>CM074435.1:41112248-41589748 GCA_037101425.1 Elopichthys bambusa | reverse complement strand
AACCCTAACCCCTAACCCTAACCCTAACCCTAACCCTAACCCTAACCCTAACCCTAACCCTAACCCTAACCCTAACCCTAACCCTAACCCTAACCCTAACCCTAACCCTAACCCTAACCCTAACCCTAACCCTAACCCTAACCCTAACCCTAACCCTAACCCTAACCCTAACCCTAACCCTAACCCTAACCCTAACCCTAACCTAACCCTAACCCTAACCCTAACCCTAACCCTAACCCTAACCCTAACCCTAACCCTAACCTAACCCTAACCCTAACCCTAACCCTAACCCTAACCCTAACCCTAACCCTAACCCTAACCCTAACCTAACCCTAACCCTACCCTAACCCTAACCCTAACCCTAACCTAACCCTAACCCTAACCCTAACCCTAACCCTAACCCTAACCCTAACCCTAACCCTAACCCTAACTAACCCTAACCCTAACCCTAACCAACCTAACCCTAACTCTAACCCTAACCCTAACCTAACCCTAACCCTAACCCTAACCCTAACCCTAACCTAACCCTAACCCTAACCCTAACCCTAACCCTAACCCTAACCCTAACCCTAACCCTAACCCTAACCTAACCCTAACCCTAACCCTAACCCTAACCCTAACTCTAAACCCTAACCCTAACCCTAACTCTAACCCTAACCCTAACCCTAACCCTAACCCTAACCCTAACCCTAACCCTAACCCTAACCCTAACCCTAACCCTAACCCTAACCCTAACCCTAACCCTAACCCTAACCCTAACCCTAACCCTAACCCTAACCCTAACCCTAACCCTAACCCTAACCCTAACCCTAACCCTAAATATGCCCCCTACTCTCCACCGAACCCTAACCCTAACCCTAACCCTATTTCACGCAAATAGCCCTATCGGGAATAGCCCTGGCTAATCTAGCCCTCTCTATAATTTTTCGCACCGCTAAAGTCGATATTCTCGGTGAAGTGCAGCCCTCCTTTGTGTGAGTGTTGGCCTATTTAGTGTACTTTGGGACTCATATGCGTGGAGCGGCCAGCTGTGCGTTAGGACCGTGCATAACCGCTGCCGATTTCTCCGGAAATCGGTAGTTGGATTTTTCGTTTCCCCTATACTCGCCAGTGCCATCGTACTCTGGACCACGTGTATTTGTTCTGAAGTGTGCTGTTTGGGTGCTTGCTCGTGCATTGTGAGGTGAATACTTACCGGTGAATATCCTGCAGTGTTGTGATTAATTCCATACCACCATGGAGTTGCGTGTAATAATTTATGAAGCACCATACAGTGCTGAATGGGGATTGGTGACATATTGTGTGGGGGGCCCCGCCCCCATAGCCTATAAAAGCTTTGAGGGGCACTAAATTTATTGTCATTCTGGTTCGCCTGAAGAAGGATAAACATATTTCCGAAACGTCGCGATGGGCCTGAATGACACAGCAGAAGTATGAATGACTCAGCAAAAATATGCTAGTCTGTAGCCTCCATCATTTTGTGGGTGAATGATGTTGAAGAGCATTATTAAAATTTTAAAAGCGAACTTATATGCTTTATTTTATATTTTTTTGTTGTTGTTCACTGCCCCATACAGGGCATAACAACACACGGTGGCCTCCATCATGAGTGGGTGTGATGTCGAAGAGCCTAATTAAATTCGAAATATGCCCCCTACTCTCCACCGAACCCTAACCCTAACCCTAACCCTATTTCACGCAAATAGCCCTATCGGGAATAGCCCTGGCTAATCTAGCCCTCTCTATAATTTTTCGCACCGCTAAAGTCGATATTCTCGGTGAAGTGCAGCCCTCCTTTGTGTGAGTGTTGGCCTATTTAGTGTACTTTGGGACTCATATGCGTGGAGCGGCCAGCTGTGCGTTAGGACCGTGCATAACCGCTGCCGATTTCTCCGGAAATCGGTAGTTGGATTTTTCGTTTCCTCTAACTCTAACCCTAACCCTAACCCTAACCCTAACCCTAACCCTAACCCTAACCCTAACCCTAACCCTAACCCTAACCCTAACCCTAACCCTAACCCTAACCCTAACCCTAACCCTAACCCTAACCCTAACCCTAACCCTAACCCTAACCCTAACCCTAACCCTAACCCTAACCCTAACCCTAACCCTAACCCTAACTAACCCTAACCCTAACCCTAACCCTAACCCTAACCCTAACCCTAACCCTAACCCTAACCCTAACCCTAACCCTAACCCTAACCTAACCCTAACCCTAACCCTAACCCTAACCCTAACCCTAACCCTAACCCTAACCCTAACTCTAACCCTAACCCTAACCCTAACCCTAACCCTAACTCTAACCCTAACTCTAACTCTAACCCTAACCCTAACCCTAACCCTAACCCTAACCCTAACCCTAACCCTAACCCTAACCCTAACCCTAACCCTAACTCTAACCCTAACCCTAACCTAACCCTAACCCTAACCCTAACCCTAACCCTAACCCTAACCCTAACCCTAACCCTAACCCTAACCCTAACCCTAACCCTAACTCTAACCCTAACCCTAACCCTAACCCTAACCCTAACCCTAACCCTAACCCTAACCCTAACCCTAACCCTAACCCTAACCTAACCCTAACCCTAACCCTAACTCTAACCCTAACCCTAACCCTAACCCTAACCCTAACTCTAACCCTAACCCTAACCCTAACCCTAACCCTAACCCTAACCCTAACTCTAACCCTAACCCTAACCCTAACCCTAACCCTAACCCTAACCTTACCCTAACCCTAACCCTAACCCTAACCCTAACCTAACCCTAAGCGGGAGGATTGTTTACCCTGTAAAGGCGAACCCGCCACCCCGCCGAACCCTAACCTACACACTCCCAGCCCTAAAACCTAACCTTTGGTACCCTATCTCTTAACCCACCCCCCCTTTTATTTTAACCCTACCGAAAATAGCCCGATCATTAAATACCCCTACACATAATAGCCCGGATCACAATTACCCAACATGACTGGCTTTAAAAATACCGAAATATTAATAATGTAATAAATACGCTATACATACATTGAATTAATTATAAAGGAAAAAAAACACTAAAGAAAGTTTTATTGGAGTGGGTCATACATGCACACACAATGGTGACGGTAATTACACTTTATTTAAAAACCATTTTCTACTTTTTTATTACTGATGCACATTTATTAGGGCTGAGATTATGCACATATAACACCCTCGCTTTATTAATAAAATTTTATTTTACCCTTCTTACCTAAATTTTCAAAAATAAGGGTTTTATACACACAGAGACAAACATTTAGGAGTAAAACAGGGGGGTCAGTGATGCCGCGCTTTCGGATCCCCAGCTTCATATGTGTGGAACGGCCAGTTGTGTGAAAGGACAGCGCACAACCACCTTCGGTTTCTTTGGAAATCGTTGGTTGGATTTGCAGTTCCCCTAAGCCATCCACGGCCTAGACGATTTTATTTACTCCCCAAGATCCATAAGGAACCGGAGAAATGGAGTAAACCGGGTGAAATCCCGCCGGGACGGCCTATTGTATCGGACTGTAATAGCGAAACTTATTATACAGCCGAATATATTGAATATTATTTAAATCCCATATCCACACGCCACCCCAGCTACCTAAAGGACACTTATGATTTTATGATTTTATAAATAAAATTAAGAAATTAATTATACCACCTAACGCTCTCCTCTTTACCATTGACATCGACAGCCTGTACACGAACATCGAGACTGAGGTCGGTTTAAAAGCTGTGGAAAGATGCATGCAAAAGTACCCAGATCCCGCCAGACCGGACCCATACATTTTGAAACTATTAGAGATTAATTTAACCAGAAACGATTTTGAATTCGACTCCAAATTTTACTTGCAGATAAAAGGCACTGCCATGGGTAAAAAATTCGCCCCTTCATACGCCAACATTTTCATGGCAGAGTGGGAACACGCAGCACTGACCACAGCTCCAAAACAGCCTCACGCGTACTACAGGTTCTTGGACGATATATGGGGGGTTTGGACGCACTCAATGGAGGACTTTATAAAATTTACTGACCATCTGAATCACCACCAACGGTCCATCAAGATCAAGTACACAGTTGACTTCCATGAGGTCAACTTCCTGGACGTGGTGTCGTTTAAAGGTCCGGAGTTTTTGAAAACGGGCCTACTGGACTTCAGGGTCTACTTTAAAGACACGGACACTCACTCTCTGTTGCACAAACACAGTTTTCACCCAAAACACACATTTCGAGGAATTATTAAATCACAGCTATTAAGATTTAAAAGAATATGCACACAAAACGCCTCCTTTCTTTCAGCTGTAAAAATTCTCTTTCAGGCCCTTAGACAGAGAGGTTATTCCCGTACCTTTTTGAGGAAAATTCTGAGAACCTTTGACCAACCCGGGGCCACTCAGGAGGTCGAAACCGTGCCCAGGAGCAAGATCTTACCGTTGGTGGCACATTTTTCCCTCCAGAGCCAGCAGCTGAACAAATGTCTGAAAGCTAATTTTCAAAAATTCCTTGAACCCTCGAATTTTCTTAAACGACACAAACCGATAGCGGCATATCGTAGAAACACCAATTTGTTAGACAGTTTGGTCCAAAGTAAAATTTATAAAAATCCTCCCAAGGGTAGAATTGGCCGCTGTAAATATTATAAGCCAACCCAGCTGGTGGTCAGTAGATTCTCCAGAATGGTGTTCCAACTCCCCAGAGCGTTATCCCATGAGACCTGTAATTGCGTGTATTTAGTGTACTGCACAAAGTGTAAAAAACAATATGTTGGACAAACAAAGAATGAGCTGAGAGTGCGAATATACCAACACGTACACAATATTACTCACAAAATCGAAAAGAGGAGACAGGTTGTACAGCACTTTTTATTACACGGTGTGCAGTCGTTACAGGCAACGGGATTACAGGCCAATCCAGCTTGGTCTTTAAAGGATCGTCTCAGAGCGGAAGCCATGTGGATCAAGAGACTGGATACACGATATCCCCGAGGTCTGAATGAGATCTGAGTGCTCTGAGGGTGCTAGAGCCCCTCCTTTTTTTCTCTCTCTCTCTTTTTTCTGATCCACTTTCCCTTACCCCACCCCAAGACCTAACCCTTCTTACCTGGAAAAATAGCCCTACCAGGGCGAACCCGCTCTCGCCTAACCCTAACCCTAACCTGACCCTAACCCTAACCCTAACCTAACCCTAACCCTAACCCTAACCTAATCCTAACCCTAACCCTAACCTAACCCTAACCCTAACCCTAACCTAACCCTAACCCTAACCTTACCCTAACCCTAACCCTAACCCTAACCCTAACCTAACCCTAAGCGGGAGGATTGTTTACCCTGTAAAGGCGAACCCGCCACCCCGCCGAACCCTAACCTACACACTCCCCAGCCCTAAAACCTAACCTTTGGTACCCTATCTCTTAACCCACCCCCCCTTTTATTTTAACCCTACCGAAAATAGCCCGATCATTAAATACCCCTACACATAATAGCCCGGATCACAATTACCCCAACATGACTGGCTTTAAAAATACCGAAATATTAATAATGTAATAAATACGCTATACATACATTGAATTAATTATAAAGGAAAAAAAACACTAAAGAAAGTTTTATTGGAGTGGGTCATACATGCACACACAATGGTGACGGTAATTACACTTTATTTAAAAACCATTTTCTACTTTTTTATTACTGATGCACATTTATTAGGGCTGAGATTATGCACATATAACACCCTCGCTTTATTAATAAAATTTTATTTTACCCTTCTTACCTAAATTTTCAAAAATAAGGGTTTTATACACACAGAGACAAACATTTAGGAGTAAAACAGGGGGGTCAGTGATGCCGCGCTTTCGGATCCCCAGCTTCATATGTGTGGAACGGCCAGTTGTGTGAAAGGACAGCGCACAACCACCTTCGGTTTCTTTGGAAATCGTTGGTTGGATTTGCAGTTCCCCTAACCCTAACTCTAACCCTAACCCTAACCCTAACCTAACCCTAACCCTAACCCTAACCCTAACCTCTAACCCTAACCCTAACCCTAACCCTAACTCTAACTCTAACCCTAACCCTAACTCTAACTCTAACCTAACCCTAACCCTAACCCTAACCCTAACCCTAACCCTAACCTAACCCTAACTAACTCTAACCCTAACCCTAACCCTAACCCTAACCCTAACCCTAACCCTAACTCTAACCCTAACCCTAACCCTAACTCTAACCCTAACCTAACCCTAACCCTAACCCTAACCCTAACCTTCTAACCCTAACCCTAACCCTAACCCTAACCCTAACCTAACCCTAACCCTAACCCTAACCCTAACTCTAACCCTAACCCTAACCCTAACCCTAACCCTAACCCTAACCTAACCCTAACCCTAACCCTAACCCTAACCCTAACCCTCTAACCCTAACCCTAACCCTAACCCTAACCCTAACCCTAATCTAACCCTAACCCTAACCCTAACCCTAACCCTAACCCTAACTCTAACCCTAACTCTAACCCTAACCCTAACCCTAACCCTAACCCTAACCCTAACTAACCCTAACCCTAACCCTAACCCTAACCCTAACCCTAACCCTAACCTAACCCTAACCCTAACTCTAACCCTAACCCTAACCCTAACCCTACACCCTCGCTTTATTAATAAAATTTTATTTTACCCTTCTTACCCAAATTTTCAAAAATAAGGGTTTTATACACACAGAGACAAACATTTAGGAGTAAAACAGGGGGTCAGTGATGGCGCGCTTTCGGATCCCCAGCTTCATATGTGTGGAACAGCCAGTTGTGTGAAAGGACAGCGCACAACCACCTTCGGTTTCTTTGGAAATCGTTGGTTGGATTTACAGTTCCCCTAACTAACCCTAACTCTAACCCTAACTAACCCTAACCCTAACCTCTAACCCTAACCCTAACCCTAACTCTAACCCTAACCCTAACCCTAACATTGATAATAACTGAAATCAGCATATTAGAATGATTTGATCATGTGACACTGAAGACTGGACACTCCAACGCATACAGCAGAATGCCAGAATGATTTTCACATCATTTTTTAGTAAAAAATTCTAGCCTACAAGATTGATAACTCAAAAATATTGTGAACAGCTATTCAGTATGTGGATTATGGCCTTATTGCGGTGACATTCTTTTTTCAAAAACTTATGCATTATCATTTTTTTTTTTAGAAAATAATGCAAACATATACGTATATTTTGCTCGCATATTATTGTAGCAGAATACAGCAGAATGTGCTGAATACAGCAAAATTACATGTTGGCCAATAGCATGTTATAAGTAGCTGAAATAAGCACAAATGTCAGGGCATGTCAAAACATCCCAAGGGCCCCCAAAACACCTCAGACACCAAAGGTAAAAATTTTATTGATGTTCAACAAATAAAAAACAGATATAATACAGATAAACAAATAATAAAGCTTAGGTTGTTGAATATTAGATCCCTTTCTTTAAATGCACTTATTGTAAATTATATGACCACAGATTATAATCTAGATGTGCTGTGTTTGACAGAAACCTGGCTAAAGCCAGACAATTAAATTACTTTAAATGAATCCACCCCTCAAGATTACTGTTACAAAGACAAGCCTCATCTGTAAGGAAAAGGTGATGGTTATTGGTGATGGTAATTCATATTAATATATTCAGTATTACTCAGAGGTCTAGTTTCAAATATAATTATTTCGAAGTGATGGCGTTTTATGTAACGCTATCTAGTGTAAGTGATAAACCCTGTTTGACATTTGTGCTGGCTACTGTATACAGGCCACCAGGGCACCATACAGAATTTGCTGATTGTATATCAGAGGTTTAGGGTCGGGGTTAGGGTTAGAGTTACATTACCAGCCCATAATTCAAAAGTGTGAGACTGTATGCATTTGTGAACATAATTTGTATTCATCAGTGTTAAAACTGATAGCACCGTCCTTTTTCTTGTTAGTAAACCTGTGGACTCCATGTCCTGACAGGCTGGAGTTTGTGCAACCTCCACAAACACAATAATTTACCATGACGATGATAAATAGAATAGAAAAACTACCGAAAACACATTGATTCACAACCGCTGTTACTGAATACCAACCTACTCTGCACTGAGTCAACACAGAACTTGGCGAACGACTCCCTCTCATGACGTAAAATGAAGCAATGTTGAAAAAAAAGCGTTTTCATATGGTATTTTCGTACAAGGTTATATATATTCATCTCGAAAAAAATGTTTAACCTGCAATATGCCCTTTAAGGAAAACCATTTACCTCAAAATCTCCAGCTTACAGTGTCTCTGCAGTCCATAAGAAAGAAGCTTCACTCCAGAATTGTGCAGGTCATTGTTACTCAGGTCCAGCTCTTTCAGGACAGAGTTTGAGGACTGTAGAACTGATGAAAAACTCTCACAAGACTGAGCAGTGAGATTACAGTGAGTAAGGCTGAAAGAGAGCAGAATACACACATCAACAATCAGATCATCTACAAACACTATGACTAGCTGACTGTAAATTATCTCTTATATGTTTGTAAATACCGCAGTATTTGCAGCTGACAGTTTGGACTCTTCAGTCCATCAGAAAGAAGCTTCACTCCAGAATCCTACAGGTCATTGTTACCCAGGTCCAGTTCTCTCAGGAAGGAGTTGAGGATTGTAGAGTTGAAGACAAACTTTCACAGAACCGACCAGTGAGATTACACCCACATAGCCTGTGTAGAGAAAAAAACAAACAGTGATATCAGTGTGATTATCAGGAAGAGTTTATAATCTGAACTGCATGTTTGTGCTAAATTCAGTGCAGAGAGATTTTAGCCATTAAAATGTAATGTTACTCTTGAGGGTTAAGTTTATAACTCATTTGTGCATTTGTGCTCAACACTGCAGCAAATTGTACATTAATGCAACTGATACAGTTCAACTCACTGACTCAATGGTCCGGTCACAGTGGTTCTCAAGTTATCACACAATGAATCTGTCCTACTAAAATGAGGCAATAACTGGAAGTAATATGACCCTTGGAGCATGGTGTGCAGAGGATTTGACTGATGAAATGAAAATAAAGATACTGTAATTATCAAATGCACAAGGAAAGGGAAAATGTTTTAAATTGTTATTATGACATAAAACAAACTTCATAAGAATCACTTAATGACAACATGAAATTTGGGTATTCTTTCATTGGAAATAATTGTAATTGGAAAACTGCATTAAAAAGATTCCAGTTTTTCCAATAGAAGGGTCATTCTTTAGTTGTCTCACAATTTGATTACGATTCAGAGGGTAACGATTCGATTATAAAGCAATTCATGTTTAATCTTTTTCTCCAATTCTTTGATTAATAATAATAATTATATTAATAATCACAATATAGTTCAAAAATGCAAATGACAAACAGTAGAACAAATATAATATAAGAAAGAAACATGAAATTAACAATGAAATTGTGCTTCACTTTTTTCATTTTACATCCATTTAAGAAATATTACAGAAATTAAAGTGGTAGCTCACCCAAAAATGAAAATTCTGTCATCATTTACTTACCCTCAGGATGTTCCAAAGCTGTATAAATTTCTTTGTACTGCTGAACGCAAGATATTTTGAATAAAGTTTGTAACCAGGCTGCTTTGTGCCACCATTGACTTCCATAGTAGGAAAAAAAATACTATGGAAGTCAATGGTGGCACAAAGCGTATTAAGTGTATTAATTCAGTGTATTAATTACAAATAAATCGATTGTTATTAAAGCTGAAAAAAGTTATTTAGTTAAGAGCAGCGAGTGATTCCCTCTTATCTTTTGTTGTTTGATTAACATTAATGAAACAGACAGCAGCAGGTTTATTATATTAAGACCTAATGCACGGATCTAATATAATGTTACTGTTACGTATTCCAAGTTTTGTGTACCATGTGTTTTTGTTATTTAGACTTTTAGGTTGCATTCTGTCCTGTTTTGTTCCTGTTTTCTGTTTCAGTTGTAGTCCTTTTGTAGTTTTTCTTGTTGATTAGTTCCCTGATTGTTTCCAGGTTTGTTTTGTCAGCATGTTAGCCCTTGAACATGTTAGTATTTAAACCCCAGTGTTTTCTGTATTCTTGGTCAGGTCATGTCCATCATAGTTACACATCAGATTTACCCCCAACTCTTTGCATTCACTTAAGACATAACCGACTATGTTTACATGAATATTCCTCAAGACAGATATTTTGAAATAATTCTGTGTATCTAACCCTTTAAGTGCAATACAACACTAAAGAGAACTGAATTTCAGATTGCATGTGTCTTTTTGTGAAAACCGAAATCAGGTTTTCTGCCTTGTGTGCTTGGAGAAAACACCACTGATACATTCATACAACAATATAGACAGGAGAAAATATGTGCTCGTCATAGTTATGAAAACAGCTATTTGTCCACATTTTTGAATATAGAAAATGAGTGAATGTGAATGTCAAACCTCATTATGTTCAGTTTATGTTATGTTCAACTCTTCAGTCCATCAGAAAGCAGCATCACTCCTAAATCATTCAGGTGATTGATGCTCAGGTCCAGCTCTATCAGATGGGAGTTTGGTGATTGTAGAACTGAAGATAGTTTCATAGCAGGTTTCATTAAGACCACAGCCGTCAAATCTGACAAAACAGAACGTTTAACCAGATTATTTTCTGATGTTCAGTGTTTTCCAATAACACATTGTACCCTTCATAATCAGGACAGACAGATGATATTTCATTATTCAGTATTTTTACATTTAGTTGTTTAGTGATAGAATAAAACCTTTAATTCAACAGCGATCAGTGAAATTGCTCACAGGGCTTTTCTGCAGCATCTCACAGCTGGAACGAGTCTCTCGTAGTTTGAAGATGACGTGAACCTCTTTGGGTTGAACTCATCCAGCATCTTCTCTGACATCAGCAGTATGTAGGTCAGCACTGTGCACATTGAAGATGAGAGTTTTTTCCCTGGATGTTCATCTGAACTGAGGTATCTCTGGATTTCCTCATATAATGAATGATCCTTGAGCTCAAGTAAGCAGTAGAATAGGTTGACTGAAGCTTCATCTGAGATCTTCTTGTTTTGTACTCGTTTAATGTATTCAGTTGTTTGTGTGATGCTCTCTGTGGTGTCTTCAGTGTGTGTGATCAGGCCTTTGAGCAGGTTTTGACTGGATCCAAGTGAATTTCCCATCAGAAACCGCAGGAACAGGTCCAGATGTCCTCTCTCACTCTAGCAGCTCCTGCAATGTGATGTTTTCTTTGGGCCTCTCAAAGAAAAACTGAAGCTCCTCCATTTTCTTGTTCAGGTAACAGAGGAACACATGCACTGCAGTAAGGAACTCTTGAACACTCAGATGCACAAAGCAGAAGACCTTTTCTTCATGAAGTCCATCTTCCTGCTTAAAGATCTCAGCGATCATTCCTGTGAACTCAAAGTCTACTTTCAGATCAATACCACATTCTTTCAGATCTTTCTCATAGAACACAATGTTATCCTTCTTCAGCTGTTCAAACGCTAGCTTGGCTAATTTATTAATAATTTCTCTGTTCGAATCGAGGAGTTTTGTACGTTGTCTTTCTTCTTGCTCATCGTACTTCTGGCTCTTCATGTTCATCTGTATCAGCAGGAAGTGAATGTACATTTCAGTGAGTGTTGTGCTGATGTTCTCTGTATTGTTCTTGATGAGAATATTCTGAAGTACTGTGGCTGTGATCCAGCAGAACACAGGAATGTGACACATGATGTAGAGACTACGAGACGTCTTAATGTGTGAGATGATTCTGGAGGCCTGAGTCTCATCCGTGATTCTCTTTCTGAAGTACTCCTCCTTCTGTTGGTCAGTAAATCCTCGCACCTCTGTGAACAAACCCACATACTGAGGAGGGATCTGATTGGCTGCTGCTGGTCGTGAGGTCACCCAGACGAGAGCTGATGGAAGCAACTTCCCTTTGACCATACTTGTGAACAGCACTTCTACAGATGATCTTTTCTCAGCAGAGTTCAATGACTTGTTCAGAATCAAATCCTTTGTTATAAAAGAGTGGTGAAAGTAAATAAAACATGTGGGAAAGCAAAAATATATGTTATGTTAAAAAAGAAACATGTCAGAGCTTTCACATCAGCATTATCTGATCAGAATTCATTCAACATATTGTAATTAAGTTGAAAGTATTACAGCTCAGAGGCCTCAGATCTTCCATTTAATTCACTACATTTTGATAAATATATTACACTCATGGAAGGGAATACCCTTAAGCATTCAAATCAGAACTGTCATCCAGGCATATATACTTATTTAATGCCTAATTTGTAAACTCAGTACAGAGGATTGGGTTTGAAGAACATCTGGCAGTGAATGCTCTAGTTCTTATATTTAAGGTATACTGTCATGGTCATTGCCAGTCACATCCGGTGGTTGACTGGAGTTTGTGGCTGTTGAAAAGGTCAGTGGTTCTGTCTGGTTAGTTCTGGTGATACAGTACATCACCTCTCAAAGTTAACCTCCGTTCTAATATTAATAATTCCCAACCTGACCTGTCCAACCACTGCATGGCAGCGTTCAGATTTAAAAAGTCACAAATAATTTCACACTAACTCGGATTT
This sequence comes from Elopichthys bambusa, assembly GCA_037101425.1. NCBI lineage: Eukaryota > Metazoa > Chordata > Actinopteri > Cypriniformes > Xenocyprididae > Elopichthys > Elopichthys bambusa. The sequence continues at coordinate 41,577,157 of CM074435.1, read as the reverse complement.
ATAAAGTAAAAACTATGAAAAACAGTTTATAAGTCATCCGTTCATAGACTGCCTTTTGTGTGTACACAGACATTTAGGATAAAACACACAGATTTCCTGTACATTAGTTCCCTGGACTAGTGTCCAAATTCAAAATACATCCCACTTCTGAAACACTTTAAAAAGGCTAGTTCACACTGTACAAACTGACGCTGATCAATCACCAGATCTCCTGCTCCTGACAAATGGTGAATGAGCAAGTTCAATCTGTGAAAACAAATACTGACCAACAATAACAGGGAAAAGACTGATCTGACAAAACCGTGTTTTCATGGCTATCGGTGTTGGTCGATGTCTGTCGACGCAGTGTGAACTAGCCTTAAGAGAATACGACTTAAGACTGCACCTTGCTCTTCTTTGTATTTCTCTTCGGTCTCTTTTGTTTTTTTGTGGCTCTGTGAGGAGAGAGGAAAGGAGGGAAGTAAAAAAAATACAGATACACAAAAGAAAATCCTGTAGCTAAAGCAAGTCTGCCTATGAACAATATGACCATAAAATGAACTGTGAGATTTAGAGGCCTCTTACAGCCCTCCCTTTTATTCTCTTCCTGAAAGAATATAAGTCACCATTCACTTCCTTTATGTTCAGTCACCATAGAGAATATGCATGAGTAAGAGTTTCATAGCCTCTTTTGTATTTTTCCATAACTGAAAAACTCCTTATATGTTTCTTTTCCTCTTATTTCTAGCCACCTTGTTCCTGATTCTCTTTATTATTTCTTTATTCTTTATTATGTAATGTTCCATATTTGTTGTTTTTGACTGTAAAATGATTCCTTTTATGGTTTTATCTTTGTGTGCCCTGTGGAGGACAACATCCGGGGTGGGAGTGTCACTTTTTTCGATGGAAAGTATAAACTGTATAAACTGCTCAATAAAGATTGAAGATTTGTGACATAACTGTTCATGTGATGATTCTTCCCACAGCCGAGAGAAATCTAATTCTTACATGAACTTTAATAGCAAAATGGTTCACAATCACTGAGCATTATTTCACTATTTATCAACTGACTGTTAATAAGCAGTGTGTTTCAGTAAGCACAGCTATAGTGATAATACCATTTCCTGCAGTGTTGTAGATGTTCACTGGGCCTGTGATGGTGTTTCCAGTGAGTACAGGAGCATTTACAGTTGCTCCCGTCTGAGCATTCAGATCAACACTGACTCCAGTGTGAGCGATGCTGCTTATCTGGACTGGAATAGAGACGGAGATTAATGACATTTCCTAAATGACAACTTTAACATCACTGATATTCTTTTCTTCATTACCTTTCTTGTGTTTCAGCTTGTCTTCTTCCAGCTTATCTCATGTGTCACAATGCTGATCAACAGATGCCATCGTCCTTCACCGACTCACTGCTGATGGACATGAAGAAAAAGGTTTTGAATTGCTCCACTGTTACCAGGCACCTTCCAAAAACAAATAAAGCACTAAATTGTATGTGCTATATTAAAAGAGGCAAATAATAACATTATTCTCATGCACATGCTTTCCTTTCGTCACTCTCATCAAACATGACGCTCTCTACAGACACGCTCTCACCTGAGATTCTTGAGCAATGCCAAGTGTGTCATTCTCAAAACCAGTTAAAACACAATAAACACCATTAATACACACCCAGATTACAGACCTCTGATTAGCCAGCTGTACATACGCATGTCTGGAATGTTTAATGTTAAACATGTTGAAGATTAGCAGACAGGCTGTCAGTTCATAAGGTGATAAGCTGTTTCTTCACTGAACTCGACTGTTGACATCCATTCAAAAAAGCAAAGACTGCGAAGATGTACATGAATTCAACTTTTTGCGCAAAAGTGTTGGACATGCAGCATTTATGAGAACGGGCTGGGAAAAGAGTCATTTTAATTGTCTCCTATAGGAGAAAAAAATGGTGCTATATAGTACTAAAAGTGGTTCTTTGGCTTGTAATCATAGGGGAACCACTTTAAGTGCTGTATAGCACCAAATCTTGGTGCTTCAGTGGTTTTTCAGCAGTTCTTCATTGGTTCTTTGGGATGGCTAAGGTGCTATATAGCACCACTACCATATAAAGAACCTGTTAAGTCACTGTATGGTTCTTCAGTGGTTCTTTGGGATGACTGAGGTGCTATATAGCACCACTACCATATAAAGAACCTGTTAAGTCCCTTTATGGTTCTTCAGTGGTTCTTCAGCACTTCTTCACTGGTTCTTTGGGATGACTGAGGTGCTATATAGCACTACTACTGTATAATAAAACCTGTTAAGTCCCTGTATGGCTCTTTAGCAGTTCTTTACTGGTTCTTTGGGATGACTGAGGTGCTATATAGCACCACTACCATATAAAGAACCTGTTAAGTCCCTGTATAGTTCTTCAGTGGTTCTTCAGCACTTCTTCACTGGTTCTTTGGGATGACTGAGGTGCTATATAGCACCACTACCGTATAAAGAACCTGTTAAGTCCCTGTATGGTTCTTCAGTGGTTCTTCAGCACTTCTTCACTGGTTCTTTGGGATGCCTGGGGTGCTATATAGCACTACTACCATACAAAGAACCTGTTAAGTCCCTGTATGGTTCTTCAGTGGTTCTTTGGGATGACTGAGGTGCTATGTAGCACCACTACCATATAAAGAACCTGTTAAGTCCCTGTATGGTTCTTCAGTGGTTCTTCAGCCATTTTTGATTGAATCACTTCCGTTGTAAAAATTATTATTACTTTAAAGGGCCGCTTAAATTACACCTTTCCCACCGAAAACCGAATACCTTTAAAGCCTTCTTGCCGTTTATTTACGTGTTTAGTCTATAGGTTTGCGTGTTTGAATGTGTATGTGCGCAGAAGCGATATTTGCCAAATTACTTTACTGATCCGCATAATACAGAAAAATTAGTGTCTGTGGATCTATGCGAACTGGAATAATTTTGATAACGTTTTATCTATACATAGAAAGGAAAGGGAAGGAGGACTTCGCAGAGGATAGTTTAGTTGAAATGTCAGGGCTGCATTATCATCATGTCTAGATGCAGGTCCTTCATCTCTTATGGGTTCTACATAGCACCATTTGACAAAGGTGCTGTAGAGCACCTTTAAAGATATGGTGCTACATAGCACCAAAAGTGGTTCCCCATGATTACGAGCCAAGAATCACTTTTAGTGCTATATAACACCTTTTTAGGGCTCCAGTGGAGTATTAACTGGTCGCACGCCGGATGGGTGACGTCATTCTGTACTCGTGTTCTCAAGTTCAAGGCAGCAGTTTAGTAAATCTGTATCTGTAAAACAGTAAATCTAAGGCAAATGTTCATTTTAAGTGGCATCAATGAGTTTGAATTAAGGTATTTTAAGAAAAAACAGTGCAAACGGAAAGGGCGATCTATATTATTATTTTTCTATATGAAGTATAGACTTTATTCAAGCCACAAAAACAAATGTGTTACTTAAAAATGCACAATACACAATCTTCCAGCCTGTGGTGAAGTCAGTACATATATATAGTTGTCCCAAATCATTGTATTTTAATGGCAAAGTAGGTGAGTTGGATTTGACAGCTGTGCTGATGGTTCATCTAGACTCAGCATGAAGTTCTCCTGTGTGCTCCTGTGTCTGAGATAATTTCTAGGAGTCTGTGACAGTTTGTGCAGCTGGAGTCTGAGCCGAAATTAGGCATTTTCTTTCTTGTGTGTCTGTATGAAATCCAAGATAATTATACTGCCTTGGCGGGCCTTGGAGGGTCAGGAGCCTTGGCAGGCCTTGGCTGGTCAGGAGTCTTGGTGGGCCATGAAAGGTCTGGAGCCTTGGAGGGCCATGGTAATGTCGAAACCCCACCCATGAGTACCCCACCCACAGGTACATGCCCCCCCCCTCTGCAAGATCTGTAAGCTTTTTGTATGAAAAACAGTGTCTGAATGTCTTAAATAGACCACTGTTGCCTGCAGATTTTGTTTGTCTTCACTATTGTGCTAACATTTTAAATAGCCCACTCTTGGCTGAACATTTCGCTTACGGCCATACCACTCTGAGCACGTCTGATCAAATATAAACACCTATAAACACCTCATTTCAAATAAGTAGAAAAAAACAATTGTTTCTTTCTATAGGGGACGTCCCACACAATATGCATACCCCATATCTAACCATTTTACTGCAGCATTTTGGAGAAATGCCACATTATTCGACTTCAAAGGCCTATAAAGACCTCATTTCAAATAAGTAGAAAAAAACCAACAGTCTGTTTTTATAGGGGACATCCCAAACAGTATACACAACTCATTTCTAACCATTTTACTGCAGCATTTTGGAGATATGCCACATTATTCGACTTCCAAGGCCTATAAACACCTCATTTCAAATAAGTAGAAAAAACGTCTTGGGTTACGACTGTAACCCTTGTTCCCTGAGAATGGGAACGAGACACTGCATCGGTAACGACACTTTGGGGAATCCCCTCAGCGTAGCGCATCTGAAGCATGAATGAAACCATTCCAATCCTTATTGGTGTTGCGTCATGACGTAACGTGACAGCATACACAAAACTACAAACGGACACGGCACACAACAGAGTTAGGTTTTGCAATGAAGCAAGCTGCTCCCAGGCATAAGGAGGTGTGGCAAAGAGACGCAGTGTCTCGTTCCCTTTCTCAGGGAACAAGGGTTACAGTCGTAACCCGAGACGTTCCCTTTCGAGGGAACTCGCACTGCGTCGGTAACGACACTTTGGGGAACAGATACCCACTATGCCACACCGAAACATGCCTGTTCTAGTGTGAAGCTGAACCAGGCACAACTTAGGACGAGAGCACTTGTGCACCCGGCGTGGAGGGAAGGTGCAGGCTATAAAACCTGAAGAAAGTATGCGGGGTGAACCACCCAGCCGCATCGCAGATCTCCTGCAACGGGACCCCTGACAGGAGGGCCCTAGAGGATGCCATGCCTCTAGTAGAATGGGCCCTCAAGGCCACAGGTGAAGACAAACCGCATACATGATAAGCCGAGGCAATAGCCTGAATAATCCAATTACTAATTGTTTGCTGGAAGCAGGAAGTCCCTTCTTGGGTGATCCAAAGCACACCAGCAACTGTTCTGACCTCCTCCAATGAGAGGACTTTTGAATAAAAATGTTCAATGCACTGACAGGGCAGAGCAGATGAAGCCTCTCCTCTTCCACCGACACATGACGTGGAGGATGAAAGGCCTGAAGAACCACCGGCCATGCCACATTATATAGCACCTTGGGCACATAGCCAGGCCTAGGGTGTAAAATGGCCTTAACTCTCCCAGGGGCAATCTCCAGGCAAGTTGGCGAGATAGCCAAGACCTGGAGATCCCCCACTCTTTTGAGCGAAGTAATCTAGAGGAGAAAGACTCAAGAGGTTTGAAGGGGGCAAGTGACAGCCTGCAGCATTTTTTAGATCTATCACATTATTTGACTTCAGAGGCCTATAAAGACCTCATTTCTAATAAGTAGAAAAAACTAAAGATAGGTGACGTCCCATAGTGTATGCATACCTCATATCAATCCTTTTTACTGCAGCATTTTGGAGATATGTCATATTAATCGACTTACCAGGCATATAAAGACCTCATTTCTAATAAGTAGAAAAAACTAAAGGTCAGTTTCTATAGGGGACGTCCCATACTCTATGCATACCTCATATCAAACCTTTTTACTGCAGCATTTTGGATATATATATTATTTATTTTTGGATATATATATATATATATTATTTTATTTTGGATATATATATTATTATTATTCTTCTTTATACATCTATAAAAACCTCATTTCTAATAAGTAGAAAAAACTAAGTGTCAGTTTCTATAGGGGACGTCCCATACAGTATGCATACCTCATATCAAACCATTTAACTGCAGCATTTTTAACAAGGTAAAGCTAGACCAGTCACTCACTGTGAAACCGTTTCAGAGACTGTTAGGTCTAATTGCAGCTGCATCCAACGTGATACCTTTTGGCCTGCTGTACATGAGACCTTTGCAGTAGTGGCTCAAAACCAAGGGGTTCTCCCCAAGGGGAAACCCATTTCGCATGATCAAGATCACGTGGTGATGCCTTTGTGCTTGTGTCATGGAAAAAAACCTTGGTTTCTTTCCCAAGGGCCGGTGTTGGGGGCTCCTTGAAGGTATATGTGGCGGCCATCTCAGCTTACCATACTCCTCTGGATGGTACGTCAGTGGGGAGACACCCATGGGTAACTTGCTTCCTTTGTGGCACTTTTAAGGCTTTGCGGCACATCAGAGGGTACTGACTTGGGATTTGGCCATTTGGTCTTAGAAGACTTATCCCTAGCTCTGTCAAGACTTCGCTCCAGGCATGGTTAAAGCCTTCTTGTTTCCTTGGGAAGGTTATGTCCCTAAGGTTCCCACTAATGTGGCAGACCCTATTATGCTGCAGGCCTTCTGTCCTCCTCCTTTCCAGGATTCAGACCAGGAAAAACGTAATTTACTCTATCCTGTCAGAGCTTTAGATGCTTACGTTCACAGAGCTGCCCTGTGGCGTGAATCTGATGAATCTGATGCAGGGTGCCCTCCTCACTTAAACAAACTTTAAGTGAGTGGATAGTTGAGGCTATCTCACTTGCTTACGAGTCAGCTGGCCAACCGTCACCTCTTATGGTCAGAGCCCACTCTACTCGAAGTATGGCTGCCTCTAAGGATTTGCTTTCTGGAGTTTCTCTTCAAGAAGTGTGTGATGCGGCAGGTTGGTCCTCGCTGCACACGTTTGTGTGCAACCCCGGGGTCACGAGTGCTATCGTCTTAGTGTGCGCATCACGATTTCACACAAACAGGCACTTGGTTTCATGGTGGCGTGGGTATATCGTTCCCAAAGCGCTTGACGCAGCACAAGATCTCTTGAAAGGGAACGTAACCATGGTTCCCTGAGAGGGAACGAGCATACCTGTGACCGACTTACTTTGACCTATCAGAAGCTGACTCTGTTTAGTTTAGATGTGCTTTATAGTTTCCTGGTCATGACGTCAACCGCCTGTGGATCCGTGTTGATATAGTACGGGACGCCCCCTATAAGAACTGGCCATTTTTTTTTTTCTACTTATTAGAAATGGGGCTTTTATAGGTGCATAAAGTGGAATAATGACATGTGTATACAAAACGCTGCAGTAAAATGGTTTCATATGAGTTGTGCCTACAGTATGGGACGTCTCCTATAAGAACTGGCCATTAGTTTTTCTACTTATTAGAAATGAGGTTTTTATAGGTGAACAAAGTAGAATAAAGATGCGTGTCTCCAAAACACTGCAGTAAAATGGTTTTGTGTGTTGTGCATATAGTACGGGACATCCCTTATGGGAACTGGCCAATATTTTTTTCTACTTATTACAAATGAAGACTTTATAGGCATCTGAAGTAGTAAAATGTGACATATCTCCAAAACTCTGCAGTAAAATGTTTTCATATGTGGTGTGTATATGGGACATCTCCTATAAGAACTGGCCATTAGTTTTTTCTACTTATTAGAAATGTGGTCTTTATAAGCCACTGAAGTTTAATAATATGACATATCAAAAACGCTGCAGTAAAATGCACTCATATGAGGTATGCATACTGTATGGGACGTCCCCTATAGAAACTAACCTTTTTTTTTTTATATACTTATTAGAAATGAGGACTTTATACAGTATGGGACATCACCTATAGAAACTGACCTTTAGTTATTTCTACTTATTAGAAATGAGGTCTTTATATGCCTGTGAAGTCGATTAATGTGACATATCTCCAAAATGCTGCAGTAAAAAGGTTTGATATGATGTATGCATATTGTATGGGACGTCCCCTATAGAAACTGACCTTTAGTTTTTTTCTACTTATTAGAAATGAGGACTTTATAGGCCTCCGAAGTCGATTAATGTGACATTTCTCCAAAATGCTGCAGTAAAATGGTTCCATATGAGGTAAGCATATTGTATGGAACATCTCCTTTAGAAACTAACCTTTAGTTTTTTCTACTTCTTAGAAATTAGGTTTTTATAGGTGTATAAAGTAGAATAATGACATTTTTCAAAAATGCTGCAGTAAAATGGGCTCATATGAGTTATACATACTGTATGGGACATCCCCTATAGAAACTGACCTTTAGTTTTTTTCTACTTATTAGAAATTAGGTCTTTATAGGCCTTTGAAGTTGAATAATGTGGCATATCTCCAAAATGCTGCAGTAAAAAGGTTAGATATAAGGTACACATACTGTGTGGGATGTCCCCTATAAAAACAGACCATTGTTTTTTTTTCTATTTATTTGAAATTAGGTGTCTATAGGCCTCTGAAGTCAAATAATGATATATATCTCCAAAATGCTGCAGTAAAAAGGATAGATATGAGGTATGCATACTGTATGCGACGTCCCCTATAGAAACAGATAATTGTTTTTTTTTCTACTTATTTGAAATGAGGTGTATATAGGTCTTAAGAGGTAGTAAAATGTGATTTATTTCCGAAACACAGCAATAAAATGTTTTCATGTGAGGTGTGCATGCTGTATGGAACACTGAATTTAAGAGAAGCTGAGACCATAATCCATTTGCAGTAAGACAGTAACACAATTCAGTTCAAGAGTAATTGTCATTTTAATACTGTAAAACCAAAAGAGGTATTTAGAAACAGTGTAAACTGTATTGTATCTGCTTTTAGCAATTAAATATGCTGTAAACCTCTACATAAAACAATGTCTTGATATTGTGACCTATGAAGAAGAAAAAAAAACATTAGTTGAAGATATACACAACTATCAAAGACAATGTGAGTGTTAAAAAAAAAAAAAGGCATCTTATATCATCTCTAACAATTTTAGGCAAAAAAAAAAACAACAGACAGAAGAGAGATATTAGACAGACAGACAGAAAGAGAAACATTAGCAAGAAAGAAAGAAGAAAAGAAAGAGATAGATATAGATATAGTAAGAAAAATACATTAGAAAAGAGATAGATACATTAGAAAGAAAAAGAAAGATAGATATATTACAAGAAAGAAATAAAGATATATTAGAAAGAAAGATAGGTATATTAGAAAGAAAGAAAGATAAATATCAGAAAGAAAAAGAAAGAAAGAAAGAAAGAAAGAAAGAAACAAACAAACAAACAAACAAACAAACATACATCTGGGCATCTCAAGCGCTCTGAAAGTGTGTTCTCTCTCTCTGCTGTTCCTGAAATTACCGTATTCAAAGTAATAGGCGCTCACTATTTATTTTTGACGGCTGGCTTGACTGTGTATTTTCAGACCGCGGCTGGCTTGACCGCAGTGAGCAAACACCCTGACGAGCTACAAGTAGTTTATTGAATACAAGTAGAGCAACAGGTGACAACAGGTGAGTTTGTAGAAGTAGTTCAAGTGATAAATGAATGTTAGAATGATTAATTAGCTGTCTCATTTCGAAGGCTGCGTCCTCCGGAGGATGCAGCCATAGACACAGGGGCACAGGAGACATTTTTAAAGTGGGGGGACCAAATTGTAAGCAAAAGCCCAGATAGTAAGATCAGATTTCCAGATATCGGACCCCCACTTTGGACCACCATCATATATTAAACTTGCCTGATCATTAACCTCCTGAGCATCACCTCAGCATCACCTGTCTGCCTCCTGGAGATGTGATGCCAGCTGTGCCAGCTGCTCACTAATAATACCCATTTCACAATATCAGAATGTAGATTTACTGAAATGGCAAATTCTATTCAAGTTTGCATACTTGCAGACAGCTGTGCAGTGTAGCCATACACTTTTTTTTGGTCAAATAATAGTTTATCATATTGGTTGCTGTTCTTTAACATTTTAAAATGATAATAATTCAATCAAAAATAAGTATGAGTATGTACATACCAAACGCAGGGTCCTCTTCTCTTGTGCGTCCTCCCCACTGCAATGTCAGTACACCATAGTTTATGTACTAAATGAATTTATTTCGATTCATTGCAACAAGATATAAAAGGATTGGGCTTAAAAGATTTATCCTGTGGCTCGCTCTAGTGGACAACATTAAAAGCACAGCTTGTACTAATTATTATAAGACGATCCTTAATAGATCCAGTAAAACATTTGAGATACAGCGGTAGAACATTTTACAGTACAATTACAGTACAATATAAATTGTATTTGGTTTTATTCTAAAGCATATTATTATTATTAGCCTATATTATTATTATAAATAGCCTAAAAATACAATTGAATATAAAAACATAGTATAGTTTAATGTAGTACACAAATGTAGTAATGTAGTACACAAATATAGTTTAATGTCTTTAGCCATTTTCAAAAAACTGCTAAAGACATATCTTTTTCGTCAACACTTGACCCAGTAATATAGCACTTTTTATTTATATTTTACTTTATTTTCCAACTTTCTATTCTTTCTCCATCTATTTGTGTATATATTTAAAAAAAAAAAAAAAAAACCTTGCTACGAGCACTTTACTGATGAAACTGTGAATTGACACGGCACTTACGTACTGTTTTTGGATTGTACTCATGTTGATTCGACTGCTTCTACTACTCTCATTTGTAAGTCGCTTTGGAGAAAAGCATTGGCTAAATGACTAAATGTAAATGTAATGTAAATGTAATGTAGTAGTAATATAATAACTATGAATAAAATAGCAGATAGTATATCATAAATTGTAAAATAATATAGTCAATAAAATAAAAATAGCAAATAAAATAGTGAATAGTACAATCATATAATAATATAAGTCGTATAATAATATCTTAATAGGCAGACGTATGGTGTCCATTTTAGGACATTCTCAAACCTCAGTCATACAACGAAAAGGTGTCATGCCTCATACTGAAAGGCTTCAGGTCTCAGGAAAAACGACATCAGGTCTTGTACAATTAGGCATCGGACAAAACAGCCTCAGACTAAAAGGCATCAGACGAAACGGATTCAGATAAATAGGCATCATACAAAAATGAACTCGGACAAAACGGCATCAGACATAAAAGCATCAGATGAACTGACTTAAGGAAGCGAATTGCCCCGCCTCAATGTGACGTCACATGCAGTTTTCTAACTGTTAAATGTTACATTAAGTTGTATAAAATATATCGAATTATTTTGTAAATTTGTATTATTCGCTAGTTTTATTTGTATGTATAAAAAGTTAGTTAAATTACACAGTGCAACTAGCTTGCATCGCAAACTATTGTGAACACTTATGAAAATTAACCATGGTTTTATTATATTAAAAGCGTGGTAACTATGTTTTTTGTCAGATTGATACTATTTGTATAACAATAGTTTTACTACAAATACCATAAACTATAGTGTAGCAAAACCATGGTTAATTTGTGGTTACCATGGTTAACTACAATAACCATGTTTTTTGTTTTATTTGTAGTAAAACCATAGTTAATTTTCATAAGGGAAGTAAAAAAATCTTTCGAGCTATTAGACTGTGTTGTTATAATCACAGCTGCTTTGTGTACAGAGGTTACCTGTAACGAAGCGGAACTCAGGGTAGGATCCATTTGCAAGCTTTATTAAACAGAGTTCTTAGTCAAACAGGCAATGGTGGAACAACAGCAAACAGGTATGGCAGAGAGCAGGCAGAATCGTAGTCGAGGAACAGGCAACGGGTCAGGGCTGGCAGATAACAATCGTAAGTCCAAAACAGAGCAAATAGTCCAAAGGGCAGGCAGCAGAAAATCGTACACAGGGAACAGACAGGATCGGGAACAGACAGGATCGGGAACAGACAGGATCGGGAACAGACAGGATCGGGAACAGACAGGATCGGGAACAGACAGGATCGGGAACAGACAGGATCGGGAACAGACAGGATCGGGAACAGACAGGATCGGGAACAGACAGGATCGGGAACAGACAGGCAACCACAATGAAGAACGCTCAGATTTGCCACAAGCGTAAACAAGACCTCACAAAGTATGTCAGGATGTGAGTGGCTTAAATAGTCCAGATAATGTGCTGCAGCTGGGTGTGGTGATTACTGATTGGTGAAGTGAGTGCAGGTGAAGGCCAGGGAGTATTATGGGAAATGAAGTCTGGAATTGACTGGGAACGTGACATTACCAAGGAAACGGCTTTATTTCTGCTTTTCCAGCACCACCTACTGTCAGAGAGTCGATTACATTTTAATTCAGATAATTGCTGTTTTTCTGCAGACCAATGTGAAAATCGCCATGTTCTTTTCTGTGTAGAACTTAACCAGTGTAATATTTAATTAAAGCTGTAAGAATAAAATATCATCATGTAGCCTATAGCTTACAGTACCTTCGCCCCCCCCAATAAATAAATTATATATATATATATATATATACACATATATATCTCATTACAATAACATAAAGAACGTTGTTAAGGGATACATGAATACCATCAATAGATAGATTCTACATAATTAACTTGCAGGCACACACACCTTACATCAGTTTGGTAATAGTTACAGATAAATATAAAAAGGGGGGAGAAAAAAAAGATAACTGAAGGATGGCATTATGATGCATTATGAAAGATGCCTTTTAGTCTGAGGCTGTTTCGTTCAATGCCTAACTGTACGAGACCTGACATCTGACGTTGTTTTTCCTGAGACCTGAAGCCTTTCAGTCTGAGGCATGACACCTTTTCGTTGTATGACTGAGGTTGGAGAATGTCCTAAAATGGACACCGTAAGTACATGATTATTCATGGATTATTCAAGTACTACCCATAATTTTTTTATGTTAGCTTTTGATCCATACAAAAGTGTCGAGATACTGTTGTCACTGGTAGGCCTGTTGGTTTTTAAAGTTTGAAGATGTTTTAGGTGTATTTACTGTGGATTGAGACTCTGGGCGTAGATGTTTTGAATATTTTTTTTATTTTATTTATAGTTATCTGTGTTTGATATTTTTGAATGTCTTATTGTTTGCACAACACTGTGGTGAACATATTATTAAGGGCTTTATAAATAAATTGGAATTAAATTGAAAATAAAAAAATAAAATAACAATCAGCGTTAACTGCTCTACAGCCATTCACCGGATTTCACATGGCTCTGACGGTCTAACATGCCTCATTAATACTTCTAGGCAAATATAGCACAGTCTCTAACTTACCTCTAGGCATGCGCAATATGACTCACCCCCATCAAAGACCCAACGCTTTGACTACAGGATGTTTTTGAATCCAGCCCCAGCAAGTATTATGCAAATCAAAATTAAAATCATCCATATGGCATTGTCCAAGCACTCAAGTTCCACTTCGAAAGGAAACTGTGCTAAATCGAGTCTGAGGGAGACAAATGAGTAGTAATAGTTTAAACTGCTACTGCTGACAATCTAGCAACTGCATTAATTATGGAGGGTGGAGATGATTAATCACTATTACATTTACCAAGCTGTCATTCAAGCAGCAGCTATAAATTAAAAATGAAGGAAGACCCACACCTAAGCTGGACATCATAGGCTACATCAGTCATCTTTACGAAATGGCCGAACATGCTCTTTTAACAAGGACATTTAAAGACAGCAAGATGTTTTTTTCTTCAAGCAATGGATAAGTTAAATGATATTTATATCATCTAGCTGTATATGTATACTTCTTTCTTCTTCTTCTTTTTTTTTAATGTGTAAGGCTTTTTGTACTTTTCATGAGTTTCATGCCATGACACATGCTTTTCATGATTTCACCATGGCACACATGACACACCCATTTTTCACAAAACGAAAGTAGATGTAAGATAAGTGCCCCTCTCTTCCTCATCAGCTTCAGTGTGTGTGGAGCATATGGACGTGATTTGAACTGGCCCGAGCATCCGAGCTGTGTCTGACTCTCACATACGCAATGACATGCCATGACATGTATGCTCATGTGTGAAAACGCTCCTTCACTGGGTAAGACACAAACCTGAGAATCCATTTTTTTTATAATCTAGCCTTAGGGAAGCAATCCAATTGCAATTCGATTGTCTTCTGCATGCAGACATTAATGTTATATGTCAGATTATCTACAGCCAAAATAACTTGTTTTAAACTTGTCTGAGGAGAATTCTGTTTAGCTTGCTCGTTGCATTATTAATTTTGTTTTGGGTAACGGCACTGTTTGATGTGCAGTTGTAATGATAAAATATTGTCTTATTTTGTACAGATCATGATGCTAGGATGTTGATAGATTCGAGACAAGTATGTTTTGTAGAATAGGTTAGAAGATTCAGACACTCAGACAACTCATGTCTATATGTATGAATGGTTTCATTTTTGAAGTTGGTTTGTTCTTGCAATACTTTTTATTTACAGTGAATTGAGAAACAGATTGGCAACATGTAAAAAAAAAAAAAAAACCCAAACAATTCGAGGTGTCAATTGCATATGGCATAAATTAATTGTAATTTCGCTCAGCTTCAGGTCAGTAAATGTCACTTTCAATATCACTCATCCAATCAGAATTTAGAATCAGAACTATGTGTTTTCAGTCTTGTTTGAACTTGGATCGAGAAAACTGTTTCTACAAACTATTTAGGGATAACAGGACTTGTAAGGGATAATGTACAGTCATAGCACATATTACATTGCTTTTCACCAAATAAATAATTATGTAGACATAAAATATTGAGTGGCTTACCTCAAGATCATCAGGTTTTGCTCAAGTTGCTCCAGGGCTGCTGTCATGAAGTAAAAATGGGCAGGATAAATTTGAAACCTTTCTCAATTTTTTGTTTTAATTCATTCTTTGTTAACACTTTATGATAACTGCACACAATGAATCATTAGTTAAGCATTAGTAAATAATTTATCATTTATAAAGCATTAATAGACATTAGTAAGCAGTTTATAAATACAGCTATAAATGCTTTGTTATAAGAATATCTATACTGTGTTTAATAAGTGTATGTTCATACTTAATTTAGAAATGATACATTGACAATTCATAAAGTATTACATTATTTACAAACCAGTTATTTAGGAGTTGTCAGTGGTTCATTTAGGAAGTGTAAGTAAATGATTAATAAACTATTTAAATGTACATTTATGCATCTTATTATTTATACATATAGTAATAGTTACTTAATATGTTACAAATTTTCACTAATGTACAGATAATATCATTTGTAATGAAATGTTTGCAGTAAATAAAAAAAATAAAAAAGAAGCATTTTAACTAGCGCCCTTTTGGACCCCGTTTTTTACAGGCTGTCGTTAAACACTGTTTATTTGATGGCATGAAACTCACAGTCTGTCCTTACTGATGAAGTGAAACTGAAAGCAACATAGAGTTCTTAGAAATCATGTGACCATTTATGTGGTTAATACTTTTCTCATTCTCCTGCTCTTTGCAGACATCATCTGAGAATGAAGTGTCCTCACTGCAAGTATGTGTCTCCACTAGAGGCACCAAAATTCTGTAGTGAGTGTGGCTACAAGCTGTCTCCTCTGTCAAATGAGACAGCACCAGGTAAGTGCTTGCATCACATTTATCTTTTTACGATTTTCCATTCCAGTGTTAGTTCTTTTATTTGTTTCTTACAAATATTTTTCCTAATTTTGAATGGTTTGAATGGTTATTTCTTCACACATTTACTTTTTCCATCTAAAAAAAAAAAAAAAAAAAATTAAATAATAAATACACAATTTACATTGAATTTATTAATATTATAGAACAATCATTATCACAAACAAATAGGTTATTACACATTATAACACATTTAACACACTTGCCCCGCCCCTAGACCTATAGGTCATCTGGCATTTCATACAGTTGACTGATAATGATGCAGGGTTAGAATGCCCATAAACATATGAAAGGTGATCGATTTAAACACTTTGATAGTAGGCATGTGACGGTATCAAATTTTCATGTTGCAATTAATTGCTGAAACATTTATCACGGTATAATCACGATATTGAAATAAGTTGCAAAAAAAAGGTGTTGTCATACTATAACAGGTTTAAGAACTCTTTTTGTAAAGAACTCTGAATGTTTAAATACAATGATACAATACACAAAAAATATATAAAGTGCAAAAGAATTAGGCTATAAAGAACAACAGGTAACACTTCACAATATATAGTCTCTTTATTTAATGCATTAACTAAGATTGAGCAATAGCTACATTTGTTACAGAAAGTATAATTTTTTGTTAATGTTAGTTAAGAAATACAACTGATCGTTGTTAGTTTTATCTCAGGTCCATCAAATAAGTTCTTTTGATTTTAGCAATGTTATTAAACAGTAACTAAGAAATTAACATTAACTAAGAATAATTAATGCTTTTAATAATTAATAATTAATGAAAGTATTTTTCATTGTCAGTTTGGTAATAAGGAATTAACATGTTAACTAATGAAGCCATATGTCTCAAAGTTTTACTGAACAATAACACATAATCAGAACATTTCTAATCATTAAGGCATGTTGTAGTCCAGATTAAAATATAAAAATGTTTAAGTTTGAAAATAAATAGCCTATTAAGTCTTTAAGTATTAATTATCTGGTGCTGTGATGAACAACATTGGGATTACAAAAAAAATCAATAGCTGTTTGAAGCATTTTAAAACTTCACTAGCGCATTTGTTTTGTTTGGGGGGTTTCCGGGGTAACCGCTACATTTCTGCTGTTAACTACAATAGTCAAAAATATAAACATGTTTGTGAATGATGCATGTGATTAAAGGGGGACTCAGTGATATTTCAAATCCACTGTTTGGACATTAGTCAGGCCGACACCAACAACAAACGTGTAACCAATCAGCATTAGAGGGCGTATGATGGTCAAGGAGAGAGAATGAGCAAGAGAAAGATTTGAAAATAAGAAAAAAAAAACTGCAGATCGAGAGATGGGACCTAATACAAAAGAGCTCAAAAGAATATCACTGGAATGAAGGTTTATGACTGGGCAAGCGCTTTAGGACCCACATTTATATTAGAAAAGCTTTCCAGCGCTGGAGAGAGCTAAGTGGGAAGGCCTGGAAACAGACGCGGAGGCTGCTTTGATCACGTTTCTCATGTGAGGTTTGATTGTCTGGAGTTTGATTGTCTGGAGCTGCTGTGCTGTTTTCGACTAACAACGAACACTTTGTATTTACTCAAGTGTACTGTATGTTCATTTTTTGTGCTTCCTTGTCGTTTGTTCATTATCTGCGCTTTATTTCTCATGAAGCATTTTCTTGTGTGTCAGCTGTGATAAACAGACATCCACTGTCGTATTGCGTGTGTAACAGTGGCCAGATAGTGAGAGCTGTGCAGGTAAACCACTGCAATGACCAGAGGGGTGGGTTTGTTTGGGTTGATTTATATATGTGTATATATGTGTATATATATATATATATATATATATACACACACACAACAGGTAAAAACAAATAATCTAACTATAAGAAACAGCAGAAATAAATACATGAGAGCTAAGATACAAACAAAATAAACTGAGTAATCAAATATAAAATAACACTGCATATAAACTTATTTGAATAGTTAAAGGTGCCCTAGAATTGCAAATTGAAAATGACCTCGGCATAGTTAAATAATTAGAGTTCTGTACATGGAAATGACATACAGCAAGTCTCAAACACCATTGTTTCCTCCTTTTTATGTACATTTGATTTGTGCATCTCAACATAACACAGACTGTGACGCAACAGTCGGGGTAATTAATATGTACGCCCCCAATATTTGCATATACCAGCCCAAGTTCAAGGCATTGGACAAGCCAGTATTAATGTCTGGAGCAGCACAGCTGGATAGGTATTGTGAAGCAAGGACAATAGCGAAAATGGCAGATGGAGCAATAATAACTGACATGATCCATGATATCATGATATTTTTATTGATATTTTAAAACTGTCTTTCTAAATGTTTCATTAGCATGTTGCTAATGTACTGTTAAATGTGGTTAAAGTTACCATTATTTCTTACTGTATTCACAGAGACCAGAGCCATGTCGTTATTTTCATTTTTAAATGCTTGCAGTCTGTATAATTCATAAACGCATCTTCAGTCTTTATAAATCTTTCCAACAGTGTAAGTTAGCTTTAGCCCTGTTAGCTGCAGCATAAGCTACTATGAAACTCATTCAGAATCAAATGTAAACATCCAAATAAATACTATACTTACATGATCTGATAGGCTGCATGACGAACACTTTGTAAAGATCCATTTTGAGGGTTATATTAGCTGTGTGAACTTTGTTTATGCAATGTATTATAGAGTTGCGAGCATTTAAAGGGGACACGCGCTGAATCGGCACATTTTTAATTATGCCCCAAAATAGGCAGTTAAAAAATTGAATAATAAAAAGTCTATGGGGTATTTTGAGCTGAAACTTCACAGACACATTCAGGGGACACCTTTAACATGGGGCTCAATGAGATTCTGCTCTCTTTTGGAGCCTGTCCCTAGCGGCCAGTCGATGAATTGCAGTTTAAGTCACTTCCGTATAGGCTTCGTTAGAAACTGTTGCCACTTGGTAATTACTTAATTATGATTTTCATTTACAATGATCAATGCTACAATTCGACATTAGTGCCATCAGTCATGTGCACACTCAAGCTCTGAGGATCTTCTGGTTCTAGGTTCATTTTGAGTCAGACATGAACAATTCAGTGAATTGTTAAAGGAGTAGTTCACTTTGAAATTAAAATTAACTTTACTCATCTTAGGTGTATATGACTTTCTTCTTTCTGATGAACACATTCAGGGTATAAATATCCTGATGCATCCAAGCTTTATAATGGCAGTGAATGGGATCAATGAGTGTGAGCTGAAGAAAGTGCTTCCGTCCATATCCATCCATCATAAACGTTCTCCACACGGCTCTGGGGGTTAATAAAGGCCTTCTGAAGTGAAGTGATGCATTTGTGTAAAACAAATATCCATATTTTCTTATGAAGTAAAATATCGAGTTTCTGCCAGAAAGAAAGTCATATGCACCTAGGATGGCTTGAGGGTGAGTAAAGCTTGGGCTAATTTTCATTTCAAAGTGAACTAATCCTTGAACTGAAATTTGCTCTGACTGGATCATTGAATAAATGAGCTTGCAACTTGCAAATGAACCATATTGTTTGATTTGTGACCCATGAAATTTGTGAAATATGGTGAAGCAAAAAATTTTAAAAAATAACAATACTCTGATAAAGAACATATATTTGCAAAATGTATGTAAGTACAGTAGTAAAGTAAAAAAGTGTGACTTTTGTTTTTGTGTTTATCAGATAAGTCACAAGACAAGTGTCAGTCATCCTCAAACATTCCACATGGCACGGATAAAGAAAAGACTGATATCAGGCCTGAATCAGAAGTGCTGGATTACCAGATTGCCAGTGTATCTCCAACACGACCAAATGAAGATATCAGCAACTCTAACCCAATGAAAAAGGTGCTGGATATCAGTTTTAACAGTGAAATACTCTGATTTCTATTTTAAAAGGTTTCTTATTCTGAAATTCTGTTGTTGGTGATTTATGATGCACATTTTTATTCATCCTGTGTGCATGCAATTGTGAAATTAAACACTTATTTTACACAATATTCTAAGCTGACTTTCAGATAGAAAATATGCTCTGTGCTTTCAGAGGGTCTCAGAGGGAGCTAAAGCCTTGGCCAGTGGCCGCTGGCTAATGTTGATAATCACAGAAAGCATTATAAATATGAAGTTAAAGTATGACTATTTTGGTTTATTTTGCATTTCAGGGTTCCAGTGTAGATTCTCCGGTGAAGGCCAAGCACAGTCAGGAGCAACAGCAGTCTGCACATGGGAAGAAAAATTTTGCTGCTAACCAGAAAGGCAATGAAAGCATGGATACAGAAAGCCAGAGTGTTGGGCCTCCAAAAAGGTGAATGCAGATTCATGTGATGAATGCACTTAAAATACAATACTTTTTTTTTTTATTGGATTCTTATCTTATCAATATTTTTAAATTGCAGAAATCCAGCATTAAAACAACAAATAAGTCCCAGTGACAGACTCACTATTTACTTTCATGCGGTCCTTTCAAAAGACTTCAGCTTTAACCCAGAAAATGATTTGATCTGCATAAGGGCTGGTGATCACATTGGTAACTGGGAAAATGATTTGGTTGAACTGTCTGTGCTACGGTTAGTGAAGTTTTCAAGGACCATTTATTCATTATTCTTTACTGGAATCAACGGTTTAAGAATAGTTTGATTACAGGGATCTTGGAGAGCATGGATTTCTTGTTGGAGGGAAGTATGTATGCAAAAAGACTGATGCTGATGCGGTGTCCATCCCATACAAGTATGTGGTGTATAAAGAGCGTAAAAAGAAGACGTATGAGTTATATTATGAATTCATATACAAACCAGATTCAAAAGAAACCACCAACAGATGTCTATTTGTCAAATCTAATCTCCTGAATGATGAAGGTAGGTAAAGTTCAGAAGTTCATTCTTAAGTTTAATTTTCATTATTTAATGTACCTAATGGGTTATTTTCATATATTGCAGGAGAATGGCATCAGTATGATGACATCATCTGTTCAGAACCATCTAAAAATGTGTTTAATCGGATGATAGAATATGTGTGGTCTGAGCAGAAGGGAAAAATAATCAAGGGAAGAGAAATCGCTGGTGTAGTCATGCTGGAAACTATCTTTGACCTCCTGAGAAGCTGGAGCAAAATTAATCTCAGCAACTTCTTTTGTCAGCTGCGACAGTTTTATGACGTCTATGGCAACCCTTTTGTATTTGAAAAGAAAAAGACGAAATGGGGCTCACTAAATTATGGTGAAGAAGATGTAAGTGAACCATATGTATCTCATCATATAATGAAAACAATCTATTAAAATTTCAGAAGCCAGCTCTTCTGACATTTACCACTTGCTCTGATGCATAATAATACAACAAGCTTTCAATAAAGCAACACAACATTCCTTTGTTACTAATTCTAATGTTTTTGAATTAGTAATGGAGGCTTGGGCTCAATTGTCAAACTCTGAACTTGAGATTTAAATCCTTGGTGGAAGGAAGTAGTTTAAAGTTGTTTTTTTTAAGACACTGTGGTTGTTTCTTATTTATTTATGTACTTGTGCCATCAAACTGTTGTATAAACATAAAATCACAGTCGCAGCCATGCAATATTGCTCTATATCACCACATATATGATTACCTACAGCACTTTGCGGTGGAATCACAATTGATGTGGTATGGTCAGAGTGAGGTGACACATGCAAAGTTTGGTGTCAAAGCATTGCAGAGATACAGCTTCAAGAGTTGCTTTTGCATCATGCCTCAGCTTCATTGCTGGGGTATATTCAATTTGTCTGACAAATCTTTTTTAGACCATGTCAGCATGGTCTAAAGATGATACGATTCGATTTTAGTGAAAATTGGACAAACGGTCTATGAGGAGTCAGAAAAAGTAGGTTTTTTAAGAAAAACAAAATGGCGGACAGGAAATTTGGCAGACTATGACAAAATTGGTATCTATGTTCTTGGCATGACCCATGGAATCTATAAAGACCAGTGTCATTACAATATGTTAAATTATTCAAAAGCTATCAGCATTTTTAAAAATTCATTATAACATTTGAGGTGGTGTGGTCTTGAAACCTTTTGGGGGAAAAAATTGGTGAAAATGTCTCATTTCGTTTTGGAGTTATAGACCGTTATATGTATGAGAACATAAGACAATTTCATGAAAATCAGAGCAACAGCCTAGCAGGAGCTCGAAAAAGTAGGTTTTACTGAAAATTCTAAATGGCGGGAAACTTTCATGATGGAAAATGACGTCATAGGGTGCAAGCGAATCGTCTTGAGCCAAGGAATATGAGGACAATTTTGTTTCTAGCCATTACGGTTCAAAACTTTGAACAGTTGGTTGCACTTGAGATACTGAGATATCAATATAGATGTCAAGATATTGAGACTCCAAAATCGGTGTGGTTAATGTTGGGACTGACCTCTGTCTGTGTGCCAAATTTCAAAACGGTTCTATGGGCTGCCATAAACTCGAGCAGCAGAAGAAGAAACAGAAGGATAATAATAAAAACGCCAACGGATACAATAACAAATTATTTATGCAACTTCAAATTTTATGCAGTTTGTGTTCCACTAACGAAAGAAGGTCTTACGAGAAGTGTAAATATCTGTAAAATAGAAATTTGGTACACATTTATGGTAAAAATACACATTTTCATCTTTTGGTGAACAATGCCTTTAAGAAAAACTGGAGAAAAAAAAAAAAAACTGTAAATGCAGATGTCATCATATAATCCAGCATATTATCTTAATTTCATCCTGTCAGGTGAGAAAGCTTCTGAAGGAGTTCATGCTGAAATTTGTGACCCCAGAGCTACAGAAAGGCAACCAAGAAAAGAGTGCATTCATAAAGGAGCCACTGAAAGCTGCTCTCATTATGCTCTACATGTGGAAACAGTACAGTCTAAATTTAGACAGCGGGACTCTTTCTCGTCTCTGCACTGCCCTCTGCCTGCCACAACTGCCTGAGGAGGAGTTCCTCTCTTTCTGGACTGACATAACAGAATCATTTCCACTGATAAACATGTGAGTACTGTTATGTAATTTACAGTTTTGTATGATACCCCATTTGAAAATGAAGTTTATTCAAGTGTGCTTTTAGTATACTTCTCTTAAATGTATACTTTCAGTCTACTTTATACTTCTCAGAAATTATACATAAATTGCACTTAAGTATACTTGACTTATACCGACAGAAAGGTTTAAGTATATTTAGCCTATACTTGTACTCAATCTTTTGATTGAGATATACTTTAAAGTATAATTAAGTATACTTGGCTTATAGTGGTGTCTACTCTTTTGATTGAGTAGCCTGTTAAATACTTTTTCCACATAGTTTTACATGCTGTCTTATAAACTTGCATTGTTTGAAAATATTGATTTATAAAGAAAACAGATATGTCCCTAATTCTGAGTATCTGAATTTTGGTGTAGGCTAGTCCACTGGTAGTGTACATAGGAATTTACCTTAAATCTATTTTACCCTTTCTCCGCCACTGACTGAATGTTCCGGCAATCCATGTTTTCACCGTTATACAGTAGGTGGCGCTATTAGGCATCTTCTGAAAGAGTACAGGATCTCTGGATGAAGCACAGGTAGAAGAAAGTAGTGATAGAAGATTGCTTTCACATATGTAAAATAACACAATCATTAGACATTAAACAGGATAGAAATAAAAACACTTGCAGCTTAAAGCTAATAAACTAGTAGTTTACAGAAAGTATGCTTCACAGTGTTCTTTCATGAATTAAAAAAAGTGCAACAAGTATTAAAATAGTAAACTACTAGTATACTTATAAGTTCACTTGTAGTACAGATGCAGTACAAATGATAAACGCAGTTGTGAACTAGTTGCGCACTTAAAGTTTACTACTGTGTAGTGAATTTACCTTCACCCATCTAAGGATGTGAAGTAATGTAGTGATTAGTACTCACGTCACCGATGACGTTGACGTCTCTTAAGGTGTGGTTATGAGTACATCAGATGACCACTTCCCCCTTCTCCTTCAGGGCTCCAGACGAGGCAGTATGAGAACACTCTCAACAGGGGCTTTCATTCATTTAGAATTAATGTAAAGTGGTCAGCTGATTTATCTGAAAGATTAGTGAGATTGCTAACTTGTAGAGCCTCTTCTGTATTATCAGCACAAGAAAGACATAAGTGTAATAAAATAATTTTTTTAACAAAAGATAAACAAGAATAACTAACACAACTACTAAATGAATATCATGAATGATAAAGGAATAAAGTGCATAAGATACATAAAATACAAGTGATTAAATTGTTGTGGCTATGGAAGTTACGTTCGTAATCTTATGGAAAGATAAACTGTTCTCTGAAAATAATAAGGTGGAGAAATTTATTATGCACCAAACAAATAAACAAGAAATGATTTGTTATTAACTAACATCAGCTATATTACCTCTAATGGGAATTAGGAAATTATATACTGATAATATACAACAATGTCAAGGTCTTTGGAAAGAGATTTGGCTAAGTGATATTTGTGTTCCACGTGATTGAGTGAGCAGTTCAATGTCAGCCAATAAGTCATGTCTGGCTATAACATGTAGCCTATACACACTTCGTAGGAGTAAAATTTCTATAGATATAAACTTATATATACCAGCAGCGGTAATAGGCATTTTGCTTGAGTACCTACTGTACTGTAGTTACCACATAGACCAGCTGTTAATCTGTCCCTCACGAACTGCATGTCTTTGCCACTTCCTGTGTTTTTTTTTTTCTGCGACTAAGCGAATAATACAATTTTGGTCGACTAAGCCTCTTCTCATCAACTAACAGTTTGTTGACTATTAGGAGGCAGCCCTAGTAGTTTGCATCAGTTTTAAGGTAAGAACACAGGCAAACCAAGAAACTTAGAAAACCAGAAAACCAAGGCTAGGGAAGCAATGTAAACATTAGCAATAAATGAGACAGAAACCAGGGCTGTGTCCGAAATCACCCCCTATACCCTTAAATAGGGCACTATTTGAGGGAACAGCCATTTGTAGTAGCGTCCAAAACTATAGTGGATGATGTCGAGTGCACTCATGCAATCCCACAATGCACTGCAATAACGAGTGTACAACCGATGCACACTCAGCGGCTAGAGAACACCCATAATGCACTGTGAGAGTCGCGCACTGAATGAATTTCCGCATCTTGTCAGGAGATGGCGCCCGCAGCTGAATCAATCATCCATTTATTTTCCACACTGTGCTGGTCCAGCATACTATCATACAGGTATAAATTCCTGTTTAATTGATCATTAAATCGTTTAATTAAGGTTTGTACATACTAGTTTTCATGACAGAGTTCACCATAAATATGCATTACTACTGGAGCTGCCAGTTTGCTAGATTTCAAATGATTTTTAAACAGCAAGCTCAAACTATGTAAAAGCAGCAGCCCTTCCGGCACACTCAGTGTCTGAATTCATTCACTTGTTTTCATTCACTCCTTCAAGTGGACTATATTACTAGGGACTAGACTATTACTTTTATATTACTAGACTAATGTAGGGAATAGTGAATGAGAGTATAGGGGGCAATTTCTAACACAGCACAGGGTTTAAATAGGGTGAGACTGATGAGGTAACAAGACACAGCTGTAGACAATCATGGCTGATTATTCCAGCAAGTGTGTTATGGGTAATGAAGTCTGAGATGAAAATGCCGGTGAACAGGGGAGTGTCCTTTGGTGGCTCTCAAGGGCACTCCAGCACTGGACCGTAACAATAGTCACTGTGGCTGGTGGGTACAACGATAAATTTCCAGCACTGGTCACAAGTCCATTTGACTTGTGTGCTATTATTCAAGTCTTCTGAATTCATACAGTATCTTTGTGTAATTTAAGTCTTAACTTCGGTAACACTTTATAATAACATTCAGTTATAAGTCACTTATAAAATATTAGTTAACGATGAAGGAATCATTTACAAAACATGACTATACATTTCATAAATGATTAATAAATGGTATGTTAACGATTAACAAATGTGTTGTAAGTTATCTTAAAAATGTGTAAATCATGAAATAAATCAAACAGATCATTAGTAGATGGTTGATAAGTTATTAGTTGATACATTATTTATCAATTGTTTTAGTGTCATTATCTCAATAAACAATTGTTAATCATGAACAAATGATTAACAATCCATTAGTAAATGATTAGTATATGATTTATTGATGAAGTTGTAAGCTGATCTGTGTTCAAAAGCACAAACATGCAGGTATGCTGAAGCACTATTTTTAAGAAGAGTAATTTATTTGTTTTGAAGTAGATAAACATTTATAAATGCCTTACAGTCAGGTGATAGTTAGTTGTGTTAAATCCTTTCAGTCATCAGCACAGACTTGTGTTCAGTGTGGAGTGTGTGATCTAGTGATGAAGTCAACCTCTGAACCGGTTTTACCTTCCACTGAAGCTCACATCAGCTGCACAGAGTTAAAGACTCCATGTGTGTCAGACCAGACAGCTGTCTGTACCCTCACCAGTCAGCACTTACACTGCAGTACACACTACAAAGTGTTCAACACCTGTTGTAGATGATGTGTAAACGCATGAAGAAATCATTTACAAAGCTTTCTGCATCCCCTAATCTAAACTGTAAACTATTCATCACTTGTAAATGTGTTATAAAATATAATTTTCAGATCTTCCTGTCACCATCTCATTCCATCACTTTACACAAGCCTGAACTTTAAATGTTTTAAAAAATAAATGAACACTCTGCCACCGTTTAATCAGCACTTAATCATTTAATTTTTATTTTGTTTTTCATGGGACAGCTCCTCACCATAACATGAAAACGCACCATAAACTGATCATAAACATTATTTTTAAACCATTATTTTTCAGCATTTTATTTCAAGTCTTCAGAAGTCGTACGATACCACCGTGTGAGGAAAGGATTCTTATTCCGTAATATAATCATTAAAGGGATAGTTGACCCAAAAATGAAAATTCTGTCATCATTTACTCACCCTCAAGTTGTTCCAAACCTGTATAAATGTCTTTGTTCTGCTGAACACAAACAAAGATATTTTGAAGAATGTGGGAAACTGAACAGTTCTGGGGCACCATTGACTTCCATTCTACCGCTTTTGTAATGTTTTAAATAAATTATTGTGATTACACTTATCTGCCTGTTACAGAGAAGGGAGCTTAAAATTATTATTTTTATACAATAGTATATCAATTAAGATAACGGGTGAGTTAGGGGCTTAAAAATATCTATATAATAGTAAAATATATTTGCATAAAAATATTTATAATTTAAATATCATATAAGGGATTTGTAAAGATTTTTATATGCAGTAACTTAAAGGTATACCAGAATACCTTTGCATATGGCAAATTGTTAATTCACAAATTACAGTTTGTACATAATTTATAAAGAAGATCTGCAAATGATGTGTAACACATTTACAAGTGATGAATAGTTTACAGTTTAGATTAGGGGATGCAGAAAGCTTTGTAAATGATTTCTTCATGCGTTTACACATCATCTACAACAGGTGTTGAACACTTTGTAGTGTGTACTGCAGTGTGAGTGCTGACTGGTGAGGGTACAGACAGCTGTCTGGTCTGACACACATGGAGTCTTTAACTCTGTGCAGCTGATGTGAGCTTCAGTGGAAGGTAAAACCGGTTCAGAGGTTGACTTCATCACTAGATCACACACTCCACACTGAACACAAGTCTGTGCTGATGACTGAAAGGATTTAACACAACCCACTATCACCTGACTGTAAGGCATTTATAAATGTTTATCTACTTTAAAACAAATAAATTACTCTTCTTAAAAATAGTGCTTCAGCATACCTGCATGTTTGTGCTTTTGAACACAGACCAGCTTACAACTTCATCAATAAATCATATACTGAGATAATGATACTAAACAATTGATAAATAATGTATCAACTAATAACTTATAAACCATCTACTAATGATCTGTTTGATTTATTTCATTATTTACACATTTTTTAAGATAACTTACAACACATTTGTAAATCGCTAGCATATCACTTATTAATCATTTATGAATGTATAGTCATAGTCGTGTTTTGTAAATGATTAGTTCTTCATTAACTAATAATTTATAAATGACTTAAAACTGAATGTTAATATAACGTTTTACCACAGTATGTCACAGGTGCACTCAACAGACCTTATATTAACCCAGAACATTGGTTTAATGTGCAGAGAACAGACTTGAGTCCAGCTTTTTCATTTTGATTCCCTCTTCAGCTTGTCTGACACGGTGGACGCGCTGATCAACAGGGTAAGAGCAGAGGACATGCCCAATTGGATCATCGTCATTCCACTGCTGCATCTTCTCAAAGGCACTTCAAAGCCATTTCAGCCAGTGTATATTCAAGTCCGCACACAATCAGAGCAGAGCTGGGTTGGCCTGCAGGGACTGAAATCACCACATGTGATAAAAGATAAAAGGTATTAAATAATCTAGGTATTAAATAGTCTTCCAAATGTACTTCTGGGGTTTTAATTTTAAATTTCCTGGTAGATACCATTAAACATTTGAACCCACTTGGGCTTCAGTTGAAAGTACCATAGATATATGTGGAGTCTTTAGTCTTTTTTTTTTTTTTGTCATTGTCAAATCCCTCTATTTTAGGGCGATGCTGGATCTCATGAAGACACATAGACATTTGGTGAAGGTAGACAGGCTGCTGGTGCGGTCTTGGATGTACTTGATGACTGTAGACGAGTTGATCGATTGCAGCTCCTTCATCCATGCAGAGCTCCTGGACATCCTGCAGATTTTCATCATGAAATTCCCCAAAGAGATATCAAACAGGACTTCATCAGTAAGTGTCAAGCTATCACTAGAAAATAACCATATATGTATAAACAAGATCAAATTGAATTACCATGGAGTGAGAAAAATACAGCAGTATTTGTATATTTGTATACAAATACTGCTTGTATATTTGTACATGTATATTTGATTGTTATTATGTTGTCGCAGAGCATTTTGAAGATTCTGGAACACATTCAGATTCACTTGATCGAACAAAGATACAGGTAAAGTTCTAAAATTAAAATGAAACTAAAAATAAAGTGAATAATTAGAGCTGCACTATTAATTGTTAAAAGATTGTGATCTCAATTCAAACACCCACATAATCTTATTCTTAAATGGCAGCGATTATATATATTTTTTTACACCTGTTTCACATCGCAAGCATCAGTGGAGCATGAGCAGTGTATATTTTGTCGCTATATCATGTTAATGAATAAGAGAATTATTCTTCACACTTCCGATTTTAACTCATTGATTAACATGGGTAGCAACAAAACGTGAAAAGACTTTGATTAAACCTTTGAAGTTACAATCATCAAACTGCAACATTCTTTGAGCTGCCGTGGATCCGGAGAGAGCAGCGGCCATGTATGTACAATAAGAAACAGCTTCACAGTCTTTTCAAACACATAATCGTTATTTCTGTGTTACAAACATACAAATAACAGAAGTACTGGGATTAATGTTTACAGTGTGGGTATGAACACTGATGTCTATGGAAGCAATCAAAATACTGGCATAATGATTATCTCAACTAACAACTAACTATAAAAAAAGTATTTGTCTTTGAACCATTCATTCAAGAGATTCATTCACAAATGCTGATTCATCCAATAACAAAACAAATCTTTATGAATGAGACATTGACAAAAAAATGATTTTCTTACTTAGATTTATCTTGTTTCCAGTCCAAATATCTAGACAAGTAAAAATTATTGTCTTGTTTTTAGAAAAAATTGTCAAAAAGAATTGAGAAAAAGAATTTTTCCTTAAAAAAAAGCAAAATAATCTGCCAATGGGGTAAGCAAAATAATCTTGTTTTTGGTTTGAAATAAGAATATTTTGTTTGTTTTAAGGAAAAACTCACTTCATTTTGACTTTTTTTTTTTTCCTTTCTGAAAACAAGACAGCAGAAGAACTGTGGCTGTGTCTCCAAGACGCTTGAAGAAACCTTCCTGAAAAACAATGCGCAAGTGTACCTGGAGAAAGCCTTTTAAACGCGAAGGGTGGTCACACCAAATATTGATTTGATTTAGTTAATAGAAGTTAATTGATAAATAAAAATCTATTTATGATATTATTTTTGGAAAGCATCCTCACTTTACAGCATTTTTACACAAATGCCTAAAACTCTTTGCAGGAAGGTTTCTTCAAACGTCTTGGAGACACGGCCACAGTTCTTCTGGATTTAGTTTGTCTCAGTTTCATCTGTTTCTTCATGTAATCACAGACAGATTTGATGATGGTGAGATCAGATCTCCGTGTGGAGCACCGGCTGTTGTCAGACTCCTTGTGCATTCAAAAATCTCACAGGATTATTACAATTAATGAATGTTTGGAAGTGTTTCCTACTGACACACTACAGAAAAAGATATAAATAACTGGCTTAAAATACTGACATGCCTAAGACTTTTGCACAGTAGTGTATATTTTTAAATAGACTGAAATAATGAACATTTTGTCAGGACCTCTAGTAAACTACATGTAAATTTGTTAGATTGATCGTGGAAGAATTGCGATCTCCATTTAAAAAAGATTCCCAATTTATCCAGAATTGTGCAGCTCTATGAATATTTAATTAAATTGCCTCTGAAATTCTTTCTATATTTAAATCAATTCATGTAATATTGCCTTTTGTGTGAATAATAGTTTTTGAGGTGTAAATGTCATGTTACTGATCACTCTATATTACTATTGAAACATCTAATACAATATAATGAAATTGTTTTTTGTTGCTTGCCAAAATTTGAGCACATCTGCCAGTGGAAAACGTCCCGGGTTACATTTGTAACCCTGGTTCCCTGAATTTCCATTCAAATAGCATATAATTTGCCGACGTTTATTCATATCAGATACACATTGTGTAAGTAACTATAAAGCTCAGTCTATTCTTCTCCCAGTTCACCGGCCACATGCATTTCGGTACAAATAGACTATAAATCCGACTGACAGGACTCTGAACTAAAGCGCAAACAAACAAGGTGGCGCCCATCTCGCCATATATATTAAGATTAAGATCATGATGTAGGTTTTTAAATGACAAAACACTCAAATATATGAGAATCGGAATATCAGATAGTTGATGACATGGTGAGAAAAGCGATGTCATACAGTGTGACAATCATGACGCGTCGTGGTGGCCTTAACTCTGGGAGATCAGCCAGAAAATTATGTGTGAAAGGGTTCATTTAATTTTAATTAAATTTTCTCCTCCCAACATCCATTTTCAAATAAAGTCGTTGGGTGACAGTTGTTGTCAGCTCATGTAGTGTGTAACCTCCTGTTGCAGATCATGTACTACAGTGTTTCCTCTACTATGGTAGAACACCACAGTAAGAAAATTACCACCACACCATATAGGTAAAATCATAATAAATCATAATAATGAGCCTTTAATTGCCTATATATAATACATACCCTAATCAGCGCTCAAGCGTTGCAAATGTAATGATTAGTGAAAAAAAAAAGGAGACTGTCTAAACATTTTAATAATTTATTGATGGTTTTCTGTGTTTTTGACTGCAGAGATTGTTGACCATGCTGATGTCATATCCACAGTAGTGGATGCGTCTATATGTACGTTTCATACGCATGAGAATATTCATTTTTCATTTGAATTTGGTTCTTTTAAAGACATTTCAAGCTGCCTCTACATATATTTCTCGTGTCTGTGAGGCAAGTTGCTGAGTTTCGGTTCATGTTTGTTATGTGCTCAAGTTCACAGAGAGCAAGATGGCAGAACGCGCATCCTGATTGTTCCCTTTCGAAAGGGAACTTCTACTCTGCGTTTGCAACGCTATGGGGGGAAACGTCACGTGACTCTGTGTTCGAAAGCCAACTATCCAATAACTCCAAATCCTATTGGCCGGCGACAGCCTATGACGTCATACAGGCACGACCCGGAAGTATAAAAGGGGCGCCTGGGGAAGCAGTCATTATCTCATCGTCTTTCGGGACTGTTTGTGTCGACTGCCATTATCGAATATACTCTTCATAGAGTATGTCTCTGTTATGTCTGAGGGCAAAGAGAAACATTTCAGGAAGTATGTGGATCCATGCCCGAGGTTTTTAACGGAGGGTTCGCACACCCTATGCGTCTATTGTTTGGGAGAAGAACACGCACGGATGGTGCTTGAGGGCGCTGTCTGTGTGAATTGTGAGTGTCTTCCTATGAGAACGCTCCGTTCTCGTCTGGCCCTCTCCTCGAGGGATGAGGCGTCAACATCTGCGCCTGGTCGGTCCGGCCCTGCTCGTGCTGAGCAGATGGAGCTCGCTGCCGAGTTTGAGAGAGGTGTTATGGTCTCTCAGCCTCCGGTGGCGGCTGGCGGGGATGAGCTCCTGGATGATGATGATGTCTTATCTTTGACATCATCGGATCCGGGAGCGAGTGTTCTTCTGGATGATAGCCCCCGTGGGCAGGAGGCAATGGAGGAGGAAGAAGTGGCTTTTTCTTCTTTCTCCAAGTCTCCTGGCCCAGCATATGCTGAGTTACTGGAGGTTGTGGAACGCGCTGCTGGCAGACTGCAGCTGCCGTGTGGGCGCGTGAGAAAAAAAAAAAAAAAAAAAACCTGTTCGCGGCAGACTTGACGAACGTTTTTCTTTCCGACCACAATCCCGTGACTCCAGTGAGCCTTCCATTTTTTCCGGATCTCCACGTTGAGATCGGGAAGGCATGGAAGAACCCATGCTCGGCCAGAGTTCATCCGCATTGGCGAGGGAATCAGGTGACACCTTTGAACAGTCAGGCTGACGGCCGGGCTTATGATGATTTTTTTTCTGGAGGCCCGCCTTCTGGCTTGATAGTGAAAGGGTTCTTTGGGCTTCTAGAACCATGGATGTTTTCCTTCCCATGTTTGTAAAGGAGCAGTCTTTGGTCTTCGAGCCACGGGAAGGTAAGACAGAGTCAGATTTCATTTCTTAAATGTTGACTTTGTGTCGTTCCTGTATATTTTCTGAACATGTCACAGTGAATGTACATTGAGATATAGAATTTGAAGGGGTTTTTTTGGGCAAAACTGGAATGTTGAGACTGACTAAGCAGGTCACAGAATGGCTGCTGCTTAGTTTTCTCTCTATGTTGAGTAGCCTCTCGGCTATTTTCAGTATAGTTTGAGTTGGCACTCATTGCTTCAGTTTGTATGTCTACGGCGGCCCTAACCGGCCGCCTGACTTTTCAGCTTTGAGCTTCACTTTATTTTTCTCATCATGAGATTTTAGAAGTGGAGACAAGGCTGTTTGTTATGGTGCCTGTTGTATATAATAAAGAAAATAGGCCTATAACTTGGCAGCCAGGCTAGAGCTAGGTGATGTGATATATGAAGTAACCCCATATGTATTCACTATCCTTTCAGGATTTGTTTCCTAGTTCTGGTTTTCCTCCCGAGGGAGTTGTTAGGCTGTACGCCCAATTATCCCCTTGCTGGTGTAGGTGCAATTTGAGTTTTACAGCTAGGTTGTAGACTGTTTTCTGACTCCCTTATGCTGTTCCTCAGGTGGTAGGCCCTTATCTTTGCGTAGATAAGTTATGCAGGTGTGTGCTTGGCCCCACTTTCTAGAACTTTCATGCTAAAAGGAATAATTTTCTTCTGAGCCACTTGGTAATTTGTTTTATC
The DNA here is from genome assembly GCA_037101425.1 of Elopichthys bambusa. Lineage (NCBI taxonomy): Eukaryota > Metazoa > Chordata > Actinopteri > Cypriniformes > Xenocyprididae > Elopichthys > Elopichthys bambusa. The sequence goes on along the minus strand of CM074435.1, from coordinate 41,544,025 downwards.
AAGTTTGAGTTGACGTTGCTAGTTTTTTAGCTCCTGTCCTCTGGGGTTTAGATCAGATTTGAGGATCTGTGTGGGAAGTGTTTTTCTTTTTAAAAAAACAGCATGTAGATCAAAGTTTGTGTTACTTTGGGTTCTAGACTTTTGCCCTACACTGTATGTGAGCCTATGCTGCCACAGGTTGGCACCTGCTCTCATAACAGTAGGCCCTTTGCTGTGAAAGTAGGCCTTTGTTTTGAGTATTTGGTGACTTGTACTCTCCAGTCTGAGGTCCTTGTCACTGGGTGCATCACCTGTTGGATTGCATATTCAGGGTAGTTAGTGCCACTTTGTTGAAGAAAACTGGTATCTATTAGCTCCCTTTTTTAGTGGTCTGGTTAACGGTTATACTGCTTATAACTCGGATTGTAGGCCTTATGATATTCGGCCTCCTTCTAGTTAGCGGTATTTCTACTATACTGTTTAACTGATCATAATGTGCTCACATATTTTCACAGGTTTACGCTGCCACAGGCCATGCCGCGTGTCTGTCTGAGGTAGTAGGCTTATATTAGCCTTCCTTAGACCATGTTGGCTTTGTTTGGTTCCCTTTAGTCAAAATGTGTATTTAGGGTACATTGCCTGTTGGAATGTGTAGCCTAGCGCAGGTTGCAGTTAGCTTCCCATAGCTTTTTGGGATACAGCTGGTTCCCTGTAGCTTGGTTCCCTTTAATTCACAAGCTGTAGCCACGTGTTATTGAATTGGCAGGCCCCTTCAGGCCTCCTTTTTAGTTTACGTTTGGCACAATTTGTGTTTTAACCTGTGAGTAGGCTGATCGCCACCTGTTACTGGAATGGAGGCCCCTTTAGGCCTCCTTTTTCTAGTCGACTTGTTGGCAGGATGCCTGGGAAACCATGCCACCGTCGGCCACACCCCATCACTGACGGATAGGCCCTAACAGGCCTGTTCTTGGTTTTTGGCAGTGTTTTTCATGTGTTAATCATGACACTGTTAATACATGGCCTCTGGGTGGTATGGTTATGGTAGCCACTTGCTGATGCCACGTGTTTACTAAGGCAGGCCTACTTCGGCCTCCGGTGTAATATGTGGAGTTCAGTTATATACTCCTCTCGCTGTGAGGGTGACAAGGTGCTTTTTACCGAGTATTTCGATGGCTAGCCCCTCAGGTTGGTTTGGCAGCAAAACCTTACTGAAGGTTGTTTTTTACCTATATCTGCCTCCCTGAGTCCTATTCTAGTTGAGCTAAGGGCCACCTAGCGCCTAGGGTGGATCTTTTGTGCTCCTAGAAACGGCCACAAGACTACGCCGTGTGTATTAGAGGTTGCTAGGCCTACGGGCCGCCTAGTTTTAACACACTGGAGTATGTTTGGGTGTATTTCTCTTTGAGAGTTATCTTTATACACTTCTGTTGGCCAGAGGCCTAAGTGATAAACCAACCTCCTTTTGTCTGGTTGTTTATCGTCCTTTGGGCCTAAACACTGCCACGAGCTGATGCCACGTGTCTGTTGAGGTTATAGGCCCCTCCAGGCCTTCCTTAATGCGTGCTGGCGTACGCTGTACTCCTCTTGCTTTAGAGAGTAAAAGGTGTTTTTACTGAGTACACTGCTCGGTGGATCGTGTTGGGTGGATTGTCATGTGGGCACTTTGCAGCCTCTTAGGCTGCCATTGAAGTCATCTTTCTACCCCGGAAAGAAAGCCGGGCCACTTTCTGTTTGACTTCTGTTATTCACTTAACTCTATCATGCTGTAGGCCTCTTTCGGCCTCCATGAGTATGTGCCCATCGCATGGTCTACCTGTTAGGTGAGTTTCGTACTTCCCTTTTAGGGTTATGTTTGTAATAGTGCTTAGCTCCCTAAGCTGGTCATGGGGTAGGCCTTAATCAGGCCTCCTCTTAAGGATCCAGCATCAGGCTGGTTTGTGCTCCCCTGCATCAGGGTTCTGTAGCGCACGGCCTCCTCAGTGCGTTAATTAAGCACTGGGTAGATCCTAGGATGAGTGGATTATACTCCCCTCAATACGAGGGTTCATAGCACTTAGCTGAGTTCTGCTCTCCAGGATGCCCGTCTCTACGCGTGGGTTTGAGTTTGTTTCTGCCTCTTTGCAGTCACTCTTACTTACTATCTTCTGTGAAGAATGCGTGTTAGGAGGCTCTGTATTCAGACAGGGTTGGCCCAGACTGAGTTTGTCTCAGGTCAGACTAGGTCGGCCTCCCTGGTGGCTTTGGGGGTGACTTCGTTCCCCTCTAGTGACTGGCCGAGGTTCCCTTTGGTTCCTTGGCCACATTCCCTTGAAGGGACCACTTTTTCTTCTAGAAAGGTTGGTTCCAGACGCCTTAGCACCTTCCGTAGGGCCTTTGAGGAGGTCCTTCGTGGAGTTCAGCTTGGGCTGTTGGCCGAAGGGAATGCTGTCACTGACAGCCTGGTGTGACCCGAGGGAGAGTTGCCAAGCAGTTTCTACTGCTCTGGAGCCTTTGTCTCAGCCATTTTTCTTGGCAGGCATTCTCCTCAAGCATGGCGGCGTGGGTATATCGTTCCCCATAGCGTTGCAAACGCAGAGTAGAAGTTCCCTTTCGAAAGGGAACGTCTCGGGTTACGAATGTAACCAGGGTTCCCTGAGAACAGGGAACGAGACTCTGCGTTTCTTTGCCATACATCGGGCTGCCTGCTGAACAGTCCCTCAAGACGATGGATAATGACTGCTTCCCCAGGCGCCCCTTTTATACTTCCGGGTCGTGCCTGTATGACGTCATAGGCTGTCGCCGGCCAATAGGATTTGGAGTTATTGGATAGTTGGCTTTCGAACACCGAGTCACGTGACGTTTCCCCCCATAGCGTTGCAAACGCAGAGTCTCGTTCCCTGTTCTCAGGGAACCCTGGTTACATTCGTAACCCGAGACGTTTTCATTATTTTACAAAAGCACAACAGCCCCTTCAGGGCTTGGCCCCTAATAATAATAAAATTAAAGAAGAATTACCAAAACAAGAGTGTCTACAGCTCCCCTAAATATAAGTTCATGGTGATTTCAGTATCATCAATTATATATTATAAATAAAAAGGCCACTTCCAAACATTTCATTGCTATGTTTTTACAAACCTTTTTCTCAGGAGCATCTCTAGTTGATATTTTTATTTCTCTAGATGAAAAATCCAATAACTCTATCAATGTGCACTCGTTAACTGTCTTTCATTACCGTTGTAGCTGTCCGAATGAGAATTATGGCATTCAGTGCATGCAAGCAGCTAGCAAACTTCAAGAGAAGATCTGCAAAAAATTCAGGCAAACTGATATTCCTCTTACTTGCATCAACGTTGTGGCTTCTGTATCAAGATTTGCCCAGGTATTTCATGTTAAAATCAAATGATCTTTGTCTTAAATAACTGGTTTAAGCTATTAGATGTTCAGAAGACTGACTCAATATGCCTGACATTTGTTCAACCCTAAGACTACACAACAAACAGACTCTTTTTCTGAGAAGACTTATGCGTTACTCAGTGATGCCAAGAACACTGTAAGAGCATGGATTGGAGAAACTTTCAGAGCCAAACTATTGAACAGAGGCTTTCTATCACACACGGCTGTCAGCTTCACTACAGAGATTGAGGTAAGCAGAGCAAGTATGTTCAAACAAATTACCCAATGGTAGATTTCAACTATATACAGTTTATTATATATAATTATAATTTTGTTTGTTCTGCTTTACAGATGTGGAATAATATTATTGCCATAGATTTCATGAGTAAGGACTTCACTAAAGAATGGAGAGAGACCTTTACATGGGACTTTGAGGGAAAATTTCAACAGGTATTCATTAAAAAAAATCTAGAGTGTGTGTCTGGTAGGGTTGGGAGTCAATCCACTAGTTTATTTGTACTTTTTTCCTAAATAATAATAATGATAACATTTCATGATTTCCGATTCAGTCAACATTATACAATGTTATAAAAGAGAATACTATACTAAAACACCCAGACAGTGAAACAATGTCACAGCAGGATTAGAGTTTTGAGCTTGCAAAATAATGCATAGAAAATAAATATAGTCGCTTGTTTCTGCTGCTTCTTCGCCTGTGTTTTAATCTCTTCAGTACAGAGAACCAACGCAACAGAGTGCGGCGTGGGACAAGATTTGATGGGCGCGTGTGGGCGCGGGCGGTTAGAAGTGTAGACATTATGAAAGATTTATTGTTCATATTCATTGTGTTATAAGAGCTGATGGACTGAGATGTCAGCGCCTTCTGTCATACCAAACCATGCACACAGCAGGTTGATTTTTTGTTAAATCTAACTTGTTTGTGAATGTTGAGGCTTTAAAAACAAATATTTTATTGAGAGCGTTTATGCTGGGTTGTGCTGGCAACACATAACTTAATATTTAATGTAAATTTCATGGATGTACTGACAAAAATCTATGTAGGCTATTTTTTTTTGTGGGATTTTGCAGGCATGAGAGGGACAAATCATGAATGTTGTGGGCGGGAGCGGGACAAGATATATATATATTTTTTTTTTTCTTTGCGGGAGCAGGACGCCGCGTGACAGGAAAATCCGTCCTGTACAGGTCTCTACTACAGTACTCTTTCAGAAGATGTGCAATAGCACCTCCTACCGTATAAAAGTGAAAACGCAGAAAGCAGGAAAAAATTCTTTCAGGTTCTGCACACTCTTTGGTTTTCCAGCATCTTCTGCATATTTAAGAAAGTTTATTTATTTTTAAAGGGGTGGTTCACTGTTTTTTTTTCTAGGCTTGATTGTGTTTATGGGGCACAGTTTAAAATGTCTTAATGCTTTGTTTTTTTTAAAAAATGCCATATTTTACATATATTTTACCTTTATTCTACACCGCTGTTTCCCTTCTCCTAAAAACGCTCTTTTAACCCTTGTGCGGTCTTCGTTTGGGAAGTACACTCGGGGTCTTTGGGGTCTCCATAGACCCTAGGCAATTTTGTAACAAAATAAATTTTTTTAAAACAAATGCAATTCTCTCCCATCCATAATATTCAATCCTATATACTAAATAGGCAGATTGAAAAATGTTTATACCTAGTTGTGTACGTATTTAAAGGGGTGGTTCATTGCGATTTCACTTTTTTTTAACTGTAGTTAGTGTGTAATGTTGCTGCTTGAGCATAAACAGAATCTGCAAAGTTACAGCGCTGAAAGTTCAATGCAAACGGAGATATTGTCTTTTAAAGTTATGGCAGTTTAATGCCTACAAAAACGACCGGTTTGGACTACAACAAGATTCTTTCTGGGTTGGTGACCCTGCCCACAGGAACACAATTACACAATTATAATTAATTAGTGACAATTATAATGCTAATTTAGCTGTCTGTGCTGCACGTTTAACGGAAGACAGCTTCCAGAATCGACACGAGATCAATGCTGGATTTACACAAAGGCTATTACTGATAGATGGAGCAGTTCCCACTTTAAAAGCAGAAGCTGCTGTTTATGGGCCCCAACCTGTAAGTATGTTTTATTGTTTATAAAGTTTTATAGTTTCTGGGACGTAAACAAAGATCAACTCGGTTTGGCTTCACTAGCCAGTTAGCTAAATTCTATTTCATACTTCCCCAACAAATGCCTACAGAAATCACACCAGTGAACTTCTGTTGGTGTTTGTTGGCGTTTCAGTCATCAGTGTACAGCATTGTTTCATTACGGCTTCTATGTTGTGTTTACCCACATGCTCGTTCGTGTTATAAATTAAACAATACCTTTACAAAAATGCTACTACGGACATGTTTTCGGCTACAGTAAAGCTTTAATCAGGATAACACCGTATATTGAAAGCTAACAAACAGCAGTAACATTACAAGTGACAGCATATCTTAACACTTTGACACAAATACAAATAGAAATACTTACCATTCATAAACATCCTTTAAAATCCGTGCTTGCAGATGTTCTGCTTGACCCTCTTCATTACTGCTATCTGGGTCTGATTCGGGTTTAAACTGATATGGCAATATTGACACCATTATTTACATTTCCACTGAAGCAAAGAATGGACTTTAACCGAAGCACACGTGATGTTTGCCTGTAATGGTAAGGGGCGTGGCGTTTCCGCACAACGTATTCTGGACAGCGAATCACAACACACAGGGCCAGCTAACCAATCCCCAAGCCCATTGCGTATTTCTGAGGGAGGGGCTTCATAGAACCAGAACTTAACCCTTATAGGGTCTTTGGGGTCTTTTTAGACCCCAAACGACGTTTGCTAAAATAAAATAAAAAAAGTTATCTTTGTCCAAATGACATGAAACTTTGTACAGTGGTTAACACTTTCTAGATCTACAAATAATAATAATAAAGAAACTGGAGTGATATCTTGTTTTTATGTTAGTGTAGAAAAAAAAGTCACACTCAGGGTCTTTGGGGTCTCCACAGACCCCCGGCAACAAAATGTAATTTTGTAACAAAACAATTGTTTTTTTTTTTAAACAAATGCAATTTTACTCTGTTTATTAATGTTTTTACTTCACATTTGTGCAGTTTTTGGAGGATTTATCATATCATTTAAATTTATATAAATACATTTAAAAATATTTTGTTGAATAGGTTTTTATACAAAAACAGCTTTTTATGTAAAATTCACTTTATAAAAGACCCACATTTCTAACTTTTATTCATGGAGATAGCATGGATAATCTGACATTGATTTTTGCCCATCTTTTGGAAAATGCAGTTTTAAAAGTAAAAAAAAATATCACTTTCACCAGTAGACGGCTGCAGAGCTCCACTATGTGCTATTTGACTGACTGAAAGACAGCTTTTCACAAGTATTTTTCAGTTGGATTCATATCTAAATATTATGAAATCAATTATAACAATAAAAGCTACTTTTTTGTCAAAGTTTAGTATTTTTTGTAGTGAAAAAAAAAAAAAAATCAGTTTTTCAATATTGTTACATTATGATGAGCCCCCGCTTAGAAAATTGACAACATTCATCCTCAAAATCAACATTTTTGGAAAAACTGATTCTTTTTTTTTTTTTTTTTCATTACAAAAAATACTAAACTAAACAAGTTCTGGTTCTATGAGTTCTACGTGCAGCACAGACAGCTAAATTAGCATTATAATTGTCACTAATTAATTATAATTGTGTAATTGTGTTCCTGTGGGCAGGGTTTATGATGTCACCAACCCAGAAAGAATCTTGTTGTAGTCCAAACCGGTCGTTTTTGTAGGCATTAAACTGCCATAACTTTAAAAGACAATATCTCCGTTTGCATTGAACTTTCAGCGCTGTAACTTTGCAGATTCTGTTTATGCTCAAGCAGCAACATTACACACTAACTACAGTTAAAAAAAAGTGAAATCGCAATGAACCACCCCTTTAAATACGTACACAACTAGGTATAAACATTTTTCAATCTGCCTATTTAGTATATAGGATTGAATATTATGGATGGGAGAGAATCAAGTCTTAATTTTTTTAAGGATCTGGAATTGTTAGAACAGACTAGTTCAAAATGTGACTTGAGCCTAACATTTAACAATGACCTGGACTCACTGACATATTTCAATGTCTGTTTTTTATATTTTGTATAAGTATTATATATTTTTTTTACTCTTATTAGGAAGATCGTCTGGACCAAATCCAGGTTTATTGCTCAAAGACTGAGGAACTTAATGTCTCCCATCCTTTATTGGTGGGTAGCGTGGAGAAGTGTGCTCTCCAGGCTGTTATCGCAATATGCCAGGTAAAGATCCTTCACTTTGTTCTCTCTGACAACACGAGTCATATAGCATCATAGACTCATACTGTACATTAGAACATTTAATACAAGTGATTAAGTTGAGTGTGGCTATGGAAGAGTTACATTATCTTATGGAAAGATAAACTGTTTCTCTGAAAATAATAAGCTGGAGAACTTTATTATGCACCAAGCAAATAAACGAAAGATTGTTTGTTATTAAATAACATCATACCTCTAATGGGAATTAAGAAATTATATACTGATATTATATACAACAATGCCAAGGTCTCTGAAAAGAGGTTTGGTAGAGTGATATTTGCGTTCCACGTGGTTGAGTCCGATCACGGTGACGTCTTCCACTGGTTGTGCTGGGGAACACGAAGCTCTGCAGGATGCTGATCTCTTGGTGCACCAAAGAATCCTAAAATCTGGAACACGCAGATGAAGAAACCTTGAGGTAAAGTTTGCTCTCCTGAGAAAAAGAACAAGGAGCATCCCTTTATCCCTTTCCAATGCAATTTGGCACTTCTCCATTCGAGTGCTGTGATTGGCTGCTGGCATCAGAGGGGACACACACAGTGTGGCCCACCCTTCTTTCCCCTGTGGAACTAATTTGCATAAAGCACAAAGTTGGAAGTCTTTACAGCGTCTTTAAAGTTTACCAGTGCATTTCTCACTTTCTAAACCACCAGAATACCTTTGGCAATATTCAAAACAAATAGATGACGGAAAAGATTGAACTGTCATGCATTCATTCAATTGTACTGTGTCAGATGTTGCACTACAAATAGCTGTCACTGAGAATACTTATTTCTGTGAATAAGTATGAAATGGATGTGTGTAGTTTACATCAATTTTAAGTTTGTCAAACACCATAAACATAGGTCATAAACATAGTTATGAATAGATTTGGATGGATCTTTGTGATCTCTCTTTGTTTCACTTCAGTCTCTAAATCAGTGGTTCTCAAACTGGGGTATGTGAGGTGACAAGAGGGGGTGTGTGAACAAAATGCTGAGTTTTGCCATTCATTTAATTCTACCCCACCTTAAAATAACATTAAAACCGAGCATATATTGTCCTGACAAATCTGACTACATTATTGCCATTCACAACAATGTACCTTTGTAAAAGTGGGGATTTAGCACTTTCTAGCATGAAGAACAAATAGCCTATAAACACAGGATTTAAGATTCAAACTCTCTTCCATACAAAAACCCTGTGAGTTCTTGTTTTTAATGTTGATAATGTATTATATGAGCAAGAATGCATTTTTCCCCAAAATATCCACATAATTGCTAAGGTGACACTGATATTATATAACAGTTCAACTACAAAAAAAGGGTAGTATTAAGTTAAAAACATTTTAAATGGAGTATTGTCAGTGTTGTTTGCTCAATTTTGCAACAAAATATTAGTTCCAAGGAAAGCCACAGAAGAACAGCAACACATAGTGGTGTTTCGTGAATGAAGCTGTGACTCTGAACGAATCAAAAGAGTAAATGATTCATTCATAAATGCAGTCACTTGCTTCGTTACTGAATGAATGAGTGAACGACTCCATGACTCACTCACTAAGACAGTGCCTTACCGACACCTACTGGGGATTTTAGTTTAATATTTAAAAGTATCACTTTGTTTTTTTGCCATCATTACATATTTCTCTATTGAACCTTTTTTAATTAAAACATCTTTTATTTTAAAAAGGGTTATAAAGGGTTAAACTAGCTACAGATAAAAGAAAAAACGATCATCTAAATCAGACTACTTTGCTGTTTGATGAGCATCCAACATCAAACAATGATTACAGTATCAAATTAAAGTATCAGAGGTGAATATATGCAGGATATAAAGCGTTTTGACTTCTCATCATGTAAGCCTACGTTATCACTTTGAGAAAAACGTAAAATGATTGATCTCCCAACACAGCATGGTTTCCAGTGAGCTCGGGATTCTAATTGACCAGGATAAAACCACGGGTCCTGCCACGTCCATTGAATTCTGGGCATTAACTTGGATACAGTTCATTTCCAGGCTTCACTGCACAAGGAAAAATCAATAGGATATTTCTGGTCACGTCCACCTTCCTGGACAGTCTAAAATGTTCTAAATGCAAATTGCTATCTTTGCTCGGCCACTTAAACTTCATGATGCATTTTATCCTGTCCACCCTTTCCTCTCACATCTCTCCCTTGCATTTTTGATTCACGCGCTAGAAGACGAGGGTCGGCAGGCTCCACTACTCCTCCCTTCACTCAGCCACACACAGCACCCACTAGTGTGAGGTTGCCTCCGCTGCCTCAGCTCTCTCAGGCATTCATCCCGTTGTCTCTAACCCTCTCCATTTATCCATGGCTCCTATAATGAGGAAGCTTCCGCTAGCGGCATAGGCCCAGTCATCAGTTTCAAACTCTCTTTGTCCCTGGCCTTCATCTCCAAACACAGACCCTAGCGTGAAGCTGCCTCTGCTAGCGGCACAAGCCCAGACTGTCTATCTTCCACCCCAGCTCGACATCCCACCATGTTCTTTTCCTTTTAATACGATGAAAAACATAAAAACAGGCACTAACTGTACAAACTTTTTTTTTTAACAGGCTAAATCTGAAAGGGTACTTTTTGAGAGATTTAATAAACTCCGCATAAACTGGAAATTTAAATCGCTTGTGTCTGCCATCATCATACATTCCTGGCCAAGAGACAGCAAAGGAACCTATCTGGAGGATGAAGAAGTTGTTCTCAAACATCTACTGAACTGGACGGCAGCTAAGAATATCTTTGAGCTTTATGGTATTACATTGATTCTGCATAGTGCATAACAATCCTATGTGAAATCTCACCACTCTGAGACAGAAACAGCGATGGATATATTTATATATAATGTTTAAATAAATGTAAAGTTTAAATGTATTTAATTTTTTTTCTGTAGGTGCTGATGAAAAACTGATCAATCAGCTTTCTGAAGATGCCAAAAAGAAATTTGACATGGCAATCTCATTATTCAAAGACATTTTAAATCAGCTTGTTACAGGGAAAATAAAGATAAAGCTACTCAATCACATCCTGCAAAAGAGTAACACTTTCTCTGAGCTGCTTAATTTAGGTAAAATACCTTACATGATATTTGATACTTTATAAACTATAATGTGAGGAGTTATGACATTTGTTGTTTTTTCCAGACTGTTTTTGTGAAACGCCTACACAATACATGGACACCAAAGCCATGAAAAGGCTTCTTGACTGTAGACGAGAGGAGGTGAATGCTATTTATCATGAGATATCATTGGTAGATGCTCTCATTACAATGTGCCACAGTCTACAGGAACATGGGAGGGGTATGCTTTCTTTTCAACACATGACAAAAACATATTGCTTTTTAACAGAGATTTAATATAAAGTGTGTTCCATTTACAGTTGATTTTGAATGGTTGGAAAACAAACGCCATATTGACATTGATGAGATGAACCTGGACAAGTTTGTGGATGTTCATTTATTAAATCAAATTCCCTCTGCAAAGTCAAGAGTACTCAACTACTTTGAGCTTGAAGATGATGTTCGATCTATGGCAGAGGTCTTAAACACCTTCAAAGACAGCTACATCTTCAAAGTGCGTTGGATGAATGAGGCAGCAAACCTTCCTAAAGCTAATGAAGCAATTCCTCCAGCAGGCGAGATGGTTATCACACCCAGAAAGCTTCACAGTGACATATTTAAACCATGCTACAATGCCTACAAAAACATATACAGAGGGCTTAAAGATGGCAGCATCACTTTTGAAAAAATTGATGTAACATTCAGAGCCTACAAGGGAAAATATAAAGAACTGGAGGCAGAAGTTGCAATCATATGCAAACTGGATCGTAGTGATGATCAATGTTGGGTCCAGACAAGAATCCATCAGATTGAGCAGTACCATGAGCTTCATCTGGCAATACAGTCAGCTGAGGTGGTCAAGATGGTCAAGGAGACACTTTGCCTACAAGGAGACTTTCAAGTCTTGGAGAAGTTACTTGTTACTGTAAGTCATCAAATTTTTGCCACCATAAGTGCATTTTTTTATCAAAAAGAAATAAGCAATATGGTTAACCCACAATGCTTTCTTTACTTCAGAGACATGAGAATTTTAAAAAGGAGCGTCTTGACAGCATTGATGATGAATTGGTGCAGGCAAAAATTGTGCTTGTGGATATCACAGAATCCCGTAGACTGTGCCTTCAGGAGCTTAGCCTCAAAAACAGTTTTGTTCTGTGGGTTAAAAAGGCTCTTACAGGTAAATAAAGTAATTGGATAGTATGTACTAGTAATTGGATGTGATTTCATACGTTTTTTTTACTGCTCTTTTGTAATCAAATGTTATTCCTCTTCATAACTTCAGACATCAATGAGTTAAAAGTCTTTGTGGATTTGGCTTCGATCTCTGCTGGAGAGAATGATTTGGAAGTGGATCGTGTGGCCTGTTTTCATGATGCAGTTCTTGGCTACTCCTCAATGCTCTATGATTTAAAGCCGGATGCTGACTTCAATTTTTTTAAAAGGATGCTGAAGAAACTGTGGAAGGCACTTGACAATGACCCCAACCTCCCAAAGAAATTGGTGAGAGAATCTGCTAGCTTTAACAACCAGAAAAAGAAAGAGTGATGTGTCACATTCTTGTTCATCAACATTTTCTTTGTTTCAGTGTGACTCTGCAAGACACATAGAATGGTTAAAGACAGTCAAGGACAGTCATGGGTCAGTGGAAATGTCTTCTCTTTCTCTGGCATCAGCTATCAACATGAACGGAGTGTACATTATTAGTGCACAAAATCAAAAGAAGGTTTGTCATTACTATTTAAGTTAAAATAGACTCAGGTGATGCACACAGCCTTAAAGGGATAGTTCACCCAAAAATGAAAATGTGATGTTTATCTGCTTACCCCCAGTGCATCCAAGATGTGGGTGACTTTGTTTCTTCAGTAGAACACAAATGATGATTTTAAACTCCAACCGTGGCGGTCTGTCAGTCATATAATGCATGTCAGTGGGAACACAATCTATAAGAATAAAAAAAACATGCACAGACAAATCCAAATTAAACCCTGCGGCTCGTGACGACATGTTGATGTCCTAAGACACGAAACGATCGGCTTGTGTGAGAAACTGAAAAGTATTTATATCATTTTTACCTCACAAAACACCACTTTGTCCAACTGCTTTGAGCACCCGGTTAGTGAGGTCTGAACGCGCTCTGATGCCGGAAGTGATCGCTCGCACTCATTGAAGTATAAGCGCGAGACATCACTTCCATCATCAGAGCGCTTTTTCAGACCTCACACACCGGATGCTCAAGGCAGTTGGACAAAGTGGTGTTTTAGAGGGAAAAAATGATATAAATACTGTTCAGTTTCTCACACAAACCGATCGTTTCGTGTCTTAGGACATCAACGTGTCATCACGAGCCGCAGGGTTTAATTTGGATTTGTCTGTGCATGTTTGTTTGACTCCTATAGATGGAGTTCCCATTGACATGCATTATACACTGCAAAAAATGCTGTTCTGACTTAGAATTTTTGTCTTGTTTCCAGTCCAAATATCTAACAATTCTTAGATCAAGAAGCATTTTCTTGACAAGTAAAAATTATTTTCTTTTTTTTTTAGGAAAAATAAGTCAAAATTAAATGAGTTTTTCCTTAAAACAAGCAAAATAATCTTAATCTGCCAGTGGGGTATATAATCTTATATCAAACCAAAACTATATAATCTTGTTTTCAGTTTGGATTATTTTGCTTGTTTTAAGGAAAACTTACTTGACTTATTTTTTTCTGAAAACAAGAAAATAATTTTTACTTGTCAAGAAATGCTTCTTGATTTAAGAACTTTACGATATTTTGACTAGAAACAAGACAAAAACTCTAAGTGAGAACAGCATTTTTTGCAGTGTAAGACTGACAGACCACAACGGTTGGAGTTAAAAATCATTATTTGTGTTCTACTGAAGAAACAAAGTCCCCCACATCTTGGATGCACTGGGGGTAAGCAGATAAACATCACATTTTCATTTTTGGGTGAACTATCCCTTTAATGTTTGCTTTAGCTGAACTTTTCAGCAGTTTCCTTGAGGAGAAGTGACATGCTACATCAGCACAATGCTTATTTTTAGTTCTACTTATTGTCAGTGAATGACATGGTTGATGCACATAATACTTGGAAAATCTCATCCCTTGAATATTGCTTTTTCAGTTATGCTTGGAAGGTATTCTGAAGTTACATATTACAGAAGAGCATGATGAGGGTTGTGAGCCACATACTTATTCTCTTGATGACCTCAGGGACCTTCAGAATAAATTAATGCTAATGTCTGGCAAAGGAGATCATGGTCAGCGTGAAGTCAATCGATTTGCAGAGGTGACTTTCCACCTTTTAGCCTTTTTTTATTATAAATTTCACCATGGCTATTGTAATGAACTTATTTCCTGTTTACAGGTCTTTGCCAGTGTACAGAGGTTGGCCTCTGCATATATTGATTTGTTTGTTGCTGGCAACCCGTTGTTCAGAGAATGGGAGGCAAAGGTCAAATGTAACAGTAATGAAGCATGCATCATTATGCACCTTCACTTAGGAAATGATGTTAGTGTCATGGTGGAAGGTGAAGTCACAGAACAGTTGCCGGAAGTCTGTAAGAAAATGGAGAGCTGCCTTGACTTCTGGAAGGCTTTTATGGACAAGCAGAGATCTCAGCATTATTACTTAAACTATTTCACTGCAGAACAGGTGGTCTACCTGTGCAGTCAGCTCACCCAGAATAATGTGACTGATATGAAAGATGAAGTTCTTATGATGCTCTCCTTTATCAAACCTAATTGCTCATTTTCAGATTTGACACAAGCTTGGCATAAAATGAGCAAAATGAATCATGAGCAAAATGATGACTTAGACTTTCAAACCTTTGTGAAAGGTCCCAGCATGGATGAGCATGATTTGAATACTGGGGAGCCATGCCTATCATTTGATAACTTGGCAAGTCAGTTGAGGCATGTTAATGGGTCAGAAAAGCTAGATGTGATTTGGAATTCTTGCATGCGAGACATGAACAATTTCCTGCCACACTTCCTTGATGTCAGAAATCTTGGATATCTTCTGGAAATTTTGGCCAACAGTGAATATGAAAGTGATTCCTCACAGGATGGGAAAACAAGGAATATTCAGAGAGAATTGCCAAAGGGAATGCTTACTGGAAATCCAAATCTAATCATCTGCCCTTCTGAAGAAATTCTAATAACATGTATTTCAATTTACATGAGGAGTGAAAAGGAGCCTCTACCAACCTACGACGAAGTACTCCTCTGTAGTGCTTCCACTCAATATGAAGAAGTGGAGCTTTTCCTCAGGCGTTGTCTCTCTGCTGGCTATGGGGGAAAGAAGATATACACAATGCTTTATGTGGACCAACTTACCTATGAAGTTAGCTACAAAGTGGAGCAATTTTTTCAGCAACAAAAGGCACAGAGCAGAAAGGATTACAGACTGGTGTTGGTCTGCAGCTCTAATAGAGAACATGCATACCTTCCCTCAGCCTTTAGTCAATTTAGGTTGAACTTGCTTCCCCAAGAACCAATCATCAGTATTCAGCGATACCTTGTTGGGCATTTTACAGTCCCAGCTGACATATCCAGTGCTGCTGCTGTGTTCAAAGACAGACAGTGTGTGGGAGTTGTATTCTCAGAAAGGTCAGGAGTAGGTGAGTATAAAATCAAGTAATGGATAGATTTTAAAATCAATATTTTTATTAGTTGGCCAAATAAAAAGAGACTTTGTGTGCTAATTTTGAAAAATATTTGGCAAAAAATGTGAGAAGATGTGTTACATCTGTGTGTTGCATTCTAGGAAAATCACTTTACATTAAACGAATATATGAGAAATTGAAGACGATCACCAAGAACCCTTCGCAGCTGAAGAGCATCAGGTTAATTGAGCCAAGAGTTGATGAAAATGTCATCCTTCAATCCTTGCACAACAGCTCCAAAAAAAATGAGCTTTCAGTCTATCATTTTGACATAACCACCATGGTATGTACCTGTTTTCACTTTTTTATTAATTTGATGAACACATGCACACACACACACACACACACACACACACGCACATACACACACATATATATATATATATATATATATATACACACACACGTGTTGTAAAACGTATTGTTACTTACAGGTGAAGAGGGGACTTCATGAATTTCTGTTCAGGCTATTGATCCTTGGATACCTCATGGACTCAGAAGGAAACATGTGGAAAAGCAGTAATAAGCACTTGTATGTATTTGAGATTCTAAGACCTGATGGACGGACATCCCAAAATGACAGAAGAGTTGTAAGAAAATTTATATAAATTATTTCATTAAATCATGTAGGATTTTTTTTTTTCATGAATCAGACAAATGCCTCATGGTTTAATTTGTCTTTTTATGGCAGGGTGCAAAAGTTCCATCTTCTTTCTTGGATGTGTTTCCGAGTGTTTACTGCCATCCACCCAAAGAAATCCTTGAGTTAGAAATGAGAATCCAGGAAGATCCATCATTGAAAGGAGATGATCCCCTCATGGATGACCAAGAGTTTCGAAGTGAGGCCTACCAACGAACATACCAGTACCTACGTCGTTTCCACAATGGTGACAATTTAGATTCCTTTAAGTACCAAGGAACTGAAGGAACTCATGTTGAATGCCTGCAGATGTTGTTTGTCTACTGTGGCATCAAAGACCCCTCTTGGGCAGAGTTGCGGAATTTTGCTTGGTTCCTGAACTTACAACTTAAAGATTGTGAGGACTCGGTTTTCTGTGATGTTGCTTTCATAGGTGACATTTTGTTCGGATTTAAAAAATTTGTTGTCGAGTTCATGATTCTCATGGCAAAGGATTTTGCCACTCCTTCGCTTAGCATCTCTGACCAGAGTCCAGGGATATTGCAAAATGACCTTCCTTCTGCCAATGAAGAGCATCTGGCTCGCTTTCGGATAAGAAAACGGTGGGAGTCAGAACCACATCCATACATTTTCTTTAATGATGACCATGTGTCCATGACATTCATTGGCTTTCATCTTCAGCCAAATGCAAATAATGGGATTGATGCTGTTGATCCATCAACAAAGAGAGTCATCAAGCAGAACATCATGACCAGAAAGCTCTATGAGGGCCTTAAACTACAAAGAGTTCCTTTCAATATTGATTTTGACCAGCTTCCAAGAAGGGACAAAATTGAGAAACTTTCCAGGGTGTTGGGAATACAGTCTCCTACTGACCCAGATGAAACATATGAGCTCACCACAGACAACATGTTGAAAATGCTGGCAATTCACATGCGCTTCCGCTGTGGAATTCCTGTTATAATCATGGGTGAGACAGGATGTGGGAAGACAAGGCTAATTAAATTCCTTTGTGAGATGCACAGAGGTGGAGTTGCCACCGAAAACATGAAACTAGTAAAGGTTCATGGAGGGACAAGTTCAAACATTATTTACACAAAAGTGAGAGAAGCAGAGAACATGGCATTGAAAAACAAGAAGGATTATGGCTTTGACTCTGTGTTGTTTTTTGATGAAGCAAACACAACAGAGGCCATTAGCAGCATTAAGGAAGTCCTCTGTGACAACACTGCTGAGGGACAGCATTTGACAAGTGACACTGGATTGCAAATCATTGCTGCTTGCAATCCATACAGAAAACACACAGACGTAATGATCAAGAGATTGGAGTCAGCTGGTTTGGGATACAGAGTTCGTGCTGAGGAAACGGACGAAAGACTTGGATCCATTCCACTTCGCCAGCTTGTGTACAGAGTGCATGCTTTACCACCTAGCATGATTCCACTAGTTTGGGACTTTGGACAGCTAAATGATCATACTGAGAAAATGTACATCAAACAGATAGTTGAAAGGGTAGTTGAAACCCACTCTATTGATTCAAACTACATCACAACCATCACAGATGTTCTGTCAGCCTCACAGAAGTATATGCGAACAAGACAGGATGAATGTAGTTTTGTGAGCCTGAGGGATGTCGAGCGCTGCATGCAAGTTTTCGGCTGGTTCTACAAAAACCACTTACTTTTAGAGCTTGGCCACTTTGAGAGTATTCAGAGAACACAGAGAAATGAGCAACATCAGAGAGACACTGATAAAAGAAACCCAGTTCTATGGTCAATACTTATGGCTGTTGGTGTGTGTTACCATGCCTGCTTGGAGGACAAAAGGAACTACAGAAAAGAAATTTGCAGGTACCTTCCACAATACAGCCAAATGAAAATGATGGAGGAGATCTCAGTTATTCAGGATGTTTTTCTGAATGGAGTTCGTGTGGGTGAATCCATTGCCCGAAACAATGCTTTAAAGGAAAATGTCTTTATGATGGTGATTTGCATTGAACTACGTATACCGCTCTTTTTAGTTGGAAAACCTGGAAGCTCTAAGTCCTTGTCTAAAACTCTAGTTGCAGATGGAATGCAAGGCCAAGCAGCTCATTCAGATTTGTTTAAAAAGCTAAAGCAAATTCACCTGGTTTCCTTCCAGTGCAGTCCTCATTCTACACCAAATGGGATCATCAACACATTCAAGCAATGTGCCCGTTTTCAGGAAGGCAAGAATCTAAAAGAGTATGTCTCAGTGGTTGTGCTAGATGAGATAGGCTTGGCTGAAGATTCCCAGAAAATGCCCCTGAAAACTTTACATCCTTTGTTGGAAGAGGGATGCATAGATGACCAGACAGGACCACACAAGAAGGTGGGATTCATCGGTATTTCAAACTGGGCTTTGGATCCAGCCAAGATGAATAGAGGGATAACGGTTTCCCGTGGTGATCCTGATGAAAAGGAATTGATTCAGAGTGCTGAAGGAATATGTTCCTCAGATGCCATGATCCTTGAAATGGTGAGACATTACTTTCAGCCATTTGCCCAGGCTTACCTGAACATCTGTAATGGACAAGGAAAAGGTTTCTTTGGTCTGCGAGACTATTACAGCTTGATAAAAATGATGTTTGCTGTAGCCAAAGCTTCTAATCAGAAGCCTAGTGCAGAACAGATTGTGAAGGCTGTGCTGAGGAACTTCAGCGGCAAGGATAATGTGGATGCTGTCACAGTTTTCACCAATGAACTAAATATCAAACACAGTCTTGAGAATATCAGTGCCGTTGAGCTTGTAAGAGAAAACATTACAGCCATTGGTCAAAATGAGGAATGTAGATACCTGCTGGTTCTGACCAAAAACTATGCAGCCCTTCGAATTCTTCAGCAAATGTTTTTTTCAAACCAGTGCCAACCAGAGATTATCTTTGGTTCAAGCTTTCCAAAAGACCAGGAGTATACTCAGATATGTCGCAACATTAATCGTGTCAAGGTTTGTATGGAAACTGGTCAAACCGTTGTGCTTCTGAACTTGCAGAACTTGTACGAAAGTTTGTATGATGCTCTTAACCAATATTACGTCTGGCTTGGAGGTCAGAAATATGTGGATTTGGGGCTCGGAACCCACAGAGTCAAATGTAGAGTGCACAGAGATTTCAGGCTCATTGTCATTGAGGAGAAGGACGTTGTGTACAAGCAGTTTCCCATTCCATTGATCAACAGGTTGGAGAAACATTGTCTTGACATCAATACCGTACTAAAGAGTGAGCAAAAAGTCCTTGTTGAGGAGCTTGAACAGTGGATTGAACGGTTCATTCATATTAAAGAAAATCAGGCAATTTCTCCTCAAGCACACAGATACCTTGCAGCTGATGCTTTCATTGGCTATAACTCAGACACTTGTGCCTCTGTTGTCCTGCAAGTTACAGAGCAGTTAAAAACAGACCCTACAAAAGGGATCTTAGATGAGGCTAAATTGATCCTTTTGAATTGTGCTACGCCAGATGCAGTGGTTAGGCTAGACTGCACTTCACTCCCCAAAGTAGAAAGTGAGCACTTGTCAAGGGTGTACTTTGAAGACCAGAAGCATGGCTCATTTGCTGACTTCATCCTTTCTCAAACACGGCAAGCAGGGTCTAACCATGCCTTTTTCACAGAGGTAAACCTAATGTATTTAAAATGCTTTATTACTCTAGAACAACTCATAACTTTTGTATCTGTGTAAGTTTAGTGCATGAAGTTGTTTCTTTCTGTCTTTTCCTGATCTTGTAGGTAACTACATTCTCAAGGCTTCTGACTGCAGCAGAAACTGAACAGCTACAGAGCATAGCTCAAAACATAGAACTCCTCTCTCTACAGCAGTTTGACACGGAAAACTCATTCCTCAAGAAAATCAAGTATTGTGCTCACAACACCACATCATATCATATCACAACAACAACAAAAAAGGATATTTATTCTTACTTAAATTAAAATTTCTGTGTTCAGGAAGTGTTTAGAAAACACCACTGGAGACAAGATACTTATCATCCAGACCAACTTTGATGAAGGCTCACAAAGTTTAAATATCATTGGATCTGCAAAGTGAGTTAAATGTGGTTAGTGGCACACTTTACGTGTTCAGTAAATGAAATCAAATCAACACCATTTGATATATTTCCCAGGTATTCTTCTCTCAATGAAATCAACAAATTCAGGAAAGAGTGCAGTGGAAAAATTTTTGTGTACTTCATCACTAAACTATCCAGAATGGAAGGTGGAACTTCTTATGTTGGATTTCATGGTGGTAGGACAAGTTTTTTTCTTTTTTCTTTTGCATCACTGACCAACATTATGTTTTTTTTAGACAAAATCTCATTAAATATAATTTTTATAAGGCCCTTGGAAATCAGTGCATATTGATGACCTGAGAATATCGAAAGATATTGTACCTGATATAAAAGCCTTGCAGTGCCTGACCATCAGCGAGTTGTTTACAGATAAAGCAGAGAGAACAGATGAGCCTGAAGGTGATGTTGTTATTGTTGTTGTTTTAAATATTGAGACTTGTATTTAAAGGAGTGATCGGTATTTTCTAATAATTTGAATTGCTTTCACCTATAGAGGATGAAGACAAACGTACAGAAGAAGAGAAGATGGAACTAGAAGATAATACTGTGGGTCACAATCTCAACAACAGCAATACATTTTCTGTATATTTGTGATACTATTTTCACCCTGTTGAGTTTAGTAAGCTTCAAACTGTAGTTCTGTTTCTTGTGTTCTTCAGGGGTTGGAGAATGTTTTAGACACCAAAGTGCTGGTTCGTAGCTGTGTTCAAAGCGCACTTGGCATGCTAACAGATCAGACAGAGGCAGGTACACGCAGCACCAAGAGAGTGGAGATTCTTCTGATGCTCTTGGCTGACAATGAGACTCTACAAGGTGAGACTTATCACTTTTTCTGTTCTAATTTGTTTTTATAGCTTTTATTTGCCAACGTTTATATGCTCACTGAAATGTACATATTTATGTTAGCAGCTGAATTTATGAAAACTTTAAAGAAGAGACTTCATTCTCTATTGATGGCTCATGATGAAAACACGATTTTACCCAGGAGCTGGGTCATCAAGGAAGCACTAAATATTGATGCATTACAAGAGGCTGGGACTTTTAGGTAGGTATAAGAGAGAGGATATAAATTGCATAAGGCCCTTGAATTGAAGCTCTTTGTGTAACTTATATTTAAGATAACTCTTCTTAAAATATTTATTCATTTCTGTATTTTAGTCATGCCCTGTGGAGACGAGTTCAAGCTGTAGTAACTCCCATGTTGGCGCAAATTGTTTCAATTATTGACCGTGACTGTAATCTAGACCTTTTGGTGGATAAAAACTGTAATGAATCCTTGAAGAAACTGTGGTTGGACATTTTTGGAGATCTCAATTTACTGAATGTCCCTTACACAAGACTGGAGAACAAGTATGTAATTATTTGATTTCAGTATGAATTCTGTAAGCGTCTGGGCCCAAAAGACACTAATGCTCCTATAGCTACATTTTATTTTGTTCCACAGTGTGTCTGACAACAGTTCACATTGAAAATCTGCATTGCATTCCCAGCAGTACTAGACAGTCTTTTCTTTCAAGGTCAACTACTGTTAAAAATAGAATTCAAGTTAGTTAACCTCTTTATAGCTAGCTACCCAAATGATAACATTAACACCGACTCAAGGTAAATTGTCTCACAATATGGGAAGCAAAAATATAAGTGTGCATGTCCATTGTAAATTTCTGAATTTAAAAGCAATGACATTGTAACTAAAAAACCCTGTCTTTTAACAGCTCAGAGAAAAAGACAATCTTGGTTCAGAACTACATTGCAGTTCACAGCAATGTGGCTTGCAAAATGCCTTTTAGCTGGAGAATGAAAGATTATCTAGAGGAAATCTGGGAACATGCTTTGCAGAGAGAAGGTATATTTTTCTTTTATTTCTTTTCTTTTCTTTTTTGAGCAATCATGCTTAGGTCATTGTGGTTAGTTCCAATGGCGGACTAGCCGTTTGAGCGAAGGGTGTTGTACAATGTGGGTCAGCCCACTGTAAATTAGAATTCATTTAGTGTGCTCTGACTCAGTGCAGTGGATCAAAAGCGCTTGTCAATGTCAAAATGTTAGAAATAGCCAAACAAATTGAAAGAGGCGTATAAATCCTTATTGTTCACGACTCGGCGCTTGAAGAATGCAGTGCAAGCTGAAGTAAGATGTAAACAGATGAACATAAGACAATACAGCAATATTTGCTAACTGTCTTCAATAAAAAAAAATAAAATAAAAAAATGTTTCCATGGATGCAAACTAACCCTAACCCTACTACTGGACTTTATTTGAATTTCACAGATTTTAAAG
Source organism: Elopichthys bambusa (assembly GCA_037101425.1). Taxonomy (NCBI): domain Eukaryota; kingdom Metazoa; phylum Chordata; class Actinopteri; order Cypriniformes; family Xenocyprididae; genus Elopichthys; species Elopichthys bambusa. Next base: position 41,521,565 of record CM074435.1, on the reverse strand, counting down.
CCATTTACACAATATAGGTTACCAAGAAACAAAAACGTGACAGTTTTCAGCATATCAGTTATGAGATAAGAACGAATGTTTGATTATCTGTTTCCAAATGCTTCAGTAATTTCACTTGCCTAAGAAAATTATTCACAAATCTCAAAATATCGTTCTCAAACTTACATTAGAACATGGTAAATCTGACGACTTTCACTGTGAAGTCTCATGATTAGAAAATTGTCATATATTAAAATAAAAAAATATAATGTGCTAATTAGTTGACATGCTTTATCTCATTTAAACACTGGCGGTCAAAAGTTTGAAATAATTTAGATTTTTTTAATGTTTTTAAAAAAGAAGATTGAGTTTATTTGGTCAAAAAATATGCTACATTAAAACAGTAATATTATGAAATATTACAATTTAAAAGTTTTCTATGTAAATATATAGTAAAGTGTAATTTATTCCTGAATTTTCAGCATCATTACTCCAGTCTTCAGTGTCACATGATCCTTCAGAAATCATTCTAATATGATGATTTGCAAGTAATTATTATAAGTTATTAATTGTGCTTAATATTTTTGTTATACTCGAATTCTTCAGGACCATTTGCTGGATAGAAAGTTAAAAATAACAGCATTTATTATAATATAAATATAAATCATTTGTAATAATTATAAATGTCTTTACTGTCACTTCAACACAGTTTTCAACATTGATAATAATCATAAATGTTTCTTGAGCAGCAAATCATCTTATTAGAATGATTTCTGAAGGATCATGTGACACCGAAGACTGGCGTGAAAAATCATCTTTGAAAATATATTAAAATAGAAACAAATATAAAAGTATTTCACAATATTATTGTTTAATGTATTTCTTATAGTCATGAGAATTTTTATTCTCTTTTCCACAATTGGAGCTGTATTCCATAAAATGACAAGAAAATGTCAAGCTCCTGAGAGGACAAGTATTGTAACCACTATAAAGACACCAGTCCATATTCTGCACCAAATTCCAAGTCTACTGATAACATACCAGAGCATTGTGTTAAATGAACTGATTTTATGGTAGGTAGTTGAACTTTAGTGATACTGTCCCTGTATGGAAAAGAGCTGTGTGAAAATTATTTAAAATTATTTACCATTTGCCATATACACCAGGAAAGACAAATTATAATGTAAATCACTTTTTAGCCCCAGTTTGCTCCTGGTTAGCTCTTACATGACTTTCTTTCTTTCTTTCTTTCTTTCTTTCTTTCTTTCTTCTTTCTTTCTTTCTTTCTTTCTTTCAGTTCTAGGGAAAAAAGGAAACAATAAATGTCAATGCATTTTTCAACAGGACACACGCTAGAGCAATTTGAAGAGTTCTTTTGGAAGATCCACTTGGGCATGTACATCTCTAAAGCAACCCAAAAGATGCAGAAGGAGTTTTTCCACAGGTATCTCCAGGATTTCATCTCCATGACCTTGAATGTAACATTGGAGGTGAATCTTAAGGTGAGAGTCAGACTTTTTCAAAGATACATTTCTATACATCATCTGCACATCTTGTTCATGTGTTGATATTGTTGTGTATCTGTTTTTACCTTTTAGCTCTTACATGAAGCCCTTACTTGTGGTGTAAATGAGCTCAGAGGTAGTCAGGAAGAAGAAGTTATTTCTCTGCCGTTGGTTCATGCTGCTTACCATCATTTCAAGAACCGAATACAGAACCTCTACAGGATGATCATTATACTGCCTGAGATAGCTCAGATGCTCCTAGATAAAAGATGTACCAGAGAGGGTACAGTACTGGTATGTGCTTGCAGCTTTCTTCTGTTTGCATATTTTCTTGCAAAGTTTGTGTGCATGTTGTCCTTTTTTTACTTCCCTCTGACCACTGTTTCTCAGGTGCTAGATCTGTATGCTGCAGTGGCCTGTATTGAATGGCTGGAGCCCCAGTCTCTGGATGGAGATCAGAGTCTGGCCTGGCTTAGATGTGTAAAAAAGCTACAGGTGCCAATTGAGCTGGTCTGCTGTGAGGAGAGTCAACGCCATTATGGGGAAAGAAGCAAACAGATGGCCACCCACATCCAGTGAGTTATATGCTCTAAAATATGTTGTCCTGTCATCAGTGTTGAGGAATGTTATTTACATGTAACAGCCTGCCATTGTCTACAACAATTTTTATTTTAATAGGTTACTTTACTGTCCTAAACACAGCCTATAAACACACTTGTCAAAGCCACACATTTTACCATGTTCTAGTAGGTCTTGAGGATGATAAGTGAATTTACTCAAGGGGGCTATCAGGAAAGTATAATAACCAAGTTCATTAAATTCATTAACAATATGCCCACATTCATTCTTAACCTTAACCCTCCATATTGCTTTCGGGCATTTAAAGGTCCCATAGTATGCCCATTTTTACAAGATGTAATTTGAGTGTTAGGTGTCCCTAGAATGTGTCTGTGAAGTTTCAGCTTAAAATACCTCACAGATCATTTATAAATTCATGTTGTAAATACCCATTTCTCACTACAGTCAAGAACAGGCTGTTTCCATGCATGTGCCTTTAAATGCAAATGAGCTGCTGTGCCCCGCCCCCTCTCTACGATCACAGTTCCTGCCTCAATCAGATTCTCTGACATCTGCTTGGTTTTGATTATCATCTGTATCGCGATCACTCTCACGGATAGCATAGTTTTTCTTTCATCATTAAAGTTTATTATTTCCACGCATTTTAAAGCTATATTTAAACTTCTAATGGACTGTTTTCTGAGTGCACTTATCTGAAGCGCACACACACAGACAGAAGTAAGGTCAGACGTCAAGTCTGGTCAGTTACTTCTCTTTTACAGTTTTTGTTGTGTTTAAACTGTTTAACTGTTTAAACACACAAGGTTCTTGTTCACTGTCGTCGCTTGTGAAAACAAAATGGTGGCGCCATTGGTGGAAACGTGCAGATTAAGGGGCGTTAATATTATAATAAGATCCCCTTCCTACGTCACAAGGGGAGTGAAATCTGAGCGGCTCGTTTTTTTTCACATGCTTGAGGAGAAAGGCTTGCCAAAACAAAGTTACTGGGTTGTCCTTTTTCACTTTTTCTGTGTTGGTAGATGCACCGGGTATAGCACTTTTATACTTAAACAGAGGAATTCAGATTTAATAGTTCAGATCTATAGTAACACAGTTACGATAATCAAATATTAAATGTTTAGGTACTTACATCTTGCATCTCACTTTTTGACTAGAGCACTGTGATGGAATTTACACTCTGCTTCTGTAAACAATAATGGTAATGCCTAATGCCTAATGCCTTTAATTTGATTGGTCATCTCAGTCATTTTGACATTGGCTGATACTGCTAGACCACTGATCAGTTCAAATGAGTCGTTGGTTATATTGGTGTTGTACAATATCTTTGTAGCAGCAATGTACAGACATTATTAAGCAATTATTTCACAACTTTTATAATACACCAGACTTCAGTGGTGGGCCCCAGTCCCTTGGTTGAGAACCACTGCTGTTCAGTTTATGAAAAAGCAGGTCATTTAAATACATTTTCATTCATTTAGACATGGTTGGCGTCGCATTTACTGTCTGGCCTTGTTTGTGGAGCACATGCTGCTGGGTGTTGAGGATGTGCATTTGGAACTGAGACCACTGATTATTGACTACACTCGACACCTAGCACAAGTGAGTCAGCTTTCAGTCCTTCCTTGAAAATAGTTAAACAATTTAATTTCTGCTTATCAGTACTCATTTCTTTACTAAAGGTCCTAGAGCAGGACTCAGACCTCAAAAAGAAGCAGCCATTTGATGCGGTGATCACCATACTCAAAGCCTGCAAAGATGAAGCGTCTCAGAAGATTTTAAGGTATGATTTGTTATTATCTATACTTTCCTTAAAGGGTTAGTTCACCCAAAAATAAAATTTCTGTCATTAATTACTCTCCCTCATGTCGTTCCACACTCCAAAGCAATGAAATTACCACTTTTAAGGTCCAGAAAGGTACTAAAGACATTGTTAAAACAGTCATGTGACTGCAGTGGTTCAACCTTAATGTTATGAAGAGACGAGAACACTTTTTGTGTGCAAAATCAAAACAAATTCATCTCTCCCCTGTCATTCTCCTATGCTATTTTTGTTGTAGTGCTTCCAGGTTCTACATCAGAATGGATTAGACATAAATACGGAAGTGCTGAACTGTGTAAATTCAGGGTAGTGAAGGGTTTGTTCAATAAAGTGGTTATTTTTTGTTTTGTTTTTGTGCACTAAAAGTATTCTCGCCTCTTCATAACATTAAGGTTGAACCACTGCAGTCACATGACTGTTTTAACGATGCCTTTAGTACCTTTTTGGACCTTGAAAGTGTTGATTATATTGCTGTCTATGGACGAGTCATAAACCTCTCGGATTTCATCAACAATATCTTAGTTTGTGTTCTGAAGATGAACGAAGGTCTTACGGATGTGGAATGACATGAGGGAGAGTGATTAATGACAGAAATTTAATTTTTACGTGAACTAACCCTTTAATCCAGGGGTTTGGGCAATACAGTAAATCTGCTAATTGTTTATTGTTTGGTTTGTCTGTCCATCCATCCATCAGTCTAAAAGGTTTTTTTTTTTCGTCATTAGGGGTCTCATCAGTCAAAATGCATTGTTAAGAAAGCGATGCAATGCTTTCTTCATTGATCTGGTGTCCACAGTGTGCTTCAAGGACAACACTCCTCCCAGCAGAGACATCATCCTCCACCTGTTGTCCCTGCTAAAGGGCTCGCTCCCTCAGATTAGAGGTATGTCTGTCTATAAATCATGTTGGAGTTCTAGATTATGATTAAAATGAATAAATGACCAGAATGTTGTTCCTCATCTTCTCAGGGCAAGACCAGAGGTCCTTGACTAATGCTCTTTCTCCCTTCAATGACTCTGTGGAGAAAAATCCAGTGGTGAATTCAGTGGTGCTGAAACTCCTGCTCAAGTACAGGTGAGTGGAGGGCTTCTAACAGCTCACACCACAGTCTTCTTAAACATTATGTATATAAAAGTTTTTGTCTCTTCCTCTTTCAGCTTTGATGATGTTAAGAATTATCTTCAGCAGAATCTGACAGAAGTTGAGCAAAGCAACATCATGGAGGAGACTGATAAAACTGAACTTTATTCCTTGTACATAAACTGTTTGGAGGTGTGTATATCACTGCTTTGACCACTTCAGTTTGCTTGCCATATTTTACAGTATCATTTTAGCAGTTTACGATTATGTATGATTTTTGATGATGGTTTAATTTGCATCTGTCTGCCACACCTTGCTGCGTGGGTACAGGCAGCAGGTGCAACGCATATGGATAACGCATATGCTTCAGAGCCAAATGTTTGTTTGTCTGCTCTTCTGATCTAAAAGAGTGTTTTCTAATAGAGCCAAGTTATTCAGGGAAGAAGCCTCTTCAGTGTTGGTGTGCCTTTCACCCCTCTTGCACTGCGCAGCCAATAGATCAGCCTGAGGAACGCGCTGGACCGTCTAATCAATGTGTATCGAGCCGTATCCTCAAGGCCTCCCCTCGAAGACCAGATGTGTCGATTGCTGCATCGGAGGATGAGCTCAAGTGGAATCCTCCATTGTGTCCAGAGCCCTCAAGGTTGGATGAATGGTTTCTCATGGTGGCTCGCGCTGCTTCTCAGCATCCCGCCCCGGTCCCATTCTTCCTGGAAGTGCATAAGGAGCTTCCTAGGTAGTGGACAGCACCTATTACTGCCAGAAGCAGACACCGGTTTGACACCTCAATGGTGGGGCAGCCAAGGAGACAGGCAACCCAGTGATGGAGGGAGCTGCTCTTCTGGAGATGATGACTGCACCACTCCCTCCCCTGGAGGAGGGCTGGGTGGAGAATGTTTTGTTTCATTCTGTTTATGTTCCACTGCTGTAGGGCCAGCGGTACTAACATTTTCAAAGAAAGAGCAGTTTCCTCTATCTCTGGGTCCCAAGAGGGCACGGAGAGCAGTGGGTAGCAAAAAAACCTCACCACTCTCACCCTACCATCCTTCCCTTGGTCCCACTTACTCGGTCTCTGAGAGCCTGGCTAGTGCTCCCCAGCCTGTCTCTCTGGCTTCTTCTGACCAACAGACTCGGCTATGCGATTCAGTTTGCCTGGCATCCTTTCAAGTTAAAGGGCATCCAGTTTACCTCAGTGAAGGCTGGCAATGCTCATGGCTGATTTGGAGACTTTTTGGAACTGCTCAGGTAGATCTGTTTGCCTCTCCAGCGAGAGCTCCAGTTGTTTTACTCCCTGACCGAGGGAACACACGGCATGGATGCATGTCTGGTCCCTGGATGGGACACAGAGTTTCTAAGTGACCTAGCCTTTGCACTCAGTAGATCTAAAGTTTCTGTATATGAATACTGTCTATGGTTGCATTGGCCTCCAACTCCAAGAGGGTAGGGGACCTGCAGGTTTTTGGTTGATGAATCTTGTCTAGAGATGGGCCGGCTGACTCCCGTGTAATTCTTAGACCCCGGCCTGGCTATGTACTCAAGGTTCCTAACAGTCCCTTCAGGAATCAAGTGGTGAACCTGCAAGGGCTAACCCCGGAGAAGGCAGACCTAGCCCTAGTTTTGCTCTGTCCTGTCTGCACTCTGCGACTGTACATGGACTGAACACAAAGCTTCAGGGCCTCAGAGCAGCTCTTTGTCTGTTATGGAGGCTAGCAAAAGGGAAAGGCCTTCTCCAAGCAGAGGATGGCCCACTGGATAGTGGATGCCATCGCCTTGGCTTACCAAGAACAAACCGTTCCCTGCCCGCTCAGGTTGCATGCTCACTCTGTGAGAGGTATTGCATCCTCCTGGGCACTGGTGCGTGGTGCCTCGCTGACAGATATTTGTAGAGCTGCGGGCTGGGCGACACCTAAAACATTTGCTAGATTCTATAGCCTTTGTGTTGAGCTGATATCTTCCTGTGTTCTCACCTCAAATGGGTAGAAGCACTGAGAGGTCTCTGCTCAGTGTCGGCTTGCTGCGCTCTTACTATGCACTTTTATTGCTCCAGAGAGTTCCCTGATTGGGCAAACCCTGTTGAGTTCCTCCATCACCTTTGGCAGCCAGATGTGGCAGAGTATCCGGCGCCAGGCCTTCACTCGATGCATTCTTGAAAACTGGTGTTAGACTGAATGCCCATATTTAGTGATCCCATCTGTGTATTTTCCATGGTAAACCTTGTGTCTTTCACTTAGCAGAGTCCGCTTTGCTGTCTCTGCCAGGCATAGCGTTCTCCCAAACTGGGTGAGAGCCACCCCAGAGACTTCCATATGCAGTATGGACCTACGGGGTTAGTCTATATTAGGAGTGGGAATCACAATACGATATGATATATGATACATAGTTCCTGATACCAATAATATAACGATACAGCAATTCTGCAAAAATCAGTATATTTCTAGAAAGTCTCATAATGATACATCATGATATCTGTCTAATTATGAAAACAAAATGCCTGCAAAAAGGTTAAGTGCAGGTTCTGTATCTTTATTCAAGTCCAAACTGTTAGAAAACAAAACAAAAAGTTCTGTAAATTAAATTTAACATTTAAATTAAATTAAATTAAACATTTTATTCTTGTACTTATTAAAAGCCTAAACTTTTCTTTGTGTAAACTGACAAATTTAAGTGCTTATCAACTTGTTTTATATAAACGTCGTACATTTCAAAATTTACCAGGAGTGCTTTCTCAAACTTTACTCCCGTCTCATCATAAAAAGCTGGCATACGGAGCCCTGCACATGACATGCAGAGAAAAAAAAAAACATTTTTGTCCCAGCCCTAGTCCATATGTATATACTCTACTTAGAACCTCTCTATGATAGGATGTGGCATTCACAGCTTTTTTCCCCCATGGTAAAGGGTACGCTTTCTCAGTGTTATCCAAATCTCTCTGATAGGAACAGCAGTGATAGCCCCTTTCTGCGTAAGCCCTGTCCCATCTTCAGGGCGCTGGAAGGGGCATCACCTGTAGCGCTTTGGTAGGGATTCCCAATTTGTCACTCACCGGCATGACGTCGAAACGTAACTGACTGAAAGGAAAATATGTAACGCTCGTTCCCTAAGAGAGGGAACGGAGACGTCACATCCCGTCCCATCCACATCGCCGCTGGGGCGCCGGATCACTGACGTGGCAAAGCGTGGCAGTCAGATGGAAATATCGCATGCCAATGTGCATTGGCTTATTTAGTTTACACTCGAAGCAGATTGGTCTCTCTGGCGGGATCCCCAATTCGTTGGTCACCGACGTGATGTCTCTGTTCCCTCCCTCAGGGAACGAGGGTTACATATGTAACCTAAGTTAATTACAATTTTAAATTTGTTAGGGAAATTCATAAAAATTCGCAAATAATATTTGTCTAAAAAACATATTTTGAGCAACAGTAAAATCAAAATATTTTTAGACTATGTGAACAATAATTAATGATTAAGAAAATGTTTTAATTTTCTGTTAATTTTCAATTTGAATGTCTTAAGAATTAGGTTTTTAGTACACGTTACTTTATATGTTTAAAGTTTTGTTAAAAGCACATTAAGTTCCTCCTGTGTATGCAGGACTCCATGTATGATCGGGCACAATGGCACTCTGTGGTGGAGAAGCAGGCCTGTTTGCAGCAGGAGACACGCTTTCTGCTGGAGTTTCTTGATTCTGTGTCTGCAAAAACTGCATCTATAGAGCACCTACAGCAGGTGGCCAGAGTTCGACTATGCCTAGATATGGCTGCTGACCTTCTAGTCAACAGAGTAACTAGTGCTGGTAAAGTCTTTAGTCTTCAGTTTCACTCTCTAGGTGCCTAACATGATTTAATCTATCACATGATTTATCATTTCTTGAAATTCTTGAAATGTTTTGATCAGTAAAATAAATGTATTAAATGTATATTAGAAAGTGCCATTGGAACAATAAGAGGGTTTATTTCACGAAAGCTGTCAAGTTACATTTCACCCAAAAATCAACAGAAAAAAAAAAAGAAAAAGAAATACTGTATATTGTGCATAAAGTGATGAAACGTATTTTAGGACTATTAAGATATTTTGTATTGTGAATTAATTTTATTGAAAATTAACTGCATTTCTCATCAGTTCTCAATGGCATACTGTATGATCTGGAAAAGATTTCATGGGATTCAATCAAGTGCAACAAATCTTAATCTCTTGCCATGAAAGGCTAGAGCACTTTGTGTTAACCAAAACTGAGAAATAAGTGTACCATTTTCAAAGGTTTTTCTTTGATATAGATAATGTTTCTCATTGTTTAGGTGCACAGGATGATCATTCATCTGTTATCCCAGAATTTTTGAAAAGAGTGGTTGATTTGTGCTGCCAGAGCAGAAACGACTGGTACAGGGTTTACCTCATCAGAAAGACATGCAGTCTTCATGGGATTGAATATGTCCAGAAACTACTGCCACAGAAAGAGTTCAGATGGCTGTTTCCTCAGGAAATTCTTGAGTCGGTGGGTTTTAGTTGAAATAACTTCATAATGCTGACATAGTATTTGTGTTTTAGCTGTTTTAATTTTTTCTCTCAGAATCAAGATGGCAGCCAGATTGACCACTATCTAGCATGTGGACCGGACTACAAAACTATTAGAGATGCAGCAGCCAAAGCCATGCTAGATTGCAACATGGACAGAATACAGAAAGCCATTAAGGTATTAATTTACTCATTTACAACACTCACTCACTCCACACACACACACACACACTGTGTTCCAAAACATAATGAGCTGCCTAGGCCATACCAGAATGCATCTGTGTGGCAGTGACCATTAACAGAGTTTCTGTTCCTTTACTTGTGAAGTTTTAGTTGGGTTTTGATGCCACATTAGACAGAAGCGAGAGTGTTCTCCAGGGTTTGGAACAGAGCTATTGGGTCATTCCGGGTCAACTCAACCAGAGGTCGCAATTTCTTGTGTTTCTTTTCCCTACATTTGCATGCCTGTAACTTAACCCTCATGTGGTGTTCGGAGAAGATTTTCTTTTCCCCGAAAATACTAGTTAATGTTATTGCATTGGACTGAAATTTTGTGAGTTTGTGAAAAGATGGTATAACTACTTCTTTTTTTTTTTTTTTTTATAATTTTCGTTCTTTTTTTCCGTGGGGGAGGGATGGGGTTTAACCTTGTCACACTTGTGGTGTTCCCAGTCAAAAATGACCAGCTTACAAAAAATTGCTTATAAATCTCCCATTATGCTATATTATCACCAAATATTGCATTCAATCTTTTTGTCAACTTGTTTTCTTTCATTTAGGACAGGTTTTGTGTTTCTGTTTGGATCAGATTAACCTCAGTTTTTGAGTGAAAAGAGTGTTTTTTTGTGAATAATTTGACATTTGACAAAAAATATGAAAAAAAAACAATGCCATTTATCACACTAGTGCGCGTTAATGTTTAAGCAGGAAATGTGTGGTTTTGGTTTTTATTTAAAGTCACACTTGTGGTGTTCCTGGTCAAAAATGACCGGCCTACAAAAATAGCTTATAAATCACTTATTACACTATTTTATCACCAAATATTGGATTCAATCTTTTTGTCAACTTGTTTTCTTTAATTAGGACAGATTTTGTGTTTATTTTTTTAAACTGATTGATCGTAGGCCTCATTGATCTGAGCTTATATTCAAAAATGACCGCCCACTGAAAATGAATGGGGGAGTCAAAAATCAGAGAAACAATTATTGTTCAGGAGCGTGTTCATCATGTTCGTGTTCACATATATACATGTGGGCGAGCAAAAATAAAGGCCTCGGACCTCTGCATATGTGGATACATGCATACTCGAGCATCCGCGCACATACACACGCGTTCATGAACACAAACAAACTATTTTGAGTATTACAGGCTTTCTTTTGCACAGAGATGAACTTTACCCTCAAATCAGTGAGGCTTAGATCAATCAGTTTCAAAAATAAATACAAAACCTGCCCTAATTTAAAGAAAACAAGTTGACAAAAAGACTGAATCCAATATTTGGTAATAAAGTAGCGTAACAAGTGATTTATAAGTTATTTTTTCTGCAGGCCGGTCATTTTTGAACGGGAACACCACAAGTGTGACTTTGTCATATTTTGTAATAAATAAAAATAAAATAAAACCATTTCAAAACAAATTTCCTGCTTAAACATTAAAGCACACTAGTGTGATAAACAGTGCAAATTTTTTTGACAAAATTATCCACTAAAAAACTGAGGTATGTAAGCTCAGATAAATAAGGCCTGTGATCGATCAGTTCCAAAAATAAACACAAAACCTGTCCTAATTGAAAGAAAACAAACTGACAAAAGATTGAATCCAATATTTAGTGATAATATAGCATTACGAGAGATTTATGAGCCATTTTTTGCATGCCGGTCATTTTTGACCTGAAACACCATGAGTGTGTACCTTTAAGTGTACCTTAATATAAGTTTAGATTCTGTTTTTTAAGATATTTTTTAAGACATAAGAACAGGCAGTAAATATTCTTTCATGGCATTTAATATTTTGGCTTTCATCACTATATCTCTTTGTTTTTCTTTAGAAAATAAATAAATAACAAAATCCAGAATTTGGGCCAGGGAAGTTTCTGAAATTTGGTTGATCTGACATGGAATGACTCTATTGTGTCTGTTTTCAAATAATCAAATGTTTGGCATTTCTCTTCCCCACTCTGATAAACTGTTTTATCAGTGCTTATCTTGCAAAAATCTTTGTTTGAAGGATTGCAACTGCACACCCATGAAGAAAGCTGTTTACGTGCTAATGGCTTTGTTCAGAGAAGTCACCTCCCTATACAGAAATGAAAACTCCAACTTGCATCCTAAACCTGAGGTAAAAACACAAACACAACAAGGCACTTATACACAAGCTAGCAGGCGGTCGGTTTAGCCAGTCTGTCTGCTTCCTGACCTGGGCCCCAGTTTGTCATGTTTCAGCTCTAAGACTATGTGCCATATTACCAGAGAGAAGAGCAGCACCATCCTGAGAGGGATGAATACCATCTCTTTTCAACAGGTCAGGTCTGCCCCAAAAACTTTTCCAATTGTCTATGAAATCTATATTATTTTGCGGACACCATTTAGACAGCCAGCCATTGAGTGATGATAATCTGCTAACTATCTCATCACTCCGACAAACAGAAAGGGGACCAGAGCAAATTACTTCTCCTGACATCGTACTTACGAGTTCACACACCTCTTTAATGTTAATTTTAGTGATCTCCGACTGGCGAAGTCGAACATCATTAGTGCCGACGTGAATAATGATTTTAGAGTATTTACGATTAGCATTAGCCAGCACTTTTAAATTTGCTTTGATGTCAGGTGCTCTAGCTCCCGGCAAACATGTGACTATGGTGGCTGGTGTCTCTATTTTCACGTGCCGTGTAATAGAATCGCCAATAACTAGGGCACTTTCAACAGGATTCTCAGTGGGTGCATCACTGAGTGGGGAGAACCTGTTTGATGTTATTATTGGAACGGATGAGTGGTGTTTTCCGTGGCCAGGCCGCCTCACCGTCACCCAAGTGCCCTGCTGCACGGGCTCTACAGCCGGAACCGAACAATGTACAGAGTTCACTAAGCTAACCGCATCCAAAACAGTATCTGAAGCCCTTGCATTCTTACTATCCTCGATTAAAGTTTGGATGCGTGTCTCTAATTTTGACAGCCTGACTATTTCCCTACATTTATGACATGTAAATCCCTATGCTGAACATGTGGCAAATGGAACAGGTAACAATGCTAGAAGAGGATGACATGACTCACCGTTCTTTGTAGACTGATCCGACTTACCACAGCTGTTTGATGAACGCGTTGAAAAGAAAAGGAGCGTGCGAGAGACTGATGACAAGTTAACAAGCTAGCGAGATGCAAACGTGTTGTAATAGCGATTTAGATTAAAAGATTAAAGGCTAGTGACGTCAGATTAATGTGGTAGGCAATATTATATATAAGGTAATGATAATATAAGCAACAATGAATAAAAGCCTTTAAAGTGCCCCTATTGTGGATTTCTGAAAATGACCTTTCATGCAGTGTGTAATGTCGCTGTATGTGAATGTAAACAAAGTTGTAAAGCTGAATGTGCATCATAAATAAAGTTATTATCTCTCAAAAGAAAGAGTTAACTCCGAACTGCTTGCATCCCGCAAAACTGTGCTCTGTGCTGTGAAAGAAAATTTGGTTTATCACTGATTTTTCACAGTCTCATCCTTTAGAAGTGAAACTAAAGTGAGGTGGTGAAGAATCAGAGGTTAAAGATGGGACAGTACCTGCTTTATCCGGACCCACTTGCTCCTCAGAATCACAATGAATTATTAATTATTGATGTATTTTATACCGAGTGTTCAAAATACATAGTTTTGTGTTTTAGTTTTATTGTGTTTGTCTCCAGCTAACTCACATTATCACTCTCTTACTGAAATACTTCTGCTGATCATCTGTTGGCCACTATTACATAAAACTGTGTCCATTAATACAGATTGTCTGTCGTTCTAGTACTCTGAGTAATGATAAAGGACGGAGCAGGATTTGTTTTACAAGCTTTAATGTTACATCAGTCATTGATGTTAGTGCTTGGCTAACATATTCACTGTTAATGATACTGTTAATAATACAGTTTCCACATGTGCACAGCTATAAATTAGAAATATACACATGGGTTTGTTGATGGACATACACTTGTTAATGCTGATAGTGAGGAATTACATCTCATAATGTTCCTCAAACTGAGTAGTGTCTCACTGAGAAACTCAAGCTGTTCTTGTGATGGAGGTTCGGGTTGAATAACTATTTCTAATGTTTCATCATCAGACTCGTGCTTAGATTGATATGGTAAAATCAACAGCATCATTACTGTCTTTACAGTGTACAATCACTGAGCTTTAGGAAGCATACGGAGCAGAATCAGTTATGGTAATGTGTGTTTGATTCTAACTTGAGTTGTTAGCAGGAGACCAATCACAACAGACTGGGCCGTCTGGCCAATCAGAGCAGAGCAGGCTCTCGGAAAGGAGGGATTCATCCATCGAGTCGTTTGAGAATCATTGAACAATGTGGTGATGTGCAGTGTATTTTATGAGAAAATGAAAGTGTTTTTTGACCTTGGATGAATGTAAACATGTTGTAGGAGAATCAAACAACATTATTAACCTTTCAAATACCATATAGAGGCACTTTAAATTGATGCGAGCAGCATTTGGCAACCAGTGCAATGTTATGAGGAGAGGTGTGATGAGCATCTGTATATTTAGAAATGTATATCCCTATGCCTGATATCCATGCTTTTGTTTTCCATAGCAATGTATTGGCCTTCAAGTTTTTATCAGAAGCACAGACATCTTCGTCAATGATGAAGTGAAAGCGTTTGCTGAAGCACTGGTGAATAATCATCTGCATGCTCTGCGTGTACAGCCACAGACATCAGACAAAGAGTTTCTTCTGGTGCAGGTTACAGTTCACATGGCTGCAGTCCTGCTATGTGGAAATTTGCCTTTACTGCAGCCACTGCAGCAGCTGGCACTGTCCCCAAACAACATGACGGTATGAACCCTTCACGTTATGATATCAAGGAGTCACATGGTGACTAGAAGGTGTTTGAGTGTGATATTTCTGTCATGTTCTCCTCACAGGCTTCATTCATCCCAACTATGCCGGATGACTTGTTGGCTGCTGCCCAGCAGGCCATGGCAGGCGTCCATTGGTATTGTGAGTCAATTCTGTGTATCGTTGCTGCTATAGAATTCTCCAGTGTCATGCAAAATTAAAGACCTGTCAAAATTCTATATACTTGGAAATTCAGTGGTTAATGCCTGATCAGTAATGCCATGTTATATCACATTAGCCTGTTATACCTCACGTTAATGTGCTCATATTGAAGCGGAACTACTTTATCAGAACTGTGATAATAGGATAATATTGAAAATTAGGCGAAAAGGAAAGTCATTTCAGGTTATTTCAGTTTGTTAATGAATGTTCAACTGAATAATCTTTAACAATGAAACAGAATGGAATGTATTAATAAAGTAAAAGGGGAAACCTTTTTGACTGGTGCATTTTTGTTTGGTAAAATTTCACATAGAAGGATTTGTAGGATTATTTGTTGTATAGACTTGTAGAATTTCTAATCAGGTGACAAATTAAATCCCCCACAATTTCTTTCAGCCAATAGAATTGCTTTGGAATGGAATTCTGAAAGGTCTTTGGAATTGACAAGGGGTTCTGCATTTGAACACTCTCTTTCTTTTTTAAACATTTCTTAATCTCTGGTGTTCTTTTGTTCTTCACAGTCTGTCCTAATGGTCATCCATGTACTGTTGGTGAGGTAGGGTCATATGACTTAATTCCTATGATTTGGCTTGATATCACAGCATTAAAGGATTAGTTCACTTTCAAATGAAAATTAGCCCAAGCTTTACTCACCCTCAAGCCCTCCTAGGTGCATATGATTTTATTCTTTCTGATGAACACAGTCTGAGAAATATTAATAAATATCCTGACGCATCCAAGCTTCATAATGGCAGTGATCAATGAGTATGAGCTGAAGAAAGTGTCTCCATCCATCACAAACGTACTCCACATGGCTCCGGGGGGTTAATAAAGGCCTTCTGAAGCGCAGCGATGTGTTTGTGTAAAAAAAAAATCCATATTCAACAAGTTATGAAGTAAAATATCTAGCTTTCGCCAGACCACCTTCTGTATTCAAGTTACAAAGAAAGTGTAAACTGGCGTCGCGTCAGTTAAACTTTTTCCGTAACTTGAATACAGAAGGTGGTCTGGCGGAAGCTAGATATTTTACTTCATAACTTGTTAAATATGGATTTTTTTTTTTTTTTTTACACAAATGCATCGCTTCGCTTCAGAAGACCTTTATTAACCCCCCGGAGCCATGTGGAGTACGTTTATGATGGATGGATGTAGATGGAAACGCTTTCTTCAGCTCACATTATAAAGCTCGGATGCGTCAGGATATTTATTAATATTTCTCTGATTGTGTTCATCAAAAAGAAGAAAGTCATATACACCTAGGATGGCTTGAGGGTGAGTAAAGCTTGGGGTAATTTTCACTTCAAAATTGAACTAATCCTTTAATTACATTCAGTATCTTAAAGTCACAGAAAACAGTATTAGATTTAATTTGATTTGATCAAATCGTTATTATTATTATTTTTCTTAAATAATAAACATTCATTCTCTTTATGCATCTGTCCAGTGTGGCAAACCCACGCAGATCAGCAGATGTCTAGATTGTAAAGCAGAAATAGGTGGTACCACACACATACCTGTTCGCGGCTTCCAAGCCATACAGACACAGTGAGTTACTCATGCAGTGAATGCTTTTTTTCCTCTTTTTTATTGTGTTTAGTTTGGTAAATATAGTTTATTACTTGGCTCTCTGGAATTCTTTATTCTGATTGGTTAATCACTAGGGTTGGGAACTGAGAACCGGTTCTCATCCGGAACCAGTAGTGTTTTTTTAAAAGAACTGGAACCGTGCAAGAAGTTTCGGTTCCGAAAACGGTTCTGGTGTGATGGGTGATCAGGGTATCTTCCGTTCATTCGTTTTTGATTTAATATTGAAATCAGAAAAATGAGAAAACTGTACTTTTTTTCGTTTTTCATTTTTAAAAAGAAAATGAAAAAACATAAAATCGGCTTGATTTTTTTTGTTTTTTCGTTCTGGGATTGGAAACGAATAATCAGCTTGAATATTCGATCTCTACATGTGGGCGGGGAATGAAATGCCTCTTTCCGCTGATTGGTCAACCAGACATCAAACTATGTCGTCATCAGTTGTTCATCAGTTCCGCTCAACAGAATAAAAGTCCCTCGCTCTACAGCTGTACGGATTCTTAACGCATTAATTCTACATTTCATCTCTTTCTCATCAAATAACCAGACTAGTGAATGGCTTGACACAAATCGTAATCAGAGCTTAATTCTGTGTAGACATAAATTCATCTACACGTGAAATATTAGTTTATCTCATAAATATTAATTTAGCTGCACACAACTACCCCCAGCCTACAACTTTGGTACACAGTCTGTTTTATTTAACTGACCAACTATAAAAATCTAGCAAAGCTGCTTGACGCACTGGGCAACCGAAGTGAATGTACAATACATTGCAGTAAAGCGCAAAGTGAGCATCGATTTAAGTGTAAATATGCAGCAGTCATAACTTTTGTTTTAGACAACATGGGATGAATTTGATAGGCTATGAACAGATATTTATTTCAGTGTATTTTACAGTCACAGCATATCTATTAGCCTATTCTATTTTGAGTTAGTTTTTCTAAGAAAGTGTCTGTTTGTTTATTTATCCATACATTTTCAAACAGTTTTATTGCTGTGGTGTTTTTTTGCAGCATGGAATAGTGCATAGTGCATTGTATTTCAGAAGGCACTATCCTTCTTTTTATACCATAGCTGAAAACGGCCAGTTATAAACTCATTTTGACACCCTCAGAGACCCTAAAGGGACCTTCCATCTCACTTCCCAATATTCCAGCCCAAATCAGCTCCCTGCTGACATTCACCAACCATCCAGAAATCCATCCATTTAGACCATCCATTGTAGTAGACTCCAGAGACTCCAGCAGCTTCAAATAACTGTTTGCTGCTCAACCCTGGCTTTTTTTATAGCTGCCCTTTTAATATAATTAACTTATTTGACAGGAACTTTCCTTAACAAGCTTTTATCTGATCGAGTTCTGGTTAGGGTTAGGTTAGGGTTCTTATGATAAAATCTTATGATAATTCGATAATCTCCATTCAGTTTTCATATAATATGTCTTTTGCACAACACTGCACCATTTCATGCTTTTCCTCTCTTTAGAAACATCTTTCTTCCTCCCCATATTGCATGAGAACTCTAAGTAGGGTTTCCATTTACCCAAGTAGACCTAGCAAATTATTTTGACTGACTGATACCAGTTATCTAAAAAGACATGGATAAATAAACTCTTTCTTAGAAAATCTAAAATCTGAATGTTTATTGTACAGAAATCCTACTGTCACTTACATAATAATTTGGAACACAGTGTAAACTATGCAGATCAGAACCGTTGTGCGTTGACTGACTCCTAGCGCACAGAGCAGTGTTTTGTTCCTGAATGAATCAGTGTTTTGAATGAATCGGTTGAATAAATGATTCATTCATTAATACAATGACTTGCTGCCACCTACGGGCGACATTAATTTCATAATCCAAAGTTTTGACTGCTGCATATTTACTCTTAAATCGATAGGCTACTGATTTGCGCTTTACTTCAATGTATTGTAGCTTACATTCGCTCCGGCTGCCACACATATTTTTATAGTTGGTCAGTTAAATAAAACAGGCAGTGTGCCAGCGTTGTAGGCTAGCACACAGCGTTTGCAGCTAGCGTTGCAGCTGCAAAGTAAACTAATATTTATGAGAAAGAGATGAAATACGTTAAGAATCCGTACAGCTGTAGAGCGAAGGACTTTTATTCTGTTGAGCGGAACCGATGAACAACTGATGACGACATGGTTTGACGTCTGGTTGACCAATCAGCGGAAAGAGGTGTTTCATTCCCGCCCACATGTAGAGATCGAATATTCAAGCTGATTATTCGTTTCCAATCCCAGAACGAAAAAACAAAAAATCAAGCCAATTTGATGTTTTTTCGTTTTCTTTTTAAAAATGAAAGTACCATTTTCTAATTTTTCTGATTTAAATAAGCAAATTATTTTTTATGTGTTTCTGGAATGTTATATGTTTGGCAACAATTCTTTGCGCATAGCTTTTTATTTGTCAAACAACTGCCTGTCCAAAAAAAAAGAAAGAAAAGTTGCACAGTCTAATATTTCATTGGACCACCTTTAGCTTTGATAACATTGTGCTTTCGTTGTGGCATTGTTTCGACAGCATTATGCAACATCACAACATTTATTTCCGTCAAGATGTGCATTATTTTTTGCTGAGATCTTTATTTACAGTGTATGTAGAAATTAAAATGAACCAAGATTAAATGTAGAAATATTGGGAACACTTACAATAGTCTCATTTGTTAACAATTCATTAACTGATATGAACTAACAATGAGCAATATATTCTTACAGCATTTATTAACCTTTGTTATTATATATTAGTTGACAGTGCATTAACTAAGATTAATAAATGCAGTAGAAATATCATTCATTGTTAGTTCATGTTAACTAATGTAGTCAACTAATGTTAACAAATAATACCTTGTTGTAAAGTGTTACCGTTATATCTTGTTAATTATTGCATTGATGTTAATGTAAAGTGTTGCTGAAATTAATTACATCACTAACATCACTTTTTTTTTTTTTGCTCAAGATGCCTTTAAAAAAATTTTTGGTCTAATTGTTAAATCATGTCTTTAATCAACTTTGCAGTAGAGACGGCACTCCATCAGGACACACTCTGGGTGATGCACAACGTCGTGATCATCCTGATATGCAGGACACTAAGCATATGTCACCTGCCGCCTTCGCTCTTCTCAGACTGTTCACACACATGTCCATGCTGCTGGGAGCTGGAAAAAACCCACGGGTATTACATTCTTTCTGCCTTTTTATGGTTTCGGTGGAAAGAGTACTGAAAAATATACTCAGGTGAAAGTAGCCGCGGCTCGTCTGTATGGGCAGGTGGGGCAGAGCCACCAAAATATTCATCTAAACATAGACCTCTATATAGACTGAGTAATAGTAAATTATAAATGTGTTTCAGATTTTTAAAGTGAACTGGATATATTAAAATGTGTGCATGATTCGGCCGGCATCAATCATGATACTAAGTGGAGCAGCCGGTCTCAGAGCTATGGAAGTAAAATAATGCCATATGTTTTTGAAACAAAAAGCATGTTGAATTGCACTACTTGAAAAAAAACAAAAAAAACACGTGCTTGTATTTTAATGCATTGTATTTTTAGGGCTTGCATTTTTATGGGCTGAAATTCAACGGTTTTATATTTAAGCTGTGAATATTTCAATTCAAAACATTCACACATTTTCATTGTTAAAAATGCAATAATGCAATAAACCTTTCAGATTTCACTTGCAAAATATTCATTCAGTTTAAAAATACAACCTATAATATTCATATTTTCGGTCCATTTTATTTTGCGTCCACAAATTCAGTGGTTCAGCATTCATTTCGTTCATTAAATCGGATTTACATTAATGGAGCAAGCGGTAAGTTCATGTGTGATGACTATCAGGGACAGTATATATGCAGAAAAGTTGTGTTTACATTTAATTCAATGTCTTCACTGTTACTTTCCCTGTGTAGTCTACATGTAAGCAGCTTTCTCTACAGTGAGCAAGATTATAACGTTATTCCCCGATGCTGATGTACAGTTCAAACGTTAAATCTGAGGTAGACATATAACTTTATATCACGGCTGTGCTGCAGTACTGGGGTTTCATTCAATACGTCATACTCTAGAATTCCCCTGCCGTCGGGACATATAGAACGCTTAACTTAGCTTTATAGACTAAATACAGTGATATAAAACACCACCGAACTCGCACCTGTACTATACTATATAGGCTACAGGCAAGCAGGTGGACTCAGAATATGGACGTAAAGTTTGACGGTAAGCGCTTCCCAGTGAAATACTGGCATAAAGTTGTGCATCACACCTACATGAACACTCTACAGACTGTAATTCATTCTCTTCAAATACTATAGAGCTTTAAATGATGGTATATTTTGTGTGTGAGCATACAGTAGGCGAAGTCAAATATATAACGATATTTACACATGACTTGACTAATCTAAAAGGTGTGCATCATACCTGACACCTACATGAACACTTTACAGTTGGTTTCCTGACTGTAAGTCATTCTCTTCAAGTTAGAAAAGTCGTATGTAACTTTAGAGACGGTCCCTAAATTTGCGAATATCGAAGTCAGCTTTATGCCAGTATTTCACTGGGAAACGCTTAGCGTCAAACTTTGCACATTACGTCAATCATGTTCTTTGCATGTATTATTATCGAGACACAATTCACTCCATACCCGCCCTGTCTTCCTGTTTCATTGGAAATTACGTCAACACAGTGAATAAAGCTGTGTGTTTCAAGGCACTTAAGTGGACATTTAAGGCTGCCGTTATTCATGAATCCATAATGGCTCCTGTCGTAGTTAAGGTTAGCTCTTCATTAGTTCATGCTCTCAATAATCATTAGTTCATGCTGAATTAAGTATTATTAATATTATTCATGTACCCTTATTGTAAAGTGCTACCCAACCCCTAAAAATCTTGGTCTAGTCTTGGTCCCAATACACGCTGGTCTTGGTCTCGACTTGGTCTCAACTAATAGATAGGGTAATTTAGTGGGAACACCATTAACTATCTTCATCCCATAATCTTGCATGTTTCTGTTTAGAGTGTCCAGCAGATCATCAAGCCTGCTGTGCCGGATCCTGGGCCGTTCCTTGTGGCCCATCTTTTGAAGGACATGGAGCAGCTGAGCAGAGCTTTGGGCAAAGGGGTGGATGATACAGATAGTACCATCCATTTGATCATCCACAGTCTACTGGAACCCCATCCGACCAGCCAGTGTAAGAGCTCCCACAACTCACCTTACATTTGCCACATGCCATATTGATCTCCTGCCACAGAAATTCAAGAAATGTAACATTTTAATACAGGGCCTGTTCCTTATGATCAAACACTTTCCACTAAAGATGCAAGAAATGGATGGGAAAATGCCATGAATACTGATGTCATTAACCATCAGCTGAAGGTAAACAGCATGCTTTTAGTATATTATGTATCAACAATATTTAGTGTATCCTGTACTTTGTGAGTCCTCAGCCCCTCCAAGGTAAAAATCCACAAATATTGTGCAGTTTAAATTGAAATGTATCAGTCTGTTGCATCCCATTTTCAGTGGCCAAATAATCATAATAATAAAAAAAAATTACAAGTCTTTGCACTGACTTGTACCTGGACTCAAAATTGGTTGAGTTGTCATATAATATATATATATATATATATATATATATATATATATATAATAGTACAAATATTAATATATTACTGCACTGTAAAATAAATGTGGGATTAAGTGTGGCTCTGCTGCGGCAGTATCAAAATATGTGGCGCACTGCAGTGGCAGAATCAAGTCAGTTAACAAATTAACAATTTTTTTTACCATTAAAATAATTGGTCCCACTTTATATTAAGTGGCCTTAACTACTATGTACTTACATTTAAATCATTTGATACAATGCACTTATTGTGTACATACGTATTTTTACATTGTACTTATATTTTAAAAAACACCTGCATGTAATTACATCTGTAATTAATTTCTGTAATTACATTTATAATTACACTGTTGACCCATCCCTTACACCTTACCCCCACCCTTAAACCGACCCAGACCACCAAACCAGTCCCTAACCTTACCTGTATCCACCTCAATAGCAGCACAAGTGTTTTGCAATACAATATGAACACAATAAATACATTGTACTTATTTTTTATACTACCACCTAATATAAAGTGGAACATTTTTTACAGTGCATGTACAAATACTATTTAACCTTATAAAAACTCACTTGAACCAACACATGATCTTAAATGGTTAGAAAAACATGTTTAATGACTGCAGATTTTTGTAGTTATACATTTTTTCCTTTTTTCTATTTTTACAGAACAAGAGTCTGTATATAAATAATTAATGAAATATTAATGAACATTTTATATAAATTTACACATTCTGTAAAAATACAGAAAATTTCCTTTTAAAAACAGAAATCTGCAATTCTGTGTTAACTTAATAGTAGACATTTAAATGGCAGCAAACTTCTGTAAAAAAAAAAAAAAACAGGTGTTTCATTGTATTACAAAACAGGAAAATTATATAAAATAAAAAATAAAAAATTGCACCATTACCTGTAAAATTACATTTGTTTTCATCAGTGTAACCATAAAACTGGGCCCTGGAATGCCATAGTGAATGCTGTAAACTGCACCTTAAAATAAACAACTGGGGCTGCACAATTAAAATAAAACTCAATTTATCCTATCAAATTGTGATTATCAAATCAAAGGCCGATTTGATTAAAGAAGCACATGGAGTTGCACTGATTCTGAGTGAAGAGCAGCACTGTGTGCAATGTGTGCAGCTTATAATAATGTGTTTTCAGAGTGGCTGCTTCTCACAAACTGCACTGTGAGTGTAACTGAGTGTAAATGATCAATATACTGTTTACTTGCATGCCATGTGACCATTAGCTGCCATCAGAGAACTGTACTTCAAGCAAACAGACTACATCGGCTCAGAAACCTCTGGATTAAAGCTTAACTCTACTTTGATCTTTCTCTCAGGATCTGGACTATCATCTAAAGGAAGTGAATGCATTCATCAGGGAAGATGAGCGAGTGTCTTCTAATCCAGTGATGAAGTTGACGTTTGGGAAACCAGAGCTTTTCCTGCGCTGTCTGCCCCAGAACTCCCTTATCCATAATTCATCCATCTGGAGCTGCAGGAGGAAGGTCTCGATGTTGAGTCTTTCCCACATTGTAGAGCAGAACAATGGCCGAGACACTTTACCTATACTCTGGAGGTTCCTTCAGAGGGTAAGATATTAGGTTTATCTGAAGTGATTATTCCACAATAATAAATGTGTATGGGGGGAAAAAAAATTCAAATAAAGGTAAACTGGTGTAGAGGAAACAAAAATAGTGACAAAAGTGACTTTATAATACTAACTTATGCCCCAAAACAAATTTTCCTAAAAGAAAGGTACAGATTGAACAGGTTAAACTGAATATACAGTTGGATAAACATGACTATGTTAAAAAAAATATATATATTAAAAAAAAATCTCTGAAGTTGTGTAAAGTCATCAGATTAGATGCAAGATTGAAACTTTTAATTTCAGTTCACTCAATACTCTATCAATAGCTAACATTATGGGAAAAACAACATTCTCCACAAAAATATAAAGCCCATATTGAATCATGCAAGTGAAATTAAGTGGTAAATTGTATTCGAGCATGCCGTTCTCCTTGAGTCATCAACTTCATCCAGAAGAAGCCAGAAGAAGGTCTGAGCATCAGCCTTGTTCTTGACTCAGCATGTTTCATAAAGAGGAGCTTGTAGGGTGCTGTCCTGTTTGGGTTGCCTCCACAGCGCTTCAGCTCCCTCATTTCCAATCTGAATCTACAGTGCAGGGCAGAGAAAGAAAGCTATGTGTTCTTTGTGCAATTACAGTTCCAAATTATGTTTGTGCAATAAAGACACACAAAAAAAGAAAGACAGCAAGCTTATTCCACACATTTGTCTGAAAGACTGGTTTATTTCAGATCTGTGTCTGTAATGAGGAACTATCTGGACACAGTTTTCAAAGGAACAGCATACCAGTTTACTATCCTTCCATTTGGGCTGTCCCTAGCCTTGTACACATGCACAAAATGTGTAGACAGTTTGCTATTGATGGCCCAACAGTGCTTTGCGAATACAGGTCCCTCTACTCAGCCACTTTCAGTGCTTGGAGCTCGGAGTTTATATGGCAAGGAGTGTTCTCATTCCCAGTCAGCACACTTCCTTTTGAGGACTAGAGGTCAGTTTGTTTTCAGTGTGAGCCAATCTCTTGGTAGAGACTTCACAGACGATTTCATGCTTGGGAAATCCCTCCCACTCAGAATGTTTCAAAGAGCACTGGGTTTAAAGGCGGCAGCATCATCTGTGATTTCGCTAGGGCTGTTAAACATGCTCACTTTAACTCAAGCCTCACATTCCCAGACCATCTTGGCCCTCAGGCCACGTGAGAATCTCTATGGCATGTACTTGCCTCACAGTTTTTTACCAGAGGGGCACGGAGATAGACCTGGTCTCCAGGCAAAAAAACGGTTACAACAGAGGCATCCAGCTCGAGCTAGGGTGCACTACACCATTGCCAGCCAGCCTTCGGCACCTAGCCAGGTGTGAGGAAGGTTTGGGACATTACCTGTTTGGAACTTCTAACACTCAAAATATTTTAATCAGAAGTGCAGAACCATGTTCTCATTGGTACGGACAACACAGTGGTGGTGGCATACATAAATAGCCAAGGGATGTCAGATCACACTTGCTACACAAATTAGTGAGATGATTCTTGTTACGGGCCAACCAAAATCTCCTCTCGATTTGTGTGGTGCAGATGTGGGTAGACTATCCAAAAACTGTATAAAAATAGTTACTCAAGTGAAAGTAAAAGTAATAATCTTAATTAGTACTTTCAGCATTGCTGATAGTGGTTTCGAGTATCGATACATCTGCCCTTTTTCGAGGAACACAAGAATGTGCAGTAATCTCAGACTATTTAATCCAGATATTATAATCCAATCTTCAAATCTGCCAAAGTTCAGTTTTCACAATTAGAAGATCTAGCATCTGTCAAATCATCTCAGATGTATTAAATGAGGTATGAAGAATGGACTCCAGGTTGTCTCGATTCAAATGAGCTCAAACACAACCTATCATGACACATAGATCTTGAGAATATCCTCACGGAGTGACAAGACATGCCTATTTAATGAGAAATAATAAAGAGCTTATTATTTCTCATTATTCACGAGAATGACCTCTTTTAATTCAAGCACTGCGCTGTATTGCATATTACAGCGGAGAGTTCAGTTGAGTACTTTGCTTATAGCTCTGGGTTTATCTGCCCTGCACCATCTTGGCTCCGGTCGAGCGTAATAGTTGACCTTCACTTCGGTCTGGTTATTGAGTATGCTCCCTTGAGCCACGAGCTAAAGGCTGTGTTCGTCTGGAGTTGTAGGCCCTTGGTCAGGCCTCCTCCAGAGGATGATGGTGTAAGACTTGCTTAAAGGGTAAAATGTGTTTTTACTGAGTGCAGTAAAAGGACTGTAGGCACTGTGTAAACGGTTTCTCTGCTAGTGAAGACTTGCTATCAGGTAATTGGCCTTAGTAGTCCTCTCTGTCAAGTTCCCAACAATTTGGGAGTTTGGCAGCTAGCAATGACTTGCTATCAGATAAGCAGGCCTTAGCAGGCTGCTCTGAGGGCGAAGCACCCAATAGTGTGAGTATTTTGAGCAGCAAGACTTGCTATCGGGTAGCTGGCTTTAGCAGGCCTCCCTGAGGGTGAGTCCCCAATGCTTGGGTACATAACAGCCAGCAAGACTTGCTATCAGGTAGTTGGCCTTAGTAGGCCTCTCTGTGTCAAGTTCCCAACAATTTGGGAGTTTGGCAGCTAGCAATGACTTGCTATCAGATAAGCAGGCTTTAGCAGTCCGCTCTGAGGGCGAAGTCCCCAATAGTGTGGGTATTTTGAGCAGCAAGGCTTGCTATCAGGTAGCTGGACTTAGCAGGCCTCCCTGAGGGTGAGTCCCCAACGCTTGGGTACATAGCAGCCAGCAAGACTTGTTATCAGGTAGTTGGCCTTAGTAGGCCTCTCTGTGTCAAGTTCCCAACAATTTGGGAGTTTGGCAGCTAGCAATGACTTGCTATCAGATAAGCAGGCCTTAGCAGGCCGCTCTGAGGGCGAAGTCCCCAATAGTGTGGGTATTTTGAGCAGCAAGGCTTGCTATCGGGTAGCTGGACTTAGCAGGCCTCCTTAAGGGCGAGTCCCCGATGCTTGGGTACATAGCAGCCAGCAAGACTTGCTATCAGGTAGCTGGCCTTAGCAGGAGAGTGGGTCCCCAACGACTGGGTACTTGGTACTTGAAATAATGCAATACGCTACTGAGGCTTCTGGAGTCATTTTTGTGAGAATTTTACTTCTGCATCTGAAAAATGCCAAACCGGAAGTGACATAACTGGAAAGAGTGCGGTCCATTTAAACAATAGGAAAACAATGTATCGCAATGACAGTTCGGAGGCTGAGGAAATTGTAAATGTTTATTCATACTCATATGATGGATCACAGCCATACAATTAGCTTGCTATACGGTCAAGAGAGCAGTGACAGGCCAGGATCAGACAGAACAAAGGTCAGAGGAGACAAATTGAGTTGTGGTGTAAGGAGAACCAGTGGAGAACAGAGTAGGAGACCAGTGTTAGCTTGTAGATATATACATGTTAGCTAACGATACGTAACACTGTTCTCAGATCACAATAGTGTACAGATTATTATCATGTACCTCTCGTGACGTAAAATGACGTGATGTTGAAAAGCAGTCAAAGAAACTTTATCACTTTATCTACTAAATTTGTGCCCTCGTGTCTTGTAAATCCTGCGTAAACTTTTCATATGGTATTTTCGTTCAAGGTTATTCATTCAGTTTGAAAAAAAATAACCTGCAATATGCTCTTTAAGGAATTATAGTTTTCATAAAATAAATCAATATATTTCATATTATTTTATAAAATACTATTTATATACTGTTTAAAATGAAAATTGAAATATCTATCATGGCACCAAGTAAAGACACTATATGAAAAACATCAACATCAAAGGAGATGAGCAGTTTTGTTAATATTACACAGGCTACTTCGATGGTATAAACCACATTTTACTGGAAGATAAAGAGCAACAAAAACTTTGTTCTGAAATTCCTGACATTAAAAAAGAAATACAGTTATATCAAAGCACGACTGGATCAGTTTGGAAAATAATGTCCGAGTTTGTTATTAACAGAGGTGGGGATGTCAAGCCAGCACAAATTTGACAGGATTAGATTAGAGTTAGCCGAGAAGCAGTAATTTTTCGATTCATAAACAAATGGAAAACCATTTCGTAAGTGAACTGGTCTGTGCTGTGTGTTTTTTGACTCACAAAGAACCGGTTCATAAGAGTCATTTGTTAATGAAGCTGACTATACTGGGCGCACTGCGTGCACGTGCAACCATCTAAACAGTTTATTGAAAGACGTTTATTGCCATTATTTTGCATCACTCTGTCTACTTGATGTCATTACATTAAAGCACCAGTGCTGAAAAGCAATACTTGAGATACTGCTTACATTTATCCTGCGTACTGGGGTGGCAGATGGGGTGGCAAAGCTTTTTCTTAGGGTGGCATATACCACGGCGTGCTGCCCCGATAGATCCGCCCCTGATTGCTCCATTACAATTAATCAGAGGTGACTGTGTCCAAATTATGTAATTTCAGAAATGTACATACAAATCACGCAGTGTTTGTACACAGTGTATAACAATAATTAGGATATATAGAAATTTGGGAATGTGCATGTTGATTCAGAGTTTGCATCATCTGAAGTCCTCGCAGGAGTTGGCGCCGTCTCTTCACAGGTGTTGGTCACCTGAAGTCTTCATAAGAAGCTTGATCCAAACCGGCGCTGATGTACTCTAGTCACCTCAGGACGGGTGTCCCGAGATAAAACAGAATATAATAAATATATAAGCAACTGAAGCTGTTTCCAGTTTTGCGTGCCATATGTGAGTGGACTGTGACTGGGACTAAGACTAGTGTCATGTTAACCAATTGTTTATTTTAGGATGCAGAGCTACGGCTGGTGAGGTTCCTTCCTGACATCTTGGTTCTCCAGAGGGATTTGGTGAAGAAGTTCCTGAACGTGACAGACCTTAACTTCGAAACCATTGGAGAGTTCCTGGATAGCCATAAAGAAGGTAGTAGCTAAATGTTGTCTTAGGGCAGGAGTGGACAACTTTGGCCCTCAAGATTCAGTTTCTTGTCAAATGGCCGGCACTGTCTGTTGATGGGGGATGTGGAGAAAGGAATCACCATCTGTCTTTGAAGCTTGCAAAGAGCTCCAGACACCATCTCTGTTAAGGCCTTTGAAGAGAACTGGTTTTATGATCTTTGGGGCCGGTGACTAACAAAAGCGGAGAGGGGGGATAGTTTTTATGATGCCTATTGCATTTCGATTATGTCTATTTGTTACAAGCGTTTCAATTGAACCCTAATCAAACACACCAGAACAAACGAATCAGTGTCTTCAGGATTACTATAAAGATACAGACAGGAGAGTTTGATCAGGCTTAGAGCTTATCTCTGTAGGAAAATTAATCTCGATGGCCAGAGTTGTCCAGCCCTGTCTTAGGCTCAGTGTGAGGATGTTCATGATTGATTGATTGATAAATGAATTGTTGTTAAATTGTAAAATTGTTGTTTATGCTTGTTTATGGTTAATTTGCCCATTTCAGTGCAAAAGTGTTCAGTGATCATGCAAGCAAATGCCATTTCTCTATAAATAAAGATTTTGTTCACTACAAACAGTAAAAGTGCCATGTTTTCAATCGACAGCTTCATTCGCTTGGTATGAAAGGTACATAAAAATCTTCTTGTCAACATGGAACCAACTCAGGGTATCTCTGGCTACCACAGGTAAACCAGCTCCTACTTGACTAACCATGTTGTTAAATCATTGCTTAAGCAGACAGGTAATGTTTTCTGTTGACAAATCATACATGGTCTTTTTCTGTCAGGAGAGATAAAGCTGCCGGCTGAATATACTCAAGAAGATCTTGGCCTGAACACTGATCTGCAGGTGCTGCTGCCACAGAGACATGGTCTGGGCCTCTGCTCCACTGCCCTTGTCAGTTACCTCATCACCCTTCATAATGACCTTGTGCACACTGTGGAAGAACACACTGGAGAGGAGTCTGGGTAAGGAATTCAGCAGATGTCCCATGTCATTTGTTGTGTTTGATATAGTAATCATTGGCCATGTTGGGTTACAAAACCTTAACCCTAAGGATTAATTGTTATGGTACGACTCATCCTACACCGTGGATATGAGCAATCATGAGGCTTGATGAAAAAAAAACAAAAAAAAAACACACCCATAGACATGCATTTAAAGAAGGTTCTGAGCAATAGCTAGATGACTTAATGGTGGGCTCTTGATTTGGACCAGTAAGCAACTACCTAGAACACCCTAGTAACCACACAGCAACACCCTAAAAAACACTCTAACTAGGGCTGCAACTAATGATTATTTAGATTTTTTTTCCAGTGGCACAATATGTAGGATTTTTGTATTAAAATATCCAAAAACCACTAGAACAATGTTCAGCTAATGTTCGTTCAGCTCCAAAATCACTCGCCCTGCTCTGCTTCATACTACAGTAACACTAATAATCTCATCCATGAACATGATTTCTGCCCGTCCCGATTCTTTTCCACCGGCTGTAGACGTGAAGACAACACATCCCATGATTCCACAAAATCAAACAATGTTATTCCATATCCTGCCCAGTGGTGTCCTCCAATGTAAAGCCTTGCAAAAAAATATAGTGAATGTATCTATGTAGACTATGCTGTGTGTTATAAGCAAAAAAGGGTTAAAAACATTACATTCAAACCTAAAAACAATGGACTGCCATTTTGAAGTTGCATCTAATCATTATATAGTGAAAGTTTATTATTTGAAAACTGCATGTGTTTTGCCAATTTAAAACACTCAAGCATTTTTTAAACCTTTCAAATGTAAGAAGAGGCAAAAGAGATCGCGATTTGTTTTCTGTGCACATACTCAAAGCACGCTTGCACACAGAGGCACCTTTCAAATGGCGCGAGAACACATAATCAAGCCCGGTTTTGTGACTCCTTGCACTTGAACGGACACATACAAAATAATCACAAAATACGCCATCTCGACAAGTATTCTCGTATACAGAAATCGGTTCTGTGCATTTAGTGACAGCAGCCTAAAAATAACTGCAATGGCATTAATTGTCAAACAACATAACACAGCTTTAACAATGATTATTCAATATTTTATTTATACATTGAACACTAGTGTAATATAAATATAGGCTAAATATAATTGTTATTATTACATTTCGGGATCTGAATACTACTGTTAGACCTAACTTTATTTGTAACTGTTCTATAGTGTTTATCTATGTTTTCATTTGTATACTCTTATGTTAACTTGTCTTTAATAATGTTTGAACAGTTTTTGCTGTAGTATCAAAGTACTTAAAGTGTTCTTTAAATAAATTAAATAATGAAAAGTTACATGTGTCACCCACTTTTATTCTTTTTTTTGACTTAAAAACCATAATATAATCCGAACCATGAGTTTTGTGATCCGTTGCACGACTACATCTGTCAGAGCACGACAGGGAGAGACTCCGTTAACACGTATGCCTTTGTTTGAAGCGCTTGGGAGGGTTACTTCATAAAAAAAAAGTATTAAGTAACATAATCCAAGTACCACAATATGAAAGTAATGTAATCTGATTACTTTTGGATTACTTCAAGCTCACATATACAACCCAACCCTGACGATAAATATAAATCATTCTTATGTTTCAGACAACTTGAATCATGAACCTTTCCTGCAGCAGCTCAGTCTGTGACTTCTGTTATTTTCCATTTGCATTTTGTATATAGAAATGGGTTATTCATTACTGTAGAGCTAGTGACTAGATGATGTTTCTGAGCACAGTGCGCAACTAATCGATAATCCAATTCGTTGTTGACTATTTTCATTATCGATAATATTTGATCAATTAGTTGTTGCAGCCCTACTCAGAACACCAAACCATTGTCCTGTCAGAGCTGTGATCTAGGGGTTAAAGGTAGCATATTTCCCAGTTGCCCTTATATTTCTCTGTATCATTCTCTGTCCTGTTTCCTCCAGCTACACGGTAAGCCCGGCTGACCTGACGGAGCTGCATGTGATCCGTTATGAGTGTGAGCGGGATCTGCTGCCACTCATACTGTCCAACTGCCAGTACAGCATGGAGTGCGGACAGGAAACACTGATGGAGTACGACCTGCCCAAGATTCAGCACCAGATCTTCACCCGCTTTCTACAGGGCAAACCCCGCATAACCCTTGATGTATGTCACAGGAGTTCAGTAGAAATATTCAGGAGTTGAGTAGAAATGAATAAACAATTATATTTATTTATATGTGTGTTTTGTTTTTTAGGGTATTCCAACATTGGTGAACAGACAGGACAGAAATTATGAGATGATATTTAACGATGTGAAGGGCAAAGTTCAACAAGTAAGTAGCATTATTTGTATTAGCATAATACATGTTTATTATTATTGTCGATCACGTTCAGTGTCGAACCTTCACTTTACTTGGGGGCCCTAATCACCTCTGAGTTTTACAAAAACTGCCAGAATTGGCGAGTGGAATTTGCATGGCAAGCCACTTACCTAGACATACTGGGTATATAAGATGGTGGCCTGCATCCACACATTCAGATGGTTGTGCGTTATACTGAAATCCCTCTTCCAGTCACCATATTGAGAAGGGATTCTCTCCGCTGGAAGTGTCTTTTTTTCATTCATTTTTGGCATTTTCACCTTTTTATTGAGATAGGACAGTTTAGAACAGACAGGAAGCGAGTGGGAGAGAGAGGGGTGGACGGGATCGGGAAAGGTCATATCTAGTGTCTAAACATATGTTTAGTATCATATTTGCTAGTATTTACCCAGTAAAATCTGTATGCTTGGTACTGACAGAATTCGCCACATGACATACTCCATACTTAAAGTAGATTATTAAATTCAGCTACCGCTGTCTCTATGTGATTTTGTAATATGTGTGTGGTGCTGGTAATGCCATCGCTCCCAACACGTTTGGGTAACACTTTAGAATACTGATCCTTCGTTAATGAATAACTACACAGGAACAAATGAGTAATGCATTATTAACACTCTAGTAACTACTATTAACTTACAAGAACGTGTACATTTTTGTACAGTAATTCCTTCTGATGTATTTGGTAACACTTGAGTAATTACCATGATCTTCACTTTAGGATACTGATCCAAATAAGTAGTAGTTACTTTAGAGTTATGTAGTAACTCTTGAGTTATTACTATCCAATACTTTACGAAAACCTCAAAAGTTTACAATGAGTCCAGTAGTTACTAGAGAGTTATCATGTTTCTCACTTTAGAATACTGATCCAAATAATTACTAATTCCTTCTGAAGGATTTGGTAATACTTCAGTCATTACTAGTCGGTTACCATGACCTTTACTTTAGAATGAATTATACATTATGCATCATTCACGTTAATTATGAACCTGTATATAGTAGTTCTTAGTAGAACGTAATAGATTAGCTAACAGTGAACTACCACCTTCAACTGAGCACTATTACTTACTTACTTAGTTAATAGTAGTTACTAGAGTGTTAATAATGCATTACTCATTTGTTCCTGTGTAGTTATTCATTAATGAAGGATCAGTATTCTAAAGTGTTACCCACGTTTGTATAGCTTGATTTGAATGCGCCTGCAACTTTGAGTGATGCTGGGAGTTGTCAACTCAGTCTCAGTGCTGACTCTGCTGGGTAGGTCAGGTTCACGCTGGTAACGGCATAATTGCATACTTTAGTATCAGCTACTGTCAGTGTGTAGTGAACTGAAATCGAAAGGGAGCTCCAGTTGCTCACGTAAACTCAATTGTCTGAGATGAAGACATTTTTATAATGCAAAGATATATTTCTATAATTGTGCAAGCCATATTGTGATTGTCTATCCAAAAAGGAGCCGTTGCAGCCTCTTACACAATACAACCTCGTGAAGGAGCTGCAGTCCTACAGTGATGTGTGTGAGGCACTGTCTACAGTTGAGCTGGCCCTGGGTTTCCTCGCCATGACGGGTGGAGAGCCACACGTGCAACTGGGCACTTATTTGAAGGAGGTGCTAAAGATGACTGACATGGCCCCACACATCTTCAAGGTTGGTCATGAATACAGACTTTCTTCATTATTTATCTGTGCAAAGCAGTGTTTATATCTCGTAATTCGGAGGAAAAATGTCAGAATTGTTTGAAAGAAAGTCGGAATTGTGAATTTTTTTTTTATTTTTTATATCCCATGGTGGATACAAGCTTCCATAGAAAACACCCTTGTGGCATTTGTGCTATTTTTTTTTAATGCTAGATTTACAAGACCTATGCATTATAACATCACACTGCTTTGATAGTACTAAAAATGATTATATTAATGAAAAGATAATTATTTAAACATGTCAGTGTCACTAATTGACCACTCTTACCCACTCAATAATAGTAGCCTTGTAATGTGATAAGTGAATAAGTGCTAATTGTGTGTGCAGGCATTAAGCAGGTGCAGTCAGAAACATTGTGTGGCGCTGTGGCAGCTGCTCAGCTCTCTTAAATCAGAGACATTGATCAGTCTGAAGAGGGTGAGACACTCAGCACTGCAAACACAGTATTCTGCTTTGTGCTTTCATTGAGTTTGTATGTGATAATTGTATGTGTCCTCGTCAGGACCCATTTGAGAGCTTCAGCGAGGAGTACAAACATCCTCTGCAGGAGGAACACAAGAGATGTCTCAATAGTTTTCTCACTAAATCCGGTGCTGGTGCCGTCCTGTTGGAGATTCACGAGTTTCTGCTTTTGGTTCTGAAGAACCCAAATGCCACACACACCTTCAGGCCTGACTGGAGGTAAGTCCTGATGGGAATATTACCAGTGCTGCAAGTTTTCTTTGAAACGTGTTATTTTGAATACAACATGATTTGTGTGTAACCAGTGACTTTTTACACTTTGGTTCATAAAGTGCAAAGGGTACAGGTGAATAGATGCATATAAATGTGGCAGGTAAGACACAGATTATGTTTTACCACTGTGATAATTACTTCCAAATGTTTCTGTTCTATTTGAGTATTCTAAAAAAACACATATGAAGGGTAACTTACTGTTGTAGTAATAATAATAATAAGAAGAAATAATATACATATTTAGTTGTGTCTATGGCTGGGTGAAATGATAAACTGGTCATTTTTGATTTTCAATTTTGAATATAATTTTGTGATCTGAATTAAGTGTGATCAAAGAAAATGCACGTCCTTCTATTGATTTTTCCTGTCCTCATGAGCTGCGTGCAAAAACACTCAACACCACAGACGAATGTCTCAGTTGAATCTCTTGTTTTAAACAGTTATTTTCACTTAAGTTACTGGTTTGAATTGGTCTTACAAATGAATTCTATGAATTAATTAGAGCGGGATCTCAGCTTTATTTCTCAACTCAGCTTTATTTATATATATATATATATAGCACCAATAAAAACAACAAGGTGCTGTACAGTATAACAAACTAACACCATGTACAACATAAATTACAGCACAAAACAAAAACCAGACACAGCACACGTCAACAACAATTAAAAGCCAGAGAAAAAAAGATGGGTTTTGAGTTTTGTAGAGGCAGTTCTAATAAAAACAGGTAGACTATTCCAGAGTTTTGGTGCAGCAACAGCAAAGGCTTGGTCTCCTCTTGATTTCAGTCTAGCCCGAGGAACATTCAACAGACCTACGCGACCTTCAAGGATTACGAACAGATAGTAAATCGGAGCTAAACCATTCAGAGCTTTAAAAACCAGCAACAAAGCTTTAAAATCAATTCTGTAACGACCCAATGCAAAGATATCAGTACCGTGGTAATATGCTCTCGTTTACACATACCAGTAAGGAGCCTAGCAGCAGCGTTTTGTACCATTTGGAGACGGTTAATACCCATATGAAGGGAATTACAATAATCAAGCATTGATGAAATAAAAGCATCGATGACCTTTCCTTAAAAGAAAGAAATGGTTTTACTTTAGCTAAGACTCTAAGATGGAAAAAACTGGTTTTGACTACCGTACTAACAAGTTCTTCACTAGTGGTTTCACACAGGAAGACAAATGACCAAAATTTAGACAAGGGGAGGTAGCAGCTTCCGAAGATTCAAAGACTATACTCTCTGTTTTGCTTTCATTGAGGTGAAGAAAACTTCCAGGCCTTAACATCTGCTAGACAAGCCGCCAAAGTATCCCATCCCAAATTATCAGATCCCAGGGGCAGACAGATTTGGGTATCATCAGCGTAGCAGTGGAAGGAGATACCGTGTTTCTTAAAAATTGACTCCAGGGGAAGCATATACGAGGAAAATAAAATCGGTGCGAAAATGGACACCACACATAAGAGGAGCTGCATCCGAAGTAAATTCACCAATACCAGCGGAGAACCTTCTGTTATTAAAATGGGATTGAAACCATTTAAGGGCATTTCCCTGAATGCCCACCCAGTGCTTCAAACGAGAGCGCAGAACAGAGTGGTCAATAGTATCGAATGCCGCACTCAACTAACACAGCAGATGTGCCAGAGTCGAGAGTCAGTAAAATGTTTAACCAACTTTAACCAGCGCCGTTTCTGTGGAATGGTTTTTCTTAAAACCTGATTGGAAAACTTCAAAAATACTGTTATTAAACAGAAAGCTCTCTAGTTGGTGAAACACTATTGTTTTCTAAAAGTTTTGACATAAAAGAAAGATTTGAGACTGGCCTAAAATTAGTCAGCACTGTCGGGTCTAAACTGGGCTTTTTGAGAAGTGGATGGACAATGGCATGCTTCGTGTCATCTGGAACCATAGCTGTTTCGAGACAGCAGTTCATAATCTTTAAAACAGTAGGCCCAATCAAAGACTTCATCTTGGGGAGATCCAGAAAGTTTAGGCTGGCTTACAATATCTTGTACAGGCTCAAACTGACTCTGGTACAGAAAGGGGGAATAGGGTATGGTTGGGGTACAATTGTGAGCACTCCGGGTACAAATGCTTTGGTTGTACCCTCAATGGGTCATATTTACACCTTAAGGAACTAATATGTACCATTTTGGGGGAAATAAGGTACACATTTGTTTCTAACTCTCAAAGGGTCCATGTTTGTACCAGGCAGACGGCACAGATAGTCCGGTATAGTCACCAGAGGAGAAGCAAACTGTGTACCACACTGGACATCACGGAGTAGCTCTTCAGTGATGACTTTAATGTCAAGCAGTGTTTGACGTTCATATGGTGAAACATTTTGTAAACAAGCAAGTCCAACAGACAGCGGATGTCAAGCCATACACACCGGCGCAATCACCACAGCAAAACCTTTCTAAAACTCTAACGATGCGGTAGCGGGAGAAAACAGGCTAAGTTGCAGGCAGTTTAATAAAGAAACAAAGCAACCAAACAACCAGGAACACAGGAACGGGAACAGAAACACTGGAGGAACAGCGAACATCCATATATTCAACAACTGACAAAGAACAAGTGATACACAAGGGTTATTTATACATGGGTAACAAGCTAACAAGACACACCTGGGATCAGACTAATCAAGTGGAAAATTACAAACTGACTATAAAAACGGGGAATCTACATCATTACGCCTCCACCTCACCCCATTTAGGGAGTGGATACCACACACTCCAACAAAAATCAAAACAAACAAACAAACAAAAAGTCCAGGTGGGAGGTCCAGTGGTTCTGTAATGAGGCAAGAAACATCTGACTCACTTGGTGAACTGCAACTGCAACTGTCTCTCTGTTTTTGCAGCTTATGAAATGTTACTTAACGTAATTTCTGACTGGTTATGTGGATCCGATCCTCCTCTGAGTCCCACTGTCACATTTATGTGTAGCCTATCAGCCTGCCTTTGTCAGACACAGAGTAAGAAGCAATCACACTAGGGTGAATTGTGAAACCGGGAAAATTAAGTTTATGGAGAGGCAAAAAACATTGTAATCAAGTTAACCAAAATATTTCAGAAATGTACAAACAATTGTTGGGAAATATTAGGGACATTTTTGACTGGCAGAGCAGAATCCATAAATGCCTGATATGTTGAACATATAGAAATCTATTCCAACTCATTGATTTCTGTCTGTCCTACAGTCTGAAAGACACTGTTGTGTCCTACATGGAGCGTAAAAGTCTGGATTTTCCTCCTGAGGTGGACGAGTTCTTCCCTGAAGAGATTCTGCTCTCACAGTGCATCGATATGTGGAAATACTCTGTTAGTCTCAGAAAAGAAAGAAACCAAAGTTAGATCCTTGATGAAGTACTTAAATGTTTAGTTTAGTTTAGTTTAGTTTAGTTTTAATTTACAAATAATAATAAAAATAATAATAATGAATACAGTCTTTTTTTTGCAAATTGAAGAATTCATATTCTCCACTTATACAACATTGTATTCTGTTATATTATGGTCATGATCTGTCAAAGTATCTATGATAGTTAGCAAATATAGCACGACTCATCACAAAGTATAAAATGTTTTCTATAAAATGTCTATACTGTCTTACTGGAATAAAGGCAAAAATCTTAAATATATATATAAAATAATGTAATCTTGGTTAAAATATATACTATACATTATGATCCCAGACCTGGATACACTTATGTTCATCTTAAAATAAGATGACGTTTTTGATTAGTAAAAATATCATTGTATTGCTTAGAGTAGAATTTTTTCATTTTACAATTTTTCTGTGTAGAAGCAATGGACCAACAAGTATGAAATGAAAAATGAATTTTCCTGTGATTAACTTTGATTTGAATAAAAATGATAAATGTTTACCTCCACTTCAAAGCTGGCATGTTGTGTGACAGTTTGTATTTAAGCATATTTAAAACAGATTTTTATTTTACCAAAAATGTAACACTTTGAAACATTTGAAGGTTTAAATGAAATATATTTAAAGTTTAAAAAATATGGTTCGTTAAGTCACGCTGTTTACAACATATTTTTATTATTGGAAATACCCTTTAATTTTTTGGTCATATGGGCAAAGTCACTGCACTGTAGCTGGGCATTAGGTATGTTTCACTTCACTTCATTTTACATCAAATTACTAGGTGTCACAGTTCCCTTTGTTCCCGGACTCCATTACCCATAATCCTTCGTGTTTCCACACCTGCACTCACTTCCTCGTCATCACCGATCGCCTGCACCTGGACTTGATCATCTTCACTCCCTTTATAACAGGCTCACTCCCTGCACTCCTTTGTGGAAATCCGTGATACGCCTCTTCTCTGC
This sequence comes from Elopichthys bambusa, assembly GCA_037101425.1. Classification (NCBI taxonomy): domain Eukaryota; kingdom Metazoa; phylum Chordata; class Actinopteri; order Cypriniformes; family Xenocyprididae; genus Elopichthys; species Elopichthys bambusa. The sequence continues at coordinate 41,482,850 of CM074435.1, read as the reverse complement.
AACCACCACACGTAACACTAGGAACTTACCAAATATAACAACAGATAAGATGACAGCAAATATTGTGTATGCCTGAACTTCAGCCTGGTCAATGTTTCCCTAACACGTAATTCAAGTTACTTTTTTTCTGGCAAAGGTCAATAAGCATGTCATACTGAACGATGTAATAAATTACAGTATGTGATGTAATACCTTAAAGGCTGTAATACTTTCTAATATCCTTCATCAAACGTCTCAGAGGACCATACGTGTGATCCATCCCCCTTGCAAACGCTTCTTGCCATTCAAATTGCGGCGTTACGTATGATGTAGAACGTATGACATAGGATGCAATGTACAGTTTCAACGGCAAGAGGCGTTTCCACTGCTCATTAATATTGATTACTCATAGCAAGAGACGGTTGTACCAGAAACTCAACTTCAATGCAAATCAATGCATTATGAAGTTTCAGATAAGGATATTTATCTTGCACAAATCACATCAGAAGACCTTTAGTAACCCCCCAGAGCTGTGTTTTATGATGGATATATGTGCTTTTTGGACCTTCAAAATAACAGCCACTATTTCACTGCCATCATCAAGCTTGGAAGCGCCAGGATAAATTTTAAAATAACTCTGATTGTGTTCCGCTGAAAAAAGAAAGCTATTTACACCTAGGATGGCTTGAGGGTGAGTAAATCATGGAGTAATTTTGATTTTTGGGTGAACTGTTCCTTAAATGCATTATCTTTGTGCTTCAAAAATAATGTTTAACTCTTTTCTTGCCAGCATTTTTGAAATAAAATAAAATAAAATAAATAAATAAATAAATAATAATTGCCAGTCAGCGGCAGCATTTTTAATCATTTTTGCTAAAATTTCATGGCCCCCAGAATATTTTGTTGTATGAATATCTGAACATGCAATACAGATAATAAAGAATATAGCCTCTACTTTTAAACCTTTTGTTTTATTAACACTTGAATTTAGGCATGTTTCATAAAACCAACATTTTAAGCAAAAAGCTGAGAATGTTTTTTTTTATTTTTTATCAAAGACTACATCTGGAACATATTCAGAACGATTATCAAAGCACAGATACAGTAGATCGCTTCCATCAACACCCCCAAAGCTTCACAGTTCTAAACCACGTCCTGAACCACGTTTCATTATATGCTGTTTATTGTTGATGCTTGCATTATTTTTCATATGCATCTGCTTACATATGTGATTGGTCGTTTCTACGTCGTCCTCGTCTGTTTTCGTTTGGGAGATTTTGAGATGAGTAATAGTACCCCCAAGTGTATAACAACGAAAACAGGGAAAGCTGGAAAATTCTGTGTTTGGCGAGAAAACAGTTAAACAAACTCTACACAACTCTCATCCAAGCCACATTCAAATAATACATTTTTATGTTTTACAAAGATACATGTCAAATTTAGTGTAAGAAGGCTAAATAAATAAATACGTAAATAAATAAATAATAAACCAAGGGTGCTATTTGACTGAATGCGGTTTACTCATTGTGGACTGATATTGCGGCAGAGTACATTGAAGGAATAACTCAGCCTAAAATTACAATAGTCTCATTTACTCACACTCATGCCATCCCAGATGTAAATTACTTTGTTCTGCTCAAGACAAATTAAGCTTTTTAGAAATATATTAGCTCTACATGTCCATACAATGACAGTAAAAGGGTGCAAACTCTTCAAAAACATACAAATAGTCTTTATTATCCTCCAAAGTATTTCTGGTTTTGGGTGAGATCAGACTAAATATAACATTTTTCAATGTAAAATATAACTCAAGGCTTGATCTCAATCATGTTTTTTTTTTTTTTTTACATTCACTTGCATTGTGTGGACATGCAGAGCTGAGGTGAGCTATTTCTTTAAGTTTTAATTTGTCAAATACTGAATGTATGAAGCATTGTATTTAAAACTAATAAAAAAAAAACTCATTTGAAATGTCATTCTTCATTCTTCTCTTTCTAAGCAAACACTTTTCAGAGGGTTTAAGTTTATAATGTAAAAAAAAAAAAAACTTTCTGCTACCATTGTTATATTGTAAATATCATATTCTACAGTACTTGCATTACAGTAATTAAATAATAAAATAACAATATAATTGCATCAGTACAAATTGATAGTATTATACTGCAAATCTTATATAATTATTTTTTTGTATCTGCTGTTAAATGTAGTTTACAGTAATTTAACAGGGAATTATTTTACATTACACATTCATTTTCATGTTTTACATTCATTTTACATTACACTCTCTATTTTAATATTTATTTATTTATTTATTTTTTCAACATTGCATTAACTGTGAAATTAAAAATAATATCCCACCTTCCTTTTATGGTGGGTCATGTCGACCTGCCTTAATCTTAGTTCCTTGACAGTATCTGAAAATAAAAGTGAAAATAAATTTTTGAAAATCAATCGGATCATTGCTGTTATGGTGCTTTAACGGGATAGTTCAATCTAAAATGAAAATTAACTCATCTTTTACTCATCCTGTGTTGTTCCAATGCCTTATGTCCTTCTTTCTTTTTCAGACGACAAAAAGAAAAAAATTAAAAAAATGAGTTCAAAAAATAGACCTGATGTGACACCAGCGTCTTGAAATTAACTGGTTTTTAACCACATAAGGAGCCAAGCTGATGTGTAAAGACTATAAATGGACATTACAGACATTAAATACAGATATTTTATACCTAAATACTGAATCCTGTGCTTGAAAGTGTGTTTTACTAAGAGCATGTAACTGTACAGACATTCCATAGTCTTAATTTGACCCGTATAATCATATTAACTGTTAACTTTATTGCCTACTGTACAATATACCAGTCCATCAGACCAGTCTCTTTATCCTACTTCCCAGGATATTCTACAGAATACCAATCAGGTGATGTGCTTCAGGAGAGCCTTTAGTGCAGGCTGTTAATCTGAACTCTGCTGGTCGTGTCCCTGCAGGAACTGAATTGTATAGCCTTGCTTTATACACCTTCTTCACCAGTTACTTTAAAAAAAGAATTAGTTATAATTACTAGTTACTTCTCACAAACAGTACCTGAGTTAGTAACTGAGTTTCTACATTATAAAAGTAACTAATTACCAGGGAAAGTAACTACTGGGTTACTTTTTAATTTTCTTTTTTCAAATATGTTAAATAACTTGGATGCCCCAATATTAAATATGTTAAATGAATGAAATGGACACTAAATGGAATAAAATATTATTAGAAAGAATTGTACACTAATCTACACTACAATTTAATGTTGCTGTGAGACAATGTGAGACACCTATCAAATTCAGTATATTATTGGAAATATTATCCTTACTATAGTGTAACAATAAAACACAAAAGATGGTTTAGAACTTTTAAATATTTATTGCACAGACCACAACTGGCCAACAAATAAGTCTAAAAATAAATTCTGCTTGATCCGACTCAACTCATGAGCCGCTGACATGACATTTCTCTGTACTGTTGGTAGCCATTAAAGAAAACGTATTTAGTTTCATATTTATGTTTAAATAGGCCTATTATAATTTTTTTTTTTTTTTTTTTTTTTAATTTCATCTATTTGATAATGAAAAGTGAACAGCATGAGTAAGATAGGACATGCGCAATATATCGGCAGACATGGAGAGGGTTAGACATGATTTTGACCACTTCATTAAATTTTGTTTTGTAGAAAGCCTTTCTCTTTAAAGTGAATTTCATTTTGTAAAAATTGTATCTTAATTTTAATCAATGTTTCATCAACCAATTGCCTGGATATAATAAACAAGAAGCAAAAAGAGCAGACAATTGTTTCATGACATGAAAGCACCGGCGCGATCATTTGCGCGTGAACTGAGCGCGTCTTATAGGCCATATGAACAGAAACTCAGCATACAGGCTGCTTGCCTCACAGACATGAGAAATACATCTACAAAAAGCTTGAAATGTCTACTTTTATGTAGTCAAATTGGTGTGGTTCTAAAAACAAAGTATGGTCAAATATTGATAAAAAAACAAATGCAAAATCAGAAAACATTTTTGTTGTATGCAGGGGAAGTATTTTATAATTAATTTATAATTGTTTTATGTACAAACCCGATTCCAAAAAAGTTGGGACACTGTACAAATTGTGAATAAAAATGGAATGCAATAATTTACAAATCTCATAAACTTATATTTTATTCACAATAGAATATAGATAACATATCAAATGTGAAAGTGAGACATTTTGAAATGTCATGCCAAATATTGGCTCATTTTGGATTTCATGAGAGCTACACATTCCAAAAAAGTTGGGACAGGTAGCAATAAGAGGCCGGAAAAGTTAAATGTACATATAAGGAACAGCCGGAGGACCAATTTGCAACTTATTAGGTCAATTGGCAACATGATTGGGTATAAAAAGAGCCTCTCAGAGTGGCAGTGTCTCTCAGAAGTCAAGATGGGCAGAGGATCACCAATTCCCCCAATGCTGCGGCAGAAAATAGTGGAGCAATATCAGAAAGGAGTTTCTCAGAGAAAAATTGCAAAGAGTTTGAAGTTATCATCATCTACAGTGCATAATATCATCCAACGATTCAGAGAATCTGGAACAATCTATGTGCGTAAGGGTCAAGGCCGGAAAACCATACTGGATGCCCGTGATCTTCGGGCCCTTAGACGGCACTGCATCACATACAGGAATGCTACTGTAATGAAAATCACAACATAGGCTCAGGAATACTTCCAGAAAACATTGTCGGTGAACACAATCCACCGTGCCATTCGCCGTTGCCGGCTAAAACTCTATAGGTCAAAAAAGAAGCCATATCTAAACATGATCCAGAAGCCCAGGCGTTTTCTCTGGGCCAAGACTCATTTAAAATGGACTGTGTCAAAGTGGAAAACTGTTCTGTGGTCAGACGAATCAAAATTTGAAGTTCTTTTTGGAAAACTGGGACGCCATGTCATCCGGACTAACGAGGGCAAGGACAACCCAAGTTGTTATCAGCTCAGTTCAGAAGCCTGCATCTCTGATGGTATGGGGTTGCATGAGTGCGTGTGGCATGGGCAGCTTACACATCTGGAAAGGCACCATCAATGCTGAAAGGTATATCCAAGTTCTAGAACAACATATGCTCCCATCCAGACGTCGTCTCTTTCAGGGAAGACCTTGCATTTTCCAACATGACAATGCCAGACCACATACTGCATCAATTACAACATCATGGATGCGTAGAAGAAGGATCCGGGTACTGAAATGGCCAGCCTGCAGTCCAAATCTTTCACCCATAGAAAACATTTGGCGCATCATAAAGAGGAAGATGCGACAAAGAAGACCTAAGACAGTTGGGCAGCTAGAAGCCTATATTTGACAAGAATGGGACAACATTCCTATTCCTAAACTTGAGCAACTTGTCTCCTCAGTCTCCAGACATTTGCAGACTGTTATAAAAAGAAGAGGGGATGCCACACAGTGGTAAACATGGCCTTGTCCCAACTTTTTTGAGATGTGTTGATGCCATGAAATTTTCCCCTCAACTTATTTTCCCCTTAAAATGATACATTTTCTCAGTTTAAACATTTTATATGTCATCTATGTTGTATTCTGAATAAAATATTGAAATTTTAAACTTCCACATCATTGCATTCCTTTTTTATTCACAATTTGTACAGTGTCCCAACTTTTTTGGAATCGGGTTTGTAATAGAAATATATAGAAAATATGCTTGACAGTTTATGGCAACTAGTTAAACCATTTTGCACTGAATGACTCATGCAAGGAACTAATGCCTAGATGTTTTGAGGGGTAAGACTATTCAACAAGGAACCATATCATATATTTTGATCAACATGACATAAGCAATTGATCAATTAGGAAACAGCAGACACTTGCATAATCAATTGCATGAGTGAGCGACTGAAATCATGGGCTTCACAGATGAGGCTTGCGGGGGAGTTTTGAGAGAGGTATTTTCTCTTGTATCCCCAGCGGCTGTTGAGGGTAGGCTTCTGTATGATGATAATGTTCTTTCTTTGTCATTATCTGATTTATCTGGTTTTTAGCCCAATAGAGCAGGAGTTAGCTGTTAGAAAGGAGGAAGGCGAACCTTTTGAAACTTCTAAGCCTCCCTGCCCTGCGTATACGGAGCTGTTTAGATTGTGGAGCGCACCTCTGGCAGGCTGCATCTGCCGTGAGTGTGCGTTAAGAAAGGGATCGCACACGCGGACGGCTCGACGTGTGATTCCTTTCCGACCATAATCTAACAGCCTTCGTGAACCTTCCATTCCTTCCTGATCCACATGAGGCGATCGAGAGGGTATGGAAGAACATATATTCGGCTCATATTCACCAACATCAGCAAGCTGATTTCGTTGATGTTGAGGGAGTGAGCCAGCATGGGTATGTGTTGGTGCCCTTGCTATTGACGAGTTGTTTGTTAACAACTTATCTCGTCATGGGGCGGGCGCAGGCATTAAAGCTCTCGTCCTGCCTTTGAAGCTCTTTTAAGTGACATTTCGCTTGAACGGCAGGGCATACGCAGCGGCGGGTCAGACTGGTGCTGCGTCACACACAATGGCAGTGTTACAGGCATTACCAGTCTGATCTGCTGAAGGATCTGGATCAGCGGCAGCGTTTTTAACCTGCTTTCCGCTCTGATCCGATTCTGGGCCCAGACAGACAGGAGGAGGAAGAAAGATTTGAGGGAGGAAGTCAGTTATGGACGGCAGCTGCGTTGGTAATTGATTTCCTCTCCATGAGGGTAGTTACTTCTACCCTCTACTTTCTTCTTCCACCTCCTGAGTAATGATTTTTTACCCAGGTGCTTCCTACGATCAGACTAAGGGCTGGGCCCATGATGTAGTTTTCTGTGGCTCGCTTTTTGGTTTGATAGTGAAGAGGCTCTTTCAGGCTTGAAAGGACCATAGATTCCATCCTTCTATGATGGTAAGTGTCCGCTCTTTGAGCCGCAGGTTATACGCTTGGTCTATATTTATATATTTTAATATATTGACCGTAGTTTTTCTGTATAGCTTTTCCCGGGTGCGTGAAAGAAATAGAAAGGGAATTTAGGAAGTTCCCATTAGGTTGGTTATCTTTGTGTTGGTTTTTGGCTTTTTCGGCCACTATATGGTAGAGTAGCTTTCTCCTCTGGTTATAGTTAGAGTTGATATTAGAGATTGGCACTCTTTACTTCACTTAGATCTATGTTAAGCATTGGCCTTCAGACCGCCTGAAATTGTTTGACTTGGGTTGAGTTTCGCTCCTCTGAGGTCTTGTTTTTTAGACTTTATTTCAGAGTTTCCTCCTCTCTATTGAGATTTTTGAGGTTGAGTTTTAGCCCCAGGCAGATCTATGCTTATGTGTGGCCTTATAGGCCCACAGCTATAGCTGGCCTAGGCTAAAACTAGGGTTTGGGTGATATACTGTAGTTTTCACCCCTTTTATTACTACCCCTATCAGGAGAGTGTAGTTTTCCTAGTTCTGGCCTCCTCTTATCGGAGTTGTCAGGCCAAGGCCCATTACTCCTTTGGTGTAGGTGCAGGATAGATAGCAGCTAAGGTAGCAGACTATTGCTAAGTCTCCCTGGTGTGGTTGTCTCAGGTGGTAGGCCCTTATCACTATGTGAATGAGGAAATGCTAGTGTTGCTGTGGCCCCTCTTTTAGAGCTTTTCATTCTATACTTTGTTTAGTCTTTTCCCTTAACTCTTTGCTGCTACAGGTTAGCACCTGTTTTCTATAGTAGTAGGCTTTGTGTTAGCCTCCTTCAGAGCATGGTGACTAGGTTGTAGTCCCCTTGCTATTTAGGGTAAAAACTGTGTTTTTACTGAGTATATGGCCTGTTGGAATGCATAACTTAGTTTGTGAACCTCACTATTTAGTTTGGTTCTTATATGACTCCCTTTAGAGTTTGAACACTGCCACAATTGATGATTGTGTTGTACTATACTACTATATAGTAGAGAAGTAGGCAAATTCGGATGCACTTTAAGTAGACACACGTCCGAATCTTGCAAGAATTAGTACGTCACCCAGGTAATTCTGGCCTACTCTTTTATGAACACTAAGGATTCGGACATACTTATTCACCCACCTACTGTTTTACCCCTACTATATAGTAGAGAAGTAGGCAGTTTTGGACGCAGCAAGAGTGTAGCAACTCTCATATTTAACGGCTCTGACGAATAGTTGTTCTCACTGTCCAATGACAACGCGTGTTACATTTACAAGTGAGAGAGGATTGGCTCTTCAAACTGAGGTGAAAGTTGATTGGTTGCTCTCACGTGTGTCCTGACCAATGCCGTTTTTAACTCAGCTGACAAATGGATAAAGAAAAGCAATTGGCCAATTTTTTTTCAAAAAGTGATTTTAAAATGTGCATTTAAAATTATTTATTAATGTACTTTTTATAGTTCTATTAATGTGTGTTTTAAAAAATAAATTAAATAAACACTTTTAAGTTTGTCTATTTATTTATACATTTAAAAATGTCCATTTATGTTTGAATTATTAAACTGATAAATTGATTCTTCATTTAAATTTTAAGTGGGTTAGGGTTAGTGGATCTAAATCTTTAAGTGTCACTCCTGCTCCTCATAACAACACCACATAACACAATATACATATAAACTGCAGTTCAACATTTATTACAATATTTTTACATTTATTTAATGATGTGATTTTGAGCAATTTGGTCCTCCATACAGTATTGACACAAATACTTCAGCTAAAGTAATATTTGAATTATTACCTGTTCAAATCACTTAAGCAAAGTCTGCACATTTTTACACGTTTTCGTAAATAAAATAACTGATTTATGATCCATAATAATTTAACATGACTTTACTGTAGTTACAGTAAATATATTTAATGAAGTGAGATGATGAATGTCATATTTGATGATGTCAGAAACTCTCCTGAAGGAATGAACACATTTCACACGCAGCTGATGATTCATACAGCATTCAGACATTTCACATATCATCAATTCATATCTGATTTATTATTTGAGCACAAACACTAGAGGAAAATCACATGAATGATGACAATGACATGTTCTTCATGAATCATGATTGAGAGAGACACATTCAGCTGAAGCTCATTTTGACAGTAATAATAGAGATTGATGAGAAACTACAATAAAAACAATTGATTTACATCAGAACAAGTACACACACACAAAACACACATTCACACATTTATTGTGACATATTTCAGTGACAGTATTAATGTAATGAAGAGACTCTATAACATCTCACTGTCACTGATTCATTATGAGCTCAAAGCATTATGGGTAGAGTCTCTCATCAGTCTGTTCTGATTCATCAACACAGTTTCACTGATGATCCAGGATCAACACTAAACCCAGGATAGAGCGGTTGAGTGAATGTGATCTGGACTGTGTGGATGAGGCTCATTCTGTCTCCAGAGACACTGTAGAAGGACAGAGTTCCTGCACTGTAATCCACATACACTCCTGTTCTCCAGCTGATGGACTGTACAGGGAGTTTAGTCACTATCTTATTGTGTATAAATGAGTAACCAAGGCTGGGAGAGCCGATAAAACTCCAGGACTGATCATTACGTCCAAACACACACTCATCACCCGGTCCCTTCCTGCTGATGCTCTTATATGACACTGATATAGACACATCTCCACTCCACTCAATCTCCCAGTAACAGCGCCGATCACACACACTGTCTCTACACAACACCTGAGGAATCACATCAAATCTGTCTGGATGATCAGGATATGACTGGAGTTTGCCAGTGACAGTAATCACTCTGTTCCTCTCAGACAGACGGAGGAGTTTATTCACTGTGTTCAGATCCAGAGTGAGCTGATGGGAATCTGGTGGAGATAAAACACATCACAATCAGGAATTATCAATCTGTCCATCTTTTAAACTACACTGTAAACATGATTTCTGCTGCTTGTTAAATGAACGTCATTAAAATGAGTTGAAACCATACAATTACTGCACATTCTGTCCTAATTTAATTGAGTAAAATCCACTTAAACATGTCAAACTGAAGTTTACTTCATCATTTGTGTGTGGACGGTATTTATACCTTTATTTCTTTATTTATGTATAATTGTATTTATTTATTTTTTCATGTATGCATTTATTTATTTTCACTTTTATTGAGTTCAGATCTGACGAGTTCATGTAGGATTTGTCTCAGATCTGAACTTGATTTAGGATCTTCTCCTCTCTCACAGAATCTCATCTGTAGTTGTGAATCTTAAAGCCTCCATCAGTTCGGTGATCGACTCTCAGGTCTGTTACCAAGAGCAGCTGCTCTGAAGAAACACTCCAGATTAAAATGTGGCCTTAAGCGGCCATTGTTCCCTTTAAGGAACAGGGTGTTCGCATCCTCAACTACCTTGATGACTGGCTCATTCTGGCAACTCGCCCGCCATCTCTGGCTATGGAGTCAGAAGCATCTGAGGTCGCTTCATGCCATTCACGTCCCAGGCGTGCTCAACCGTGCGGCCGAAAAGGTCTCACGGCGGCCTCCGCTTCCGGGCGAATGGAGACTCCATCCCCAGGTGGTCCAGCTGATTTAGCAGCGCTTCGGGGCCGCACAGGTAGATCTGTTTGCCTCCCCCGACACTCCCCACTGCCAGTTGTTCTATTCCCTGACCGAGGGCACGCTCGGCACGGATGCTCTGGCACACAGCTGGCCCCAGGGCCTGCGCAAATATGCGTTTCCCCCAGTGAGCCTTCTCGTACAGCTCCTGTGCAAAGTCAGGGAGGACGAGGAGCAGGTCTTGCTAGTGGCTCCGTATTGGCCCACTCTGACCTGGTGTTCGGATCTGACGCTCCTCGCGACAGCACCTCCTTGGCCCATTCCTCTGAGGAAGGACCTTCTGACTCAGAGACGGAGCACCCTCTGGCACCTGTGGAAACTCCATGTGTGGTCCCATGGACGGGACGCGGGGGTTCTAAGTGATCTCCCCCAGTTGGTTGTAGACACTATCACTTCCGCTAGAGCTCATTCCACTAGGAACCTCTATGCGTTGAAGTGGAACCTGTTCATCGAATGGTGTTCCTCTCACCAAAAGGACCCCCGGTCATGTTCGGTCAGGTCTGTGCTTTCCTTCCTGCAAGAGGGCTTGGAGCGAAGGCTGTCTCCCTCCACCCTCAAGGTGTATGTTGCCGCTATTGCCGCACATCACGATGCGGTTGAAGGTAAGTCGTTGGTAAGTCTTAGGTAAGACCCCAGCCTAGATGTGTGCCCAAGGTTCCTACCACTCCCTTCAGAGATCAGGTAGTGAACCTGCAAGCGCTGCCTTTGGAGGAGGCAGACCCAGCCCTGGCTTTGCTCTGTCCCGTCCGCGCTCTGCGCCTGTACATGGATAGAACGCAAAGCTTTAGGACCTCAGATCAGCTCTTTGTCTGTTATGGAGGCCAGCAGAAGGGAAAGGCTGTCTCCAAGCAGAGGATGGCCCACTGGATAGTGGATGCCATCGCCTTGGCTTATCAGTCCCAAGGCGTGCCTTGCCCGTTTGGGTTGAGAGCCCACTCCACCAGAGGAGTTGCCTCTTCCTGGTCGCTGGCGCACAGTGCCTCACTGACAGATATCTGTAGAGCTGCGGGCTGGGCGACGTTTGCTAGATTCGTGAAGAACCCATTCTAGTGTTGGCTTGCAATGCCATTCCCGCCCCCTGGGCTGGATACGTGCATCCACTTACTCCAGTGAGTTCCCCGCCTGAGGAACCCTGTCAAGTTCTTATGGCTCCCCTTGCAGCTCGGACATTGCGGAGTGTCTGATGCCAGGCCAAACGTCCGTCACCGACGTTGATGTTTGGCTGGGTGCCATATGTTGTCAACACACGAGTGGTCCCATATGTGTATCGTCCACAGTCAAACTCCCCACGGTGAGCCCGTGTCTTTCCCTTAGCAGAGCCAGCTCTGCTGTCACCTGTCAGATGAGTCTCCCCCTATCTCTAGGCTGGTGCCATCCCAGGGACTCCATATGCGTACTGCCCACGGCCAGTCCATATGCGTATTTCCACATAAATTCCTCCCCTCCAGGTAGGTTGTGGCCTCCACAGCGTCCCCTATGGGTTCGCTTCCCCAGTGTTGTCTACGTCTTACTGTAGTGGGTCTTGCAGAACAGCAGTAGACTCTCTCAGTGTAGGCTCGCCCCCTTCTCCGCCCCCAGGTGCGCCGGGTGGCTGGAGCTTATGCTGGGTGCTGGAAGGGGTCAGCAACTGTGGCGTTTTATTTTGCATCCCAATTCGTCGGTCACTACTGATGTATGTCGAACGTGACAGACTGAAAGGGAATGTCTCGGTTACGTATGTAACCCTCGTTCCCTGAAGGAGGGAACGAAGACATACGTCCCGTCGCCACAGTTTCTGTGCCCTCACTGTAGTGCAGACTTAGGTTGTCTCCTCAGCGAAAAACAGAGTGCAATTGCATCAGCTACCGTATTTATATCCACCTGGCGGGGGCGGTGCACATTATGCAAATATCATAACCCAATTTCATTGGCTTGTTTTAGTTCACTCAAAGCTGATAGGGCTCTCTGGCAATATCCCAATTTGTCGGTCACTGCTGACGTACGTCTCCGTTCCCTCCTAACCGAGACGTTATTCAGCTCAGTTCAATGCTAATTCAGTTCAATATCAGGATTGATGTAGAGTTCATCAGTTATGAATCAAATCTGAATAAGCTATTATGAACCTTTGCTGATATTACTAAGATAAATATAAGAATCTTTTGAACTCCAGCCAAGCCCAAGATCACAGTGGCATTGAAAAAAAAAAGATGTTTCGATGTTGGTTTAAGAGTCAAAAGTGATGCTGAAGATGTTATTGAAATTACTGTGAAAAATTTAACAAAGCAGGATAAATCAAGGATCTGTGTCCTGTGACAGAGCTGTTCACCTACTGCAACTGTAAGGTAAAAGAGCACTTTACCTCATCCCAAACATATGTTCAGTTCAACTTAATGCTGTTTAAATATTAAATATAATTTTTATTTCAATCAATTCATTTTAGATGTAACCACATGAAGCACATTATTTAGATGACCATTTCTGCAGTGTGTCAATCAGCGTTATGTGTTTGTGTGTGAACATTTCTTATATATACTGAAAACAACTTGTATGGGTGTCAGCACATAGACAAGGGACACAGAGGTAAGTGGTACAAATAACAGCAGGTTTATTCAACAGTGATGGAGAAAACACAGACCAGAGGACAGTCCAGGTAAGCGGGCGGGGAATGGGAAAGTCTTGTGTGGCTTATCTGAGTCTGAGGGTGTTCTCCAGCAGCGGTGGAGAACTAGGACGTATCACAGGAACAACAGGTAAGTAATCAACAGGTAAGTGGGTCAGGCGAAACAACATGGTAAGGTTGACGTGGACGAGACCAGACCAGGGAGTGCAGGAGAAGTAAGTCCTTATAGGATGTGCTAATGATGATGTGCAAGTGCAGGGAATCCATGAGATGAGCTGACTGCAGGTGTGGACGTGACGGTGCAGGTAGCTATGCACCCTCCAGGACGGAGCCAGGAACTCAGGGGGCCAGGGCGGCGCAGACAGTTCTGGGGGCCATGGTGGCACAGGGAGTTCAAGGCGCCTTGGCAGTATGGCCACGGGTATATGGCGCCCCAATAATTGGGAGGAGCTATGGGTCTCTGGGCTGGAGCAGGGTCTGGAGTGGACTCAGGGACTGGAGTAGAGTTTGGAGCGGACTCAGGCACTGGAGCCATCACTGGATGCTGATCAGGGGCTGGAGCTCTCACTGGACGATAGTCAGGGGCTCGAGTCATTGTGTGGGTGGCCCAAACACACACAAATGTAAGCACCAAGACAGGCACTATGATGTTCTCTGGCAAAGGAGCGAATACAAAAACTGGAGCGGGCCAATGGGCTAAAGCGGGCTCATGGGTGAGATCCATCTCGGGACTCGGGAGAGAGTCGCCTCTGGACTCGGGAGAGAGTCGCCTCTGGACTCGGGAGAGAGTCGCCTCTGGACTCGGGACTCGGGAGAGAGTCGCCTCTGGACTCGGGACTCGGGAGAGAGTCACCTCTGGACTCGGGACTTGGGAGAGAGTCGCCTCTGGACTCAGAAGAGAGTCGCCTCGGGACTCTGGACTTTTTTCTTTTTGAGACAACAACAACACACACCCTTTGAATTTAGAAAACGGTGTGCATTTTAAATTAATAAATGCGATTAGTTTATAATCAGAATATAGTCACTTAAATAGTCAGGTTTAGCATTAATTTAGTTATTCAAATGTGAGACAACATTAAAAAGACGCATCCCTCAGTGTTCCTCCCTTGATCTGTTTGTTTTCACACTTCGACAACACTGTAAATTAAGGATTTATTGTGCGCTTGAATGAACTCATTGAATGAGAGCTTGTGCTGCACTGACTGACAGCTTCAGTGAGGGAGGGAGAGCATGGTTTTCTGTGTAATTCGAGCCCAAGAAAAGTTATTGTTTTTCATGAGACTTTGTGAGTACTTTATACTTCACCTTGACAACATTTATTTTTAAACCTATTCATTTTATAATGTTTAATATTTATTCAAAAGGGAAACTTGTGGAAAAAATATTACAGGAAAAGTCTAATATGAGCCAATAAATGCTCCTCTGCCGCCATCTGCTGGTTAAAGTGGTAATTTAAATGAATCGATATTGATGCTTTTGAAATTGCTTTATAAATAATCTTCCTGATCAGTTTCATCGCCTTAGCATACCAGACAGCTCAATGTTGCAACAGAAACTACTGACTCTGTCTTTTCCAGCACATTAGACGCAGTTGATCCAACGCCAAATTAATCCAACGCCATGGTACAACGAGCACACTCGGGCCCTAATGGGACCAGCCAGAAAGTTTTTCGCATTTCGTGGAGAGAGAGAATGATTGATATGATATAATATATAATATAATATAATATAGCACTTTATTGTCAGATGAGTCTGAAATTTTTCTTGCATAACAATATATTTCTATGTTTGCAACAATCAACATTACATATCAACATCACTTAATACAAAAAAAAACCCTTACACTTATTACATCCTACTACACTTAGACAACAACAGCACATTCACAATACTCTTGGTTTACAATTAAGTGTCTTATTCAGCTCAAGGATCGCCTGATGCACAAACGAGTGTTTCAGCTTCACCTTGTTGAATCTTGGAATGCTGCACCTCCGATTTGATGGTAATAATTCAAACTCATTATGCAGGACATGATTAGGATCAAAAACTATATTATTAGCCAGTCTTAACAAACTATTATAATAAGTTGAATCATATAGCTTCTCTAGAGGCTGGCCAACAGTCATTGAGCAGATTTTTAATTGATTAAACAACTTTGTTTTTAGCATAACAGACAAACTCTTATACCAAATAACATTGCAATATTGCAGTACACTCATTATCACAAACATAAAGAATAACAGAAGATTCTCTGCTTTGTTCTTTTACAGAGAGCATCAATATGATCTTTCCATGATAAGATATCATCAATCATCACACTTTTTTCCATTATGAATAAAAACAGGCATTGTATGCGTATCAGATGTAGACCCAAATAGACCCTATACTAGCTAAGCTATTGAAAGAGATGCTTCCAGAAGTCATAGATCCTCTTCTTAATATCATTAATTCATCTTTATCACTAGGATACGTAGCAAAAACTTTTAAGATGGCTATTAAACCTCTTATTAAAAAAACACAACTTGATCCTAGAGAATTAGTCAATTACAGGCCGATCTCAAATCTCACTTTTCTGTCAAAAATACTAGAAAAGGCAGTATCATCACAACTATGTTCCTTTTTTAGAAAGAAATAGTATCTGTGAGGATTACCAGTCAGGATTTAGACCATACCATAGTACTGAGACTGCTCTCATTAGAGTTACTAATGATTTGCTCTTATCATCAGATTGGGGTTGTATCTCTCTATTACTGTTACTGGATCTTAGTGCTGCATTTGACATTATCGATCACAACATTCTTTTAAATAGACTCGAAAATTATGTTGGCATTAGTAGAATTGCACTGTAATGGTTCAAATCATACTTATCAGACCGTTATCAGTTTGTAGTAGTAAACGAAAAGATCTCATATTGATCACAAGTTCAATATGAGGTGCCGCAAGGCTCAGTACTAGGACCGTTGCTTTTCACTTTGTACATGCTACCCTTGGGAGATATCATTAGGAAGCATGGCATTAGTTTTCACTGTTACGCTGATAATACTCAGCTCTATATTTCTTCGCGCCCTGACGACGGTTTCCAATTCACAAAATTAATGGAATGCATAGCTGATATAAAAAATTGGATGACCAGTAATTTCCTACTACTAAATTCAGAAAAAACAGATATTCTAATTTTTGGACCAAAAACTTCTTCACGTAATAACCTAGAATACTGTCTAACACTTGATGGCTGCTCTGTTAAGTCTTTGTCGTCAGTTAGGAACCTGGGTGTGCTCTTTGATACCAATCTTTCATTTGAAGGCCATGTTTCTAGAATCTAAAACCGCATTCTTCCATCTTAAAAATATATCTAAACTACGACATATGCTCTAAATGACAAATGCGGAACAGTTAGTTTATGCGTTCATGACCTCAAGGCTAGATTACTGTAACGCTCTACTGGGTGGTTGTTCTGCTCGCTTGATAAATAAACTACAGCTCGTACAAAATGCAGCAGCTAGAGTTCTTACTAGAACTAGGAAGTATGGCCATATTAGCCCAGTTCTGTCAACACTGCATTGGCTTCCTGTTAAACATCGTATAGATTTTAAAATCTTGCTAATTACTTACAAAGCACTTAATGGTTTAGCTACCTGAGCGAACTCTTAATGCATTATAGTCCTTCACGTCTATTACGATCTCAGAATTCAGGCCAGTTGATAATACCTAGAATATCGAAATCAACCGCAGGTGTTAGATCCTTCTTCTATTTGGGACCTGAACTCTGGAACAATCTTCCTAGCATTGTTCGGGAAGCAGACACACTCTGTCAGTTTAAATCTAAACTAAAAACACATCTCTTTAACCTGGCATACACATAACACATTATTAATTTATATTCTCAAATCCGTTAAAGGATTATTAGGCTGCATAAATTAGGTCAGCCGGAACCGGGAACACTTCTTATAACACCAGATGAACTCGTTACATCAGAAGAAGAATGGCATCTATGCTAATATTAGTCTCTCTGTTTATCCCGAGGTTTAGCCGGATCCAGGTGAGATCGAGGACCTGCGCCTTGACATGACCACAATGCAGCCCTGAAGTATCAGCAGAGATTAAGTCAACTAGATCATCCACTGTGAAGGTCTCATCGACACGACAGCCAGTGGCACAGTTCCTCAACAAACCATCTGTACCACCGTGATGAATACGATCCTCAACTGGATGGAACTGGAATAAATACTTTGACTGTTGCGATCCTGTCGGACTTATGATAGCTGCCTGAATCATAGCAAAGCACTGTTCGCCAGAGGAGAACTCTGTTCCTTGCTGCTGTCGCCGTTGGCTTGCTTAGTTGGGGACACTTGACATTTGATATTCAACAGTGTTTTGATCTGCCTGCGTTTCCTGCCTTGGGTTGGTGGTCAGCTCTCTCCACATCATCATCATTGAAGACACCTTCCATAAACTTGACATAGTCATCCTTGATTTGGGGATTTTCTCAAATTTTCCTTTCAGACGTTTCAGCTGCACAAGAGCCAGCTTCTTATTTTCTAGTAGTTGTGGGCGTGTCTTAAAGGGGAGGGACATCTCCAGGTGTCCCTCTGAATTCTGGTGAATTTTTTCATTCAGTAATTGCATGAACTGTATATCATCTTGTGATATGCTCTTTACTTTTGGGTTTGTATCTCTAAAGTCTGATTCAAGGGCTCTGATGACAGCAGCAGGAGTCAGTATTAGAAGTTCCTTAACGGATATACGATGACACAGACCTGTGACTTCTGTCGACTTTGCAACCTGTGGTGAACTACCAACAATACTCTAACCCAGGTCTGTCCTGATGGCATACGGCTCATTATCACCTCATGTGATGACTTGTCGTGGTGCTAAAGCTCTTAAGCAGTCGTAACCTACCAGAAGTTCAACCTTACAATCTAACAGCTCTGGTATCTCCTGTGCTATTTTATTCAGATGTATCCACCTTCTGGCAGTTTCAGAGGTAGGAATGTGGGAACGTTCAAGTGGGATGAAATCTTTGGTATAGGCAGGTGGCAAATTAATTAGGCCATGAGAGGCAAACCCTCTAACTCTGAGCCCACTAACTCTTTCACCTTGAATGGCAGAATCCTTTCCCATCATTGTAGTAAGCTTTAACTTGACAGGCTCTGAAACTACCCCAATCCTCTCACATACCTCTTGGTCTACAAAGGTGTTGCTGCTCTGAGTATCCTGTAGGGCATAGACTAAGGTCTCTCTCTCAGAATTGGTGATTGAAGAAATCCATACAGGCACTATCATTGATGTACTCCCACCATCGCCACTGTCTATGCAACAGGAAAGGGAAGATATGTTTTCTTCTGCTTGCATAGCATGAGAAAATGTGACTGCTGCAGAAGCAGGGCGCTCTACATGAAGTGGTGTTAAATGATGTTTCTTGCATATGCTACAAGTGGCTTTACTCTTGCAATTGTTTGAAATGTGTCCTTTCCTAAGATAGCCAAAGCACAGGTTATTGTCAAATATGAACTTTCTCTTGTCCCCCACAGACTTACTGGCAAATGTTTGACATTAGTGGATGGAATAGCCTTCCCCACAACACCAGCAAGTGAATGGGTTTGAACATGAAGGCGCTGCGCTTACTTTATTGGGTCTGTTTGAGTTAACTGAGTTGCTTCCCCCAACACTGTATGTTTTCGGCACTGTGCTTGGTTTGTCTGATGCTTTCACATTTGTGATGAATGCATAAGCCTTTGAGCGCTTAACTTCTCTAGTTGGCCTTTCTTCAGTGAGCTTCAAGGCGTGAAAGGATGTTACAGGGTTGCATGCTATTTCTGCTTCTTGTGCCAGAAATTCAGCAAATTCCTTGAAATTAGAGTACTCCTCCGATTGTGTCAACTGCATTGTAACATGACAATTCCAACAAGATGTCACCCAATCAGGGAGTTTTTGTAGCATTTTTCAATTCTCTTCACAGTCATTTAACACCTGAAGCCCTTTGATGTGTGGCATGGCATTGCTGCAAGCTGTCAGAAAGTCACTGAACTGTCTCAATTAAACTGACTCTCTCGAACCAATCTTTGGCCAGTGATACTTTTGTTTTCTCTAAAGGCACACTGGATTGTGAATGGATGGCCATAACGAGAATTCAATGCTTCCCATGCTTGATCATAGGCTTCATCGTCCTTTCTGTAAAAGCTTCCTTCCAATACAGATTTGTAGGTAGAGCAACTTATCAGCTGGATTTGTGCATTGCCGTTCTATCAATGCCTTGAAACTTGTTCTCCACTCTAAGAATTTAAGGGGGTCCCCTGAGAAAACTGAGGGCTCAGGTGGGGGAAGCCTGCTGAGAACCATTGTGTCATGTAGGGCTTGTACTACTGAGGCTTCCCTATCAGTATGGGTTGTTTGTTCCTTTTCAATTTCCTTAGTAGATACTAAAAACGATTGGCTACCTCACTGCGTGCTGTTCTACTTTCATCACCGGACTCACCTGAGTCAGCTTCAGAGTATGCTTTGAGCTTTGCAGCTATTACTTGAAGATCTCTTTCATTTTCCAATCTTTTAAGTTATTGTCTTTAAGTAGCAATAGCCTCCTCCATCTTTATCTCTGCTTGCTTTGCAGTCAACTGTGCGGCACACTCTTTTTGCAGACATGCTTTGCTGTTCTGATGAGCAGCTTGAACGGTGACTACGAATAGCAGACTTGGAGCTTGTAGTCGAAAATATTGGCTTAGCATACTCTTTGTCAAGCACCATACGAATCCTTGTATCTTCTGCATTAGCATCAAATTCCTCCAGCCCCACTTCACTCATACGTACTTTCAACAGCCCCATCAAATCAGTTGTTACTGCTGTACAAGAATCCATTTTTCTTCTAATCTCAGTTGAAGGTACTGATTGAGATCATATAAGTTCATACACATTTTTCACTTGAGTTTCCAGCCCTTCAACACTATCCATCAAGTCACCTTGTCACCAAGTCTTGGTTGGTGCACTCATTCTTAAGTTTAGTACGTGTAGTTCTAACTTGTTCTTTCCAGCGTTCATACAACTTGATGAATTTACTCTCCTTTTGAGAAACTTCTTGCTGCTTAAGCTCCTGCACTTTTGTAGTTAACTTTCTCTCTCGTGAAGATTTCCTGGGTTTATCTCTTCTTGAAGTGAAAGTGGTAGATTCTATCATTGCTAACTGAAGTGACTGTATTTCAGCATGAATATCACTTATGAGTGACTCTAATATTTCCCTTTCAGCATCATCAGGTTGAGATCTTAACTGTTCAGTTAAGCTAGTCAATTCTGCCTGAAAAGACTCAAATTGCTCACTTGATTCACCATATTGTGATTTTTCTCCATGCACTGACATTGTAAATGTTTTAGCAAAACACTTTAGTACATGGTTACTCAAAACCCTTGTAACAATTCAACACTGTCACTAATAAGGCATACACAACAATTAGTCTGTAAAATCAAACAATATATACACCAAATCTTCTTTTTTTATGGAGTCCATAAGGATGTAAAGGTAGCACAGTCTAACCTGCTATTAATTGCAGAGCAGCACTCTTTTGCTAGAAACAGCGATGGAATAAACAAACACTGTTCTCTGAAGCCTGTAGAAAGGATACATGCAAAGCTGTAACCTACACGGCTAAATGTCGCCCTCTTTTGGACGTTTCACGATACTTCCTTGGCGGTGACAGCTGCATAATGGCAAGCCTCATCTCTGGCGCCTTCTCTCCCCACGCGATAGCCCCGCAATCCTGCTTCGTCTTTGTCTTCGTATCCGACGTCTCTTCTGTACGCGATGCGCCCTGCGATCTTGCTTCCTCTTCTCATACGACCGATGATCATGTCATGTCATGATCATGTGATCTGTCATGTCCGTAACATTTTAAAGATTATGTTTATGTCATATAACAATTATAAATACAAATTAAAGCTGCAAGCAGCATTTACCAGGGTTCAAGCATTTAAGACATTTAAGCACATATGTGTAACAAGACATTAAGTTTTATTTAGCAAACATGTAACCACTTAAATCATAAAGGAACAGCTATGATATATGCTAAAACAAACACAGAGAAAGAAGAGGATTAAACAATAATACTTGATACACACTAAGTATGCTTACAAACACACATACACACACACACGTAAACACAGACACACACATTTTCTTGTAGATTTAGTGTTTGAAATACATGATGGGTAACAATGTTTCCTGCAAATCTCAGTATAACATCATTTTCAGGTTTCATTTTGCTCATAATGTGGCACAACTGTTAAAACTAATAGTGATAGTAAATGTTAAAATGATGACTTTATTAAGTCTTTATCAAGTCTAAATATGAATTATAGAACAATATTAGTGAGTAGTATGACAAAATTACTATGTTAAACAGCAGGTGGCAGCAGAGGACCAGTCATTGGCTCACTTTCATTTTAAAAGTGTTTTGTTTAAAGCACATTTTCCATGTTAACTCCATTATTTAAATGTGCTTACACAAACACTTTGTTGCAGATATGGATATTTGAAATCAATGATGGCATTTTCAGCTAAAACCATTAAAAACATATGTTAACTTAATTTCGTGAAGTTCTGAGTTTTTGTTAAGGATTTATAGACTTTTGAGTATATTTGGCCACACCCATTATGTAAATTACCCTGTCATAACGACCCAAAGGGTAAAGTTCAACTCTTTTTTGATAATTATTGATCTAGAGAGTCCAGAGAATTGTCCAGCACTGATTTGGTTCAGATCAGGCGAAAAACCTAGGACTAGTTCGCAAAAGTAGGTTTTTCACATATTTGCGAATAATTAATGAAAGATTTGATTGACAGCATTGGTTCTTGAGGCAAAGATCTATCAAATGATATGCGTATTGTGAAACACCACGTGATTACAGAGGCGTAAAACTTGTTAGCGCCAACTAGTGGCCAATTTATTTCAAAATTCTTACAGACCTCTAGGACCATGAGTCGAACATTCCCACCAAATTTCGTTCCGATCAGCCTCCGTTAACCTTGTCTAATAGGTGCTCAAACTTCATTGGCTGATGGTGGCCATGTTTTTTGAGATACGCCAGTGTCCTCATAGACTGTCATGCCCCCTTGGACCAAGACACTGCATGCCAAATTTCAAGTCAACCGGACTAAGGGTCAGGTGGTTATTGCCGTTTTCATGTTTTTTTCAAATTATAGCACCACCTAGTGTTCAATTGATACGATTTTTTTTTTTATCCTGACCAAAAATTTAGCCCCTACACACGTGCAGCAAGTTTGTTGCAAATATCTCATTTCGTTCTCGAGTTATAGCCATTTTAGTAAAAGTGGCTCTGCCCACATAGTTCGTTTTGCCGTCCCCTTAGCGACTGTGAATAAAAATATAACCTTTTTTTTGTACTACGTGCTTGAACCCCTAATAACTTAAAACTTTATATGCAAAGCTAAATTATGTTTATGCTTATTAGGATCAACAAATCATCTTACTACTTTGCTCTGAACCATAAAAATGCGTTAAGGACGCTTTGTATTAAATCATATGCATATGACTTTGCTTCTTTATATTGCTGTGATCTGTTTTAGGCTTACCTTATATATATCAGAACATATCCAATAATAACAATAATGTTAGTGTAACCTATTTAAAATCAACCTAAAGGCACAGTTTTATCTAATAATTAGGTTATTTTCAGTTATGTCTTTTCAGATGGCAGTAGTGGCGCTGCAGAGAGGTGAAACCGATATAGTTCTCAGTAGCGAGAAGAAAAACACGACCGAAAGGAAAGAATCACACTGAGTTAAATTTAAAATATAAGGTTTTAGAGCTCTTTTGCTAGTCCATACACAAAAATCATCTTTTATACGGTATCACGAGGGAAGAGGCATTTTTAGGATTTGTGGATTTTTCTCCAGTGAATTTTCCGAGTGTTCACTATGTGTGTTGATAGCATGATGCAGTTTTTTTTAAGTATTGCTTTTCAAAATACTGTTTTGTGGTAATACTATGATCTCCATCTCAATATCTCAGAGTAAAAAAAACAACAACTGGAGAGTAATTTGAGCCACATGTAATCTAGGTTACGATGTAATAAGCTATTCTGAGTTAACGTGTGTAGCGACTGAGAGAGAGATGTAACCTTTTCAAATTGTAAACAGCTGTACAATTATGAATATGTTTTTTTTAAAATGTTTTTTAGTAATGCTATATTCAGATCTGGTGAAGAGATTGGAAATGATTTTGATAGAGTAATTGAATGTTGCCCTGTTATGCAGGTTGGTTTTTCGTATGCATGATTTGATACGGCCATTGGATTCACCGCCATTGGACAGGCGAAGGTGCGGCGAAGGAGCAATGTGTGCAAGTAGTCCTTATCAGCAGGAACTGTTCCATTCTACGTGTTTTCATTTCATCTCACAGATAAGCGCTTGAGATCTCATCACACTTAAAAACAAAACGAGGGGTTTATTTTTTTTATCAGATTCTAATTTTGAAAGGACATTTGGTTCTATACTAAAAAGACATTGATTTCTGAGTTACAAGGGATATTGTGTTCTCAACTAAATACATTGTAACTGAAGGAAAAAAAAGTAATTTTTGGATTATGGTTTATTGCTAAATAAATGCCAGCTATATATATATATATATATATATATATATATATATATATATATACACGTGTTTTGAGTTAAGTGAATTAGTGCTTGGGATATTTTTTTGTTTTATTACTCCTCCTTGGAAAGTTCCTAGGCACTTGCGTTTAATTATAGTTTCGTTGTAGTGTGAAGTGCGCAGATTCTTACATTAGGTTTAATCCGAAAAAACATGTCAACTTTTAAAATTATTATTTTGTGTTCTGTTGAGAGCCAACCCTTCTTCATTCGGTGGGCAGTGTTACTTTTGGTTCGTGCACTGTAATTCACAGAATTCCTAAAAAATATGTTGACACCTAAAACTTGGTGACTTTTCTTGTCACGTCGGTAATGCATGTATATTTCCCTCATCTAAAATATAAAATGATTGTATAGACTGACATTGTTCTAATGTCTGGACTCCTTTAGTAAGGGACTATGAATATATGAACAGACGGTTCAATTTGTTGGTATTAAATGCATTCTCTGAGAATTTATATTTCAAGTTTTGACTGCAAATGTCATGTCCATAACTCTGGAATTGCCCGTATATATAATTTTTTTTTGTGTGATTTGTGTGTGTGTGTGTGTGTGTGTAGACTTACATTTGTGCAGTCCTGCTGTAATCCTGAACTCTCCTCCATGATCCACACTAAAAAAAAAAATATAGTGTCAGTAACACACACACTGACACGCATTTACTCACTACACACACTAACATAATTACATTCACTCACTACACAAACACATCTACACACACAAACACACACACTGAGATTTTAACGGGAGTGTTTGTGAGAGTGCTTAAACTCGCGCTAGACCCAAGTTATGGACAGCTTCACGATCAGTCACATTATCTGCTCCCCTTCTATATACAGTTTATTCTAGTAAATATAATTCATACTACGGGGCTGTTGAATGCTCAAATCTGATTGGTTGACCAACGTTCTAAGGTGTGCAATTATTTTCAGGGAAACGCACGGCTAAAGTTGTTCTAGCAGGTCTTGACCGCAATGCAGTTCCATATCACTTCGCCAAATAATTTCGGTTATTTAGGTCCTTACAGCCTATAACAGAAAAAACAAACAAAACCCATGACGACACCGACCAAGCAAATAAATATATTAAACAATAAGATGAAAACGACAAATTATTGTCATGTTTTTTGCCACAAAATATTGTGTCCTGAAAGCGCATATTACTACTCTCGCGCTCTCTTTCTCTTTCAAACGTACACACGTACTATATAGTACAGACACACACTTGCACAGAAACGTTTGGTCAGTGCATTAATAATTGTAATCTGCTATCAAGGCTCAAGCCTCCGTTATTAGTTCTGAAATGACGTTTTGGAATTAGCAATGGAGGCTTGGGATGAGATGTGTAAGAAATTAGTGCCACACACAAGAGTGTTTTAAGGACAAAAACCTGACAAATGTCTTGAAATACAACATCAGAACAGTGTCCTGAGGTGTGCTAACTGCAGTATAAGCGGAATAATTGATGACGGACGAATTCTTAGAAAATAATGCACATCCGCTTTTGTGTCGTGGCCGTATTACCACCTCGCGTGTGCATTATTTTCTAAGAATTCAATGGCCCGTCGTCAATTATTCCTTACTTTTATTCATCATGCTGATAAGATTATAAAAATTCTTCTTTTTCTAATGTGTAAAAATGTGTATTGTGTTAATCGACATTAATCATTATTACAATATCAAGAGCATTAACTCTTTTACCGCCAAAGACGGAAATTTCCATTAACTCGGGGGCACTATTATGCATCTTCTGAATAAAAAAAATGTGATCATCAACAATAACAGCATATATAAATGAAAACTGCCAAATGTTAACGCTGAAACGCTGATCCAGGAAGTGGTATAGGACTGTGAAGCTATGGGGGTGTTGATGGAAGTGATCATCATACTGAATATGATGCAGATGTAGTATTTGATAAAACGGCGATTTTCTCAGTTTTTTGCACAAAATGTCACTTTTTTAATGAAATTGACCTATATTCAAGTGTTGATAAAAAATAATGCTTGAAGCTTTTTGTTTAAAAAGGGTGGTCTGGGGTACAGTTCAAGTGAACTCCAGTACAGTTCGCTGCTGATATGAACGCAAACGTACCAAATCGCAGAATCGCTATTAATGCCATATTATTTGATAAAAATGTGTGTTTGTGTGTGTGTTTCACTCATTTTTCCGACGAGTGTGACTGACGTGCTGCAAGCAGAGAGCAGTAGCCTATATTTAATTTCTGCTCGCCTTCAGCGTTCTACATTTACAGCAGATAGACGGAAGTGCCGTTATGAACAAAACCAACAGTTCAAAAACAAAAATATAAAAGTAAGGAGAGCAATGTTATGCCGCCTTCTATTGTGCCGTCATTACTAAGCAACGGAGTAAACAGCTGTTGGTTTGATGACTAAAATGAACCATGGGTCGGACCCAAATAATATAAAATGAACACAGTCCAGTGGGGGCAGGGGGAGCAAATGAACTCTGGTTCGGTCCAGGCAATCGAACCAAGTGTGAAAGCACTCTAAGAGTCTTTCAGATGAGAATGTTGTTGTTTAAACCTCAAATATGTGGTTTATTTATAAAGATAGCATCTATTTGTAATTTTTTTCTGATATTCTTGAAAATGTGAGCTCCAATGGCCATTCAACGCTCACGAACCCGCCAAGAACAGCTTGATCTCAGCCTGCTCATCTGACATTTACCACTGGGTCTATAGTGGATAAACATGAGATATCAAACCAAGTGTTCAGTTGGTTTTAAAGGGTTTTTGAATGTTTGAGCAGTGTGTTATGATTGTCAACAATCTTATATTATCTAAACATGAACATCCCTGCCAACTGTATAGAAACCAATGTGAGTGGAGCAGGAGATACAGAGCAGTTTTATTCACATTCAGTTCCTTTTAGGGAACAAATGCTAAATCATTTGTTACAGACGGTTCTTGCCATTGGTGAGGATGGCACAAAGTGGCACATACAGTATTATACTGTCCTCACGATACGTTGCTCTGCAAGGCTAGACAGTGAGCTAACATGACTCCAATAATGCTTCAAGGTATAACTTTTCTTGATTTAATTGTAATTCCTCTTTATATTGTAAAAAGACAAATAGTATCCCAGGAACAGCGAAAACAAACAAATTAGGTGTACCATCTCTTGAGCCGTGTGCTCTGGCTGCTTCCTACTTTCAACTAAACAAAATGGCTGAACAGCCACTAGATGGCAGTGTTACACGAACAATAACTTCAAAATAAAAGAAGGCAGCACAAGTATTGTATACAATATAATATGCAGTGCTGCTTCATTTTGTTTTGTTTTTATGAGAAAGCCGGTGTGTCAGCAAGGGATACAAAGAAACTTTAGTTCTTAATTTATGTTATGACGTTGATTCAGCATGACTGGCTAGGTTCACATTCTCAGTCCAAATCCGATTATTTGTGTATCAGATTGGAATCTGAATAGGATTTTAAACCATATATGAATTTAGTTTTGCAAAAATTGCATTTCATGTGATCGGATTTCAATTGGATATGCAAAAAAATCAGAATTGGACTGACAGTCTAAACCTTTGATGAGCAAAAAGATCTATTGATGTTGGTCAGAGATCAACAATGTTTCGATGCCATGTGAAACATCAATTCTACATTGAATTTACAGTGAACAGCAGGAGTTCATCACTAATGTTCAATCATCACTTAATCATTTAATTATCTTGTTACTTTTTTTTTACTGTCTATAGATTAAACTAAAGTTTTAATTTAACACAGTTAATTTATTTTTATGTATTATATATTACATAAATGTTAATTAGATTTCAGTAAGTTGTAGAAGTGCACCACAACATAGAAGTTATTCACTCTTCTTGCTTAACATACTTGAGATTGTCCAGTCTGTAATTTGGATGGTTGAGCAGCTTCACTCCTGAGTCTCCTGGGTTATTGTAGCTCAGATCCAGCTCTCTCAGGTGTGAGGGGTTTGAACTCAGAGCTGAAGACACATAACCAAAGCCTTCCTCTGTCACCATACAGCCAGACAACCTACAGACACACAACAGTCCAGATCACATTAGTTTAGCAGTCAGATGTCACTAACACAGCCATTTGGGTGGTAGCTGTTATTTTCTGTAGTCTCAGTCACAAAAGTAAAAAAAAGTGAAGTCAGCAGAAACATTTATACTCCAGTAAAGTAGAAATATACTTAAGAACAGGAACAAAGTATTTCTACATTGTCACGGGACACCAGTGGTTGTTTTTAATTGATCTCACTGTCATTTCATAAAAAATCACTTCATGTTCAATTAGCATTATCATGAAGAAAGAAATATTCCCCCAAAACATTGGACATTATATCTTGCATTTAAATGGAAAGTAAATAAGGCAGTGGCGCAATACCGTTCCTGAAATCGTCTCAGGTTACGAATGTAACCAGGGTTCCCTGAGAACAGGGAACGAGACTCTGCGTTTGCAACGCTATGGGGAAACGTCACGTGACTCGGTGTTCGAAAGCCAACTATCCAATAACTCCAAATCCTATTGGCCGGCGACAGCCTATGACGTCATACAGGCGCGACCCGGAAGTATAAAAGGGGCGCCTGGGGAAGCAGTCATTATCCATCGTCTTGAGGGACTGTTCAGCAGGCAGCCCGATGTATGGCAAGGAAACGCAGAGTCTCGTTCCCTGTTCTCAGGGAACCCTGGTTACATTCGTAACCTGAGACGTTCCCTTTCGAAAGGGAACTTCTACTCTGCGTTTGCAACGCTATGGGGAACGATATACCCACGCCGCCATGCTTGAGGAGAATGCCTGCCAAGAAAAATGGCTGAGACAAAGGCTCCAGAGCAGTAGAAACTGCTTGGCAACTCTCCCTCGGGTCACACCAGGCTGTCAGTGACAGCATTCCCTTCGGCCAACAGCCCAAGCTGAACTCCACGAAGGACCTCCTCAAAGGCCCTACGGAAGGTGCTAAGGCGTCTGGAACCAACCTTTCTAGAAGAAAAAGTGGTCCCTTCAAGGGAATGTGGCCAAGGAACCAAAGGGAACCTCGGCCAGTCACTAGAGGGGAACGAAGTCACCCCCAAAGCCTGAGACAAACTCAGTCTGGGCCAACCCTGTCTGAATACAGAGCCTCCTAACACGCATTCTTCACAGAAGATAGTAAGTAAGAGTGACTGCAAAGAGGCAGAAACAAACTCAAACCCACGCGTAGAGACGGGCATCCTGGAGAGCAGAACTCAGCTAAGTGCTATGAACCCTCGTATTGAGGGGAGTATAATCCACTCATCCTAGGATCTATCCAGTGCTTAATTAACGCACTGAGGAGGCCGTGCGCTACAGAACCCTGATGCAGGGGAGCACAAACCAGCCTGATGCTGGATCCTTAAGAGGAGGCCTGATTAAGGCCTACCCCATGACCAGCTTAGGGAGCTAAGCACTATTACAAACATAACCCTAAAAGGGAAGTACGAAGCTCACCTAACAGGTAGACCATGCGATGGGCACATACTCATGGAGGCCGAAAGAGGCCTACAGCATGATAGAGTTAAGTGAATAACAGAAGTCAAACAGAAAGTGGCCCGGCTTTCTTTCCGGGGTAGAAAGATGACTTCAATGGCAGCCTAAGAGGCTGCAAAGTGCCCACATGACAATCCACCCAACACGATCCACCGAGCAGTGTACTCAGTAAAAACACCTTTTACTCTCTAAAGCAAGAGGAGTACAGCGTACGCCAGCACGCATTAAGGAAGGCCTGGAGGGGCCTATAACCTCAACAGACACGTGGCATCAGCTCGTGGCAGTGTTTAGGCCCAAAGGACGATAAACAACCAGACAAAAGGAGGTTGGTTTATCACTTAGGCCTCTGGCCAACAGAAGTGTATAAAGATAACTCTCAAAGAGAAATACACCCAAACATACTCCAGTGTGCTAAAACTAGGCGGCCCGTAGGCCTAGCAACCTCTAATACACACAGCGTAGTCTTGTGGCCGTTTCTAGGAGCACAAAAGATCCACCCTAGGCGCTAGGTGGCCCTTAGCTCAACTAGAATAGGACTCAGGGAGGCAGATATAGGTAAAAAACAACCTTCAGTAAGGTTTTGCTGCCAAACCAACCTGAGGGGCTAGCCACTCGAAATACTCGGTAAAAAGCACCTTGTTACCCTCACAGCGAGAGGAGTATATAACTGAACTCCACATATTACACCGGAGGCCGAAGTAGGCCTGCCTTAGTAAACACGTGGCATCAGCAAGTGGCTACCATAACCATACCACCCAGAGGCCATGTATTAACAGTGTCATGATTAACACATGAAAAACACTGCCAAACACCGAGAACAGGCCTGTTAGGGCCTATCCGTCAGTGATGGGGTGTGGCCGACGGTGGCATGGTTTCCCAGGCATCCTGCCAACAAGTCGACTAGAAAAAGGAGGCCTAAAGGGGCCTCCATTCCAGTAACAGGTGGCGATCAGCCTACTCACAGGTTAAAACACAAATTGTGCCAAACGTAAACTAAAAAGGAGGCCTGAAGGGGCCTGCCAATTCAATAACACGTGGCTACAGCTCGTGAATTAAAGTGAACCAAGCTACAGGGAACCAGCTGTAACCCAAAAAGCTATGGGAAGCTAACTGCAACCTGCGCTAGGCTACACATTCCAACAGGCAATGTACCCTAAATACACATTTTGACTAAAGGGAACCAAACAAAGCCAACATGGTCTAAGGAAGGCTAATATAAGCCTACTACCTCAGACAGACACGCGGCATGGCCTGTGGCAGCGTAAACCTGTGAAAATATGTGAGCACATTATGATCAGTTAAACAGTATAGTAGAACAACCGCTAACTAGAAGGAAGCCGAATATCATAAGGCCTACAATCCAGTATAACCGTTAACCAGACCACTAAAAAGGGAGCTAATAGATACCAGTTTTCTTCAACAAAGTGGCACTAACTACCCTGAATATGCAATCCAACAGGTGATGCACCCAGTGACAAGGACCTCAGACTGGAGAGTACAAGTCACCAAATACTCAAAACAAAGGCCTACTTTCACAGCAAAGGGCCTACTGTTATGAGAGCAGGTGCCAACCTGTGGCAGCATAGGCTCACATACAGTGTAGGGCAAAAGTCTAGAACCCAAAGTAACACAAACTTTGATCTACATGCTGTTTTTTTTTTTTTTTATATTAAGAAAAACACTTCCCACACAGATCCTCAAATCTGATCTAAACCCCAGAGGACAGGAGCTAAAAACTAGCAACGTCAACTCAAACTTGATAAAACAAATTATCAAGTGGCTCAGAAGAAAGTTATTCCTTTTAGCATGAAAGTTCTAGAAAGTGGGGCCAAGCACACACCTGCATAACTTATCTACGCAAAGATAAGGGCCTACCACCTGAGGAACAGCATAAGGGAGTCAGAAAACAGTCTACAACCTAGCTGTAAAACTCAAATTGCACCTACACCAGCAAGGGGATAATTGGGCGTACAGCCTAACAACTCCCTCGGGAGGAAAACCAGAACTAGGAAACAAATCCTGAAAGGATAGTGAATACATATGGGGTTACTTCATATATCACATCACCTAGCTCTAGCCTGGCTGCCAAGTTATAGGCCTATTTTCTTTATTATATACAACAGGCACCATAACAAACAGCCTGATCTCCACTTCTAAATCTCATGATGAGAAAAATAAAGTGAAGCTCAAAGCTGAAAAGTCAGGCGGCCGGTTAGGGCCGCCGTAGACATACAAACTGAAGCAATGAGTGCCAACTCAAACTATACTGAAAATAGCCGAGAGGCTACTCAACATAGAGAGAAAACTAAGCAGCAGCCATTCTGTGACCTGCTTAGTCAGTCTCAACATTCCAGTTTTGCCCAAAAAAACCCTTCAAATTCTATATCTCAATGTACATTCACTGTGACATGTTCAGAAAATATACAGGAACGACACAAAGTCAACATTTAAGAAATGAAATCTGACTCTGTCTTACCTTCCCGTGGCTCGAAGACCAAAGACTGCTCCTTTACAAACATGGGAAGGAAAACATCTATGGTTCTAGAAGCCCAAAGAACCCTTTCACTATCAAGCCAGAAGGCGGGCCTCCAGAAAAAAAATCATCATAAGCCCGGCCGTCAGCCTGACTGTTCAAAGGTGTCACCTGATTCCCTCGCCGATGCGGATGAACTCTGGCCGAGCATGGGTTCTTCCATGCCTTCCCGATCTCAACGTGGAGATCCGGAAAAAATGGAAGGCTCACTAGAGTCACGGGGTTGTGGTCGGAAAGAAAAATGTTCGTCAAGTCTGCCGCGAACAGGTTTTTTTTTTTTTTTTTTCTCACGCGCCCACACGGCAGCTGCAGTCTGCCAGCAGCGCGTTCCACAACCTCCAGTAACTCTGCATATGCTGGGCCAGGAGACTTGGAGAAAGAAGAAAAAGCCACTTCTTCCTCCTCCATTGCCTCCTGCCCACGGGGGCTATCAGCCACAATTCACACAGACAGCGCCCTCAAGCACCATCCGTGCGTGTTCTTCTCCCAAACAATAGACGCATAGGGTGTGCGAACCCTCCGTTAAAAACCTCGGGCATGGATCCACACACTTCCTGAAATGTTTCTCTTTGCCCTCAGACATAACAGAGACATACTCTATGAAGAGTATATTCGATAATGGCAGTCGACACAAACAGTCCCGAAAGACGATGAGATAATGACTGCTTCCCCAGGCGCCCCTTTTATACTTCCGGGTCGCGCCTGTATGACGTCATAGGCTGTCACCGGCCAATAGGATTTGGAGTTATTGGATAGTTGGCTTTCGAACACAGAGTCACGTGACGTTTCCCCATAGCGTTGCAAACGCAGAGTAGAAGTTCCCTTTCGAAAGGGAACTTATGTTTACAAAGTAGTGCAAGAAATAGAGAGTTTTTCATTAATGTTTAATTCATATTTTTATTAGTTTATTGAAAAGTTACGTAATATATATTACAAAATATTTGGCACAAATCTGATTCCATATTAGTCAAGTATGACCAAACTGAGTGCAGCTGAAAAGCAGCGACTTTACAGGCAGTGTAGGGATGCAGAACCTGAACACAGAGTATTTGCAGAAAAGGAAACAGGACTGTGCCAGAGATATTGAGACAAAAAAAGAAAACCAATGAAAGACAGAAGAGAGCTCAATGCAAGGCACAGAGAGACTGTCAGCAAAGATGCAAGCAAAGACTCAGAACAGAAATAATAATAACCAGGCGTAGAGCTAATGTAAATAATAGCAGTAATACCCCAATCCATGACTCCTACTAATCTGACCAAGGGGTAGCATATACATACTAAACAATAAAGGGCCTAAAACAGACCCTTGAGGAACTTCATGGCAGAGTTTAGCTGGTTTTGAAGAGATCTAAGGTGACTGAGGATCTCAAGTGACCCCTAGTGTCGGTTCGACACAGCATTGAACATGACCGACAGAAAGGGATCTGTCATTTACAGACAGAGCATTATGAAATTGTTTACTTAAAGTTTGTGATGCAGCTGCTGTCAGACCCAATACAGTTTGCTGCTTCATCTTTCAATAAC
This sequence comes from Elopichthys bambusa, assembly GCA_037101425.1. Classification (NCBI taxonomy): domain Eukaryota; kingdom Metazoa; phylum Chordata; class Actinopteri; order Cypriniformes; family Xenocyprididae; genus Elopichthys; species Elopichthys bambusa. Next base: position 41,449,468 of record CM074435.1, on the reverse strand, counting down.
ATTCATTTACAAAACAATCTACAGTCAAATGCACTGAACAAATCATCTAACACAATCTGGGACGCCATTAAAAATAAACCATCCACTTGTTCCTGACGCTGGAATCCTTGTGAAAGCTGTACAAAGACACAAACAAGCTGTTTCCTTTACTCTACTCTTCCATTCGTCCTGTTGTCAGCAGACTCAAATGTGTGGAGTATGTCAGAAACTGAATAGGCACCTGTATAATGTATCTAGTGTTAATGGTGATTATTGTCACCATTATGTTCTGTTAGTTTCTGTTTTTAAAGACCTTCAGTTTGTTTTCATTTGTCACGTCTTTGGTTACAATCATTATTAGTTAATTTGTACCAGCTGTGTTCTATTAATCATCTCGTTTGTATTTGCTTTATAAGTTGGTCCCTCACAATCATTCCCTGTCTGATCACCGTTAAGAATGTTGTTTTGCACTTACCTGTCTGCCTTCCTGGAGATCTATTATCTCTTTGTCATGTGGATATATTCTTTTGCTTTCATCTGTTTCCTGCATACAACCGTGACAATTATAACGGGTTCTATTTGTTTTTGATGCGACACGACATATTGTGAATTATTCAGGTCCTGTGAGAAACATCCAACAGGTGGAGTATACATGAATATTTATAAATTCACTCTGCGGTGGGAGCGTGACATTTTGAACTTTGAACAAACGAATGGAATGGAAATTGTTGTTTGCTATCAGATCACCCTTGTTTTATGGATTTTTTTGATCAGGTAATAAAGCCGAAGGAACATGCTTCTCATAACTGTTCATAGAATGGTTTGCTTTGTATGTGCTTTTATTAACGTTTATGGATACAAAAGACCATGCCAGAGCACAACAAATTGAGCACATATTTCTGTTACTCCTGATTGTTGTTTGTCTTTTGTTGTAAACTGTGTCCCTTCCTTGTTTTTTATTCTGCAGCATAGGACTGTCATGATAACTGCAATATCTTAATACTGCCCTACTGACAAGACAACCACAGAGGAATGCAAGAACAGCAGCAACCACGATATTTACGTGTTATCTTTTTTTGTAAGGGAATGCCTTTCTCATTTTAAACTTTGTGCATGTGTACTGAATATTAAATAAGTTAGTATTGATAACATAATGTGTACAATGGTGATTTGTGTAGAGGCTCCATAGATTAACAAGCCTAAACAGACAGTGAATGTAAGAGAGATCGACTGAGTGCGTGCTATTACCTGCATCTGTCCTTCAGACCGAGTCATATATATTCATTAAAAAAGGTTGTCATGTCCAAAGAAAGCAAAATATCTGTTTTAGCATCCTTTTAATATTTAAGGGGATTTCTAATGAATTGTGTCAGCACTAGTAATTGCACTGAATCAATGCCATTGATCTCTATGAAGTGAAGCATCAGCTTCAGTGTTACCCCTGCAATGTATTGCTGGTCAGCTGAGCCTTTTAAAGTGGCACTCAAAGTTAAAATGATTTCAACAGTTTAATTATAACTATCTTTGAGTGAATCAGCATTTTTGAACATGTAATTGAATGAACGGTTTACAGACTTGTGTATCAAAGACGGTTGTTTGCTGCCACCTTGTGGCCTAACAATGTTACTGCACAGGCTGACGGCCTGTCTAGAATGCACAGAAAGCCTATCGTCCAGTCAGATTCAAGGATCGGAACTAACTATTATACATATATCAATAGCCCAACAAGCTTATTGTCAGGTTTATGTTCTGTTATGTGGACCCTTATTTTGACATTCTTTTCTGTTTACTTCACTTCCTGTTTCAATGCTGTTTAGTGTCGGTTTCATTGACTACTGAATATGACCTTGTTACATCGTAACACATGGCAGTAATAACGCATATCGCTCTATTGAGCAACTCAAAATTACTGAGAAAACTGAGAAGGGAAATTACTGAGAAGGGAAATTCCTTCACCACGACAGCCCTAATGCAACATCATAACGTTCACAATAATGATAGAAATAAAACTGATGTATCTAACTGCATGTTCAAATAAAGATTTGTAAATGTTCACAGTAGAACTCTGAGTATACAGGGCATTTGAATGTTGTGCTGGGGAGTCATTGACACAATCCACTTAGGACACTTTGAACATTAGGCTCTATTTTCTGACTGTTTACACTTTTATAAAAGCAAGTTGTTTATGTTGTGGGCTACTAAAGGGTTTTCATGACGCAAGGGCTTTGTAACTGCCAGATACGTAAGGTCATAATAATAATAATAATTCATTACATTTATATAGCACTTTTAGCAGTACTCAAAGCGCTTTACATGGAAGGGGGCATCTCCTAAACCACCACCAATGTGCAGCACCTCCTGGATGATGTGACATGGTGGAGTCGAGGAGAGTAGAAGATGGTGTAGGATTGGCCAATGGCATCTGGGGGGATGACCGACGGAGACTTGACGGATGGGTCCGGGGCTCAGACGGAGAGCCGATAAACTTCCGCAACGTCGCTGGCTTGGGAGACCTCGGTGACATCACATGATGAACATCATAGGTGGAGCTAGAGTACCCGGCTGAGGCGGAACCGATGTGATGGAGGACAGAGGTGACTCCGAGGGAAAGGAGGAACCCGCTGCAGCCATAGGGGTGGAGGGACAGAGTGCAACGGATGGCCCGCAAGTCCATTGCGGAAGTGGTGTGAAGAGCTGGATCTGAGCCTCCAGGGGGGAACCGGCAGTCCGAGGGTCTCCGGTGAAGCCGTAGATGGGTAGAGTTCGTGGTACAGTCCATGGATAATGATGATGATGATACCGGGTGGGATAGGTTGGGAGTTATTTCCTCGCTGAAGTCAATCAGCCAGACCTCACTCTCCGAAGTCATCTCTCCCTCGTCACAGATGTCGTGGGCTCATGCCCCTGGTCAGACATCAGATGGAGTTTCACCTCCAGGGCAAGGGTCACCTCTGTCCTCGTAGTCTCGGGCTCTGGCTGACGCGTCGCGGCCGGTGGAAACTCTCTGTCTGCGGGGGGGTTCGCACAAGTTCTCTGTGGTCCGTGGAGAAGATTCAGGCTCTGGGTCTGGAGGTGTTCTGGACCAGGACACAACACATCACTACTGTAGCGTAAATAACTAAAATGATGTATCTCTAAAAGATGTTTTTTGATGGTCAAAGTGACAGAGGGTTTAAAGGGCAAAAATGAGACTGCCAGTGTCACAGAGACTCGACCTAAATTGGACATTTGTAATTTCTAAATCTCCTGATGTGTGGGTTAAAGACAAATATAAAAATGATGTTTATTCAAAAATGCATGTCAATTCTGGCAAAGTCTTAAGCTGGGCCAGAGTCAAAAGATATAGATGAAGTCTGATGTTAAACGTTTAGTGTAAACGTTAGTGTACCAGTGTACCAGTCCCGAAAGCCTCAGAGTATCTCTCTCTCTCTCATTCAAAGTCAGCTAAATGCTGCTATTTGAGCCTGTGTCATAAGTGACAACAAGCTATTTATAGTGAAGCAGTGTTTCAGTTGAAAATCATAGACAGAGAGATGTTAAAAGAAATTATTGCCATGAAGAGGGATATTTGTTAAGTGTTTCCAAGTAAAACGTATTAATTATAAAGAAATCTTTAAAATGATAATACAGACCTCTGAATGATAGAAGTGACTATGACCAGTAACTTTTTGTCTCATCCTTGTAACAGCTCATAGTTCTGTTACTATGAATTATAGTAGGTTGTAGTACTACTTAGAGGAAGAGAGTATTGTTTGGTTAAAGGGAAGCATGGCTGCCTTCTCATGCAGTCTTCCATGCTTTAGAGTCCAGGTTAAGAAACGTGCTTCAAGCTCAATCAATGTAAGTGATTTCTGTGTTAAGTGAATTCAGCATTTAAACTAAAGATAACCTTTAAAAGGCTTGTGGGAATATAATTTAATATAATATAATATATAATATAATATAATAGATGCTGTAATAACGATTAACCATTTGTGTTTTTCTCTCTTCTAACCAATTTCTCTCCTCTTTGATGGGAGTCAGCTGTCCAAGTGACAATGATTTAATCTTAGTTCTTGTAATCAGATGATGCTTGAACCCTTTGATTAGGAAAAGTAAACTTTCCTTAGGTGTTCTGGAGTTTTACAGCATCAGGGTATCTCCCTGCATTTTTCTTTGTTATTCTTTTGATCTAAAGATGTCACCTCTGACCTCTAGCTTTTAGTCAGGGGTAAGTTTCTGTATTGTCTTTAGATGCTTTTGTTTTGTGGTCACTTCTAAGGCTGTGTGTAAGAGCAACACCTTTAAGGACTGTCCACTGAATGCCTATAAAATATCATGTATACACTGCCTTAGTTAGACTTGGATGACTACAGCGATGCACAGCACGTTTCTCAATAAAGAGTAACTTCTGCTCGAAAGATATCCCAATGTCTCCTGGTCTCTGCTTTGACGAGGAAAAAAGTTTCCTACAGGCTCCTAGCATAACATATTTTAGATTGTGGTAATGGTTTTTATTTGAAAATATACATGGTAAATGATTATTCGGTAACACTTTACATTAAGGTTCCCTTTGTAAAGGGTTTATAAAGGTGTTTGTTAATGAGTAATAAGTCATTTACAAATGCATTATAAATCATTAATAATGCAGTTATAACTGCATGAATAAAAAGGGCGACTTTAATGCAATAGCTGCCAAATAGTGAGCTGTTTTTAACTCACATGTTATAAATGCTTAATAAATGTATTTATTCACACTTATTTAACTCAAAACCAGATTCCTGGTTTATTTCATGATGCAGCAAAAATTGACTATCATGATTAGACTGAAGGGTGAATGTATTTGTGGTTTTCTTATTAATATCTCATGACTGCCACTTTTCTTACTATGTTGCTTACCAGAAGTTTCTGTCTTACCCATAATATTCTCCAAAAAGGTCAAGATTGCCTATCCACAGCAGTGTATAAAAACTGATTTCTTATTTTTTAAGATGAAATTCCAACTTTATTTTGAAAATAAAACATAAGATAATAATCATAACTTGATGAGATATTAATAATGAAAAATTTTATTCCAGTATTAGTTACCTGTGAACCTTAATGTAAAGTGAACACATGAACCATTTATTAATGAGTTTTGTTGAATTTTTTTTTTCCATTCAGCTGTTGCTGCGAATATTTTGGAATCTTTCAGAGCACAAAAGTCGCAAATTTGTGACGCAGCTGATGTGAATGGTTTTGATGCGAACTATTCGCTTTTTCGTTTTGCTTTTCCGTTACGCGTCCGGTGTGAAAGTGTCACAGTTCCCTGCGTTCCCGGACTCCATTTCCCATGATCCTCCTGTTTCCACACCTGCACTCACTTCCTCTTCATCTCCCCATCAGCACTCATCACCTGCACCTGGACCTCATCATCTGCACACCCTTTATAATGGACTCACTCCTCTCACTCCTGTTCTGTTCTACTTGTTGTATTGTTGTGTAAACGTGTTTTTGGTTGCTTTATTCTCCTTCATTTATTAAAATAATTTTTGTGGAAGTCCATGCATGCCTCATCCCTTCAGCTACCAAGCCGTAACAGAAAGGCCCTTAATATGGAAGATTATTTTTAAAAAAATGTCAGTTTGTGTTTGTTTATGACTTTAAAGGAAGTCCTAATTATTTGATTTTGAATGCTGTACTGTTGACATGGTCTGAGTACTGTGAAATGTTGTGAAAAGTGAGTTTCAGATTTTGAAAAAACATAATTAGGTATTGAGTATGATTAACAGTGATGTTATGATAAAGATATATGTAATGTAAGACAAAAGGCCCCAGTATACTTCAAACAAAATCGAAGAACGAACTGATGTGGCCAAAACGGAGTTCGTTTTGGGAGTTTGAAATGGCTTGCCAAAGCGAACTCTCAGGAAAAGTTCACTCCAGCTGCAAAACACCTTCATGTCACCATTGATTCATGACGATAATGTAATAGGAAGTGTGCGCTGAGGCTCCGCCTTCTTTAACAACTTTTCTCTGGCTCATTTCATCTGTTCGTTGAGGTAAGATCTCAGCGAAAACTAAAAAATGAAATTGTGCTTCTGATGAATGAGGCACTGTTTTTAAATTGTCTTGAAAAAGCCAACTTACTGATCTGCTATATAAACTTATTATTAATGATGGTCTCTAGTTAGTTGCTAAATCTTTTTAAACAGATCAGAGTTACAGTTTTTGAATAATAATTTATGGTTTTTGAGTGACACAGAGACGGCCCACATCTCTAATGAAGCTTGTGCTCCGGAGCTCGTCCGTTCTCGCTTCATCTTGTCCAAAATACATGGCGAATCTCATTCAAGCGAGCACAAGAACGCATCAAAGAGCTTCTTTGTTTGATTGACTGTGTTAATGTGTTAATAATGTGTGGCATCTGTGCAAAGATTTGTGCATTAGAGGCGTATTGTGTCGCCTGCGATGCTGCTGCTCCCAGCATGAGCAGATGAGAGAAAGAGACACAAGACAGTTTCGATTCCGTCCTCAGTTTGTCAAGATTCATTATATCTTTGTTTATACCATCTAAAATCTCAGTATTTATGGGGTGACTGCATGTTTTAAACAGTTTATTGAACAAGTTAGTTAATCGCCTGATATGATGTTACCCCTTCAGAGCTCGCAAGCCGGGCCTCTTAAAGCAGCCGTGACTCTTAATGAAAAAAAAAACAAAACACTGAAAGTATTTTAAACTCATACCTCAGTATCTCTAGCTTACTAGACTTCAGTCCATCAGAAAGAAGCTTCACTCCAGAATCCTGCAGGTCATTGTTACTCAGGTCCAGCTCTTTCAGGACAGAGTTTGAGGATTGTAGAACTGATGACAAACTCTCACAAGACTGAGCAGTGAGATTACACATGGAAAATCTAAACAAGAAAAATACAGTAATTGCATATAAAATAAATTCAGCAGTGTGATTTTTTTTATTTATTTTTTTTTATTAATTTAATAATAATAATAAAAAAACATTGAAAGTATTTGAAACTCATACCTCAGTATCTCTAGCTTACTGGATTTCAGTCCATCAGAGAGAAGCTTCAATCCAGAATTCTGCAGGTCATTGTTACTCAGGTCCAGTTCTCTCAGAACAGAGTTTGGTGACTTTAGAGCTGAAGACAAACTTTCGCAGGACTGACCTGTGAGATTACACCTACATAGCCTACAAAAACAAAAAAACAAAACAGTGATATCAATGTGTTTATCAGCTAGAATTTATAATCCAGACTGCATGTTTGTGCTGAATACAGTGTAATGACACTTTAGCCATTAAAATGTTGTGGGGAACTGAAATAAGCACAAATGTCAGGGCATGTCAAAACATCTCCAAGGCCCAAAACATGCCTCAGGGTCAACTCCTAAGAGTTATGTTATTAACTAATCTGTGCATCTGTGATCAACACTGCAGAAAACTGTGTATGAATGCAACTGATACAGCTCAACTCACTGACTCAACCATCCGGTCACAGCGGTTCTCAAGTTATCAACACACTGAACCTGTCCTACTAAAATGAGACAAGAACCAGGAGTAATATGATCCAGGAGTAATACGATTTGATTATAAAGCGATTCACGATACATCTTTTCCTCCAATTATTTTATGAACTTGTCAAGTCAAGTCATCTTCACTTATCTAGCGCTTTTCACAATACATATTGTTTCAAAGCAGCTTCACAGTGACAATAGGAAATTTAATTGACAGAGATTGTTTTAGATTTACAGCAGCGCTAAGAAAAAAAAATTATTATGAAGCTAAAGTTGGTTTTTGATTAAATCACTTCCGTTGTAAAAATTGTTAATTATTACTTTAGAGGCCGCTTAAATTACACCTTTCCTACTGAAAACTGAAGACCTTTAATGCATTTTTGCCGTTCATTTATGTGTTTAGTCTATAGGTTTGCATGTTTGAGTGTGTATGTGCGCAGAAGCTTGGTCTTTTTTAAAAAGTGATATTGCCAAATTACTTGCCTGGTCCGCATAATAAAGAAAAATTAGTTGTGTCCACGGATCTATGCGAATTGGAATAATTTTGATAACGTTTTATCTATACATAGGGAAAGGAAAGGGAAGGAGGCCTTCGCAGGGGATAGTTTGGTTGAAACATCTGCGTTATCGTCATGTTTAGATGCAGGTTCTTTATCTCATCTGGATATGGCCTGGATCTCGCAGGCTGTGGCAAACCTTGGGTTAAACAGAGAGAGACTAATATTAGCGTAGGTGCTATTCTTCTTATGATGTAGCAAGTACATCAGGTGTTATGGGAAGTGTTCCCGGTTCCAGCTGACCTAATCTATGCAGCCTAACAATTTACATGATTTGAATTATAGAAGTAGATAACGTGTTATGTGTATGCAAGTTTAAACAGATGTGTTTTTAGTCTAGATTTAAACTGACAGAGTGTGTCTGCTTCCCGAACAGGGATAGGAAGACTGTTCCAAAGTTTAGATGCTAAATAGGAAAGAGATCTACCACCTGCAGTTGAATTTGATATTCTAGGTATTATCAACTGTCCAGAATTCTGAGATTGCAATAGACATGAAGGACTATAATGCATTAAGAGCTCGCTCAGGTACTGGGGAGCTAAACCATTTAGTGCTTTGTAAGTAAGTAGCAAGATTTTAAAATCGATACAATGTTTAATAGGGAGCCAATGCAGTGCTGACAGAACCGGGCTAATATGGTCATACTTCCTAGTTCTAGTAAGAACTCTAGCTGCTGCGTTTTGGACCCGTTGTAGTTTGTTTAACAGGCGAGCGGAACAACCACCCAGTAGAGCGTTACAGTAATCTAGCCTTGAGGTCATGAACGCATGAACTAACTGTTCCGCATTTGTCATTAAGAGCATATGTCGTAGTTTAGATGTGTTTTTAAGATGGAAGAATGCAGTTTTACAGATGCTAGAAACATGGCCTTCAAATGAAAGATTGGTATCAAAGAGCACACCCAGGTTCCTAACTGACGACAAAGACTTAACAGAGCAGCCATCAAGTGTTAGACAGTATTCTAGGTTATTACGTGAAGAAGTTTTTGGTCCAAAAATTCAAGTGATGTCACCTTTATTTATATAGTGCTTTTTACAATGCAGATTGTGTCAAAGCAGCTTTACCGTGATAACTGGTATATAATTTTGGCTGCACAGCAGCTCTTAAAGAAAATGGTGTCATTGTCCATCTTCAGTAAATTCAGTATTGATTCATTCTGTTGTAAGAATCAATAGTTATTAATTTAGTTAATTTATCTATATCAGAACTGGAGTAAACAGTGATGTCATCATCCAGCTCAGTTCAGTTAGCATACAATGGTGTCAGTGCAGGCAGATCAAAACATTGTTGAATATCAAATGTCAAGTGTCCCCCAGGTGTTAAAATGGCAGGTCAAAGGCAACAGCGGCAAGGAACCCAAACTCCAACAGGTGACATCAGGTGGCAAACAGGTGTTAAAATGGTGGAGAAAAAAAAACCTTGGGAGAAACCAGGTTCAGTCATTACTGCTGTGCTGTTTGGGAACATCAGAAGCTGAAGCTCTATTTCTCGTTAATTTAGCCACTGTATCAAATAAATACCTAAGGTTGTGTTTGTTTTCTTCTAAGAGATTCGAAAAATAAGTAGATCTAGCATTTTTTAAGGCCTTTCTGTACTCAATCATTCTCTCTCTCCACAAAATGTGAAAAACTTCTAGTTTTGTTTTCTTCCAGCTGCGCTCCATTTTTCTGGCTGCTCTCATAAGGGCCATTTGTCTCATAAGGGCTCATTGTACCATGACGTTGGATTAGTTTCCTTAATCTTCTTTAAGTGCAAAGGAGCAGTCTAATGTGACAATATTAGATCTAAAGCATGATTACGACAATGAGTGGGTCCTGACACGTGTTGTCTAACTCCAATAGAGTTGTCTGTAAATGCCAATCCCAATGCGTCTTTATCAAAGAATTTGCAGATTTTCTATCAGAGTTAGTACTAGCTGCGGATAAAGTCCTTGCTGTTGGTGATTTTAATATCTATGTAGAAAATGATAAAGTCTGTATGGTGTCCTGGTGGCCTGTATACAGTAGCCAGCACAAATGTCAGCTTACATAATGTTACATAAAGCACCATCACTTCGAAAGGATTATATTTGAAAGACCTTTGAGTAATACTGAAGATATTACTATAAATTACAGCAACACCTCCCCCTTTGCCTTTCTGACGAGGATTGTGTTGATAATAGTAACCTTGAGGGCTAGACTAGTGTAGACTAGATGTAATCATCCAGTTTTAGCCAAGTTTCTGTCAAACACAGCACATCTAGATTATTGTCTATGATAATATAATTTACAATAAGTGATTTTGAAGAAAGGGATCTAATATTTAGCAACCCAAGCTTTATCATTTGTTTATCAGTATTACCTCTTTTATTTGTTGAACATCAATTAAATTTTTACCCTTAAATGGGTTTGGAAGTTTTTTGCATTTACTAATTTGGGGTACAGACACAGTCTCTATGTGATAATATCTAGGTGAAAGAGTTTCTATGTGTTGGGAATTATCTGACTTCTTTAACGTGAGGCAGCTAGCAGACGGTCGGTTTAGCCAGTATGCCTGCTTCCTGACCTGGACCCCAGTTCCTGACATAGACCCCAGACTATGTGCCATATTACTAGAGAGAAGATCAGCACCATCCCAGGAGGGATGAATACCATCTCTTTTCAACAGGTCAGGTCTGCCCCAAAAACTTTTCCACTTGTCTATGAAACCTATATTATTCTGCAGACACCACTTAGACAGCCAGCCATTGAGTGATGACAATCTGCTAACTATCTCATCACTCCGACGAACAGGAAGGGGACCAGAGCAAATTACTGTTTCTGACATCGTACTTACGAGTTCACACACCTCTTTAATGTTGATTTTAGTGATCTCCGACTGGTGAAGTCAAACATTATTAGTGCCGACGTGAATGATAATTACGATACGATTAGCATTAGCCAGCACTTTTAAATTTGCTTTGATGTCAGGTGCTCTGGCTCCCAGCAAACATGTGACTATGGTGGCTGGTGTCTCTATTTTCACGTTCTGTGTAATAGAATCACCAATAACTAGGGCAATTTTTAACAGGTTTCTCAGTGGGTGCGTCACTGAGTGGGGAGAACCTGTTTGATGTTCTAATCAGAACGGAAGAGTGGTGTTTTCCGCGGCTAGGCCGCCTCACCGTTACCCAAGATTTCACTAGTCGCAAGCTAGTCGCATCCAAAACAGTATCTAAAGCCCTTGCATTCTTGCTATCTCGATTAAAGTTTGGATGTGTGTCTCTAATTCGGAGATTCTCTCTGTCAGCCTGACTATCTCCCTGCATTTATCACGTGTGTAAATCTCACCGCTGACAGAGAGAGCTATACTATACATGTGACAGTGCAAGTAACAACAAAAGAAGAGGATGACATGACTCACCATGTTTGTAGAGTGATCTGACTTACCACAGTTGTTTGATGGACTCGAGTCGTAGAAAAAGGAGCGTGCGAGAGAAAAGGACGGTACGTGGCCTGGATGACAAGCTAACAAGCTAGCGAAATGCTAGCGTGATGTGATAGCGATTTGGATTAAAAGATTAAACGTTAGTGACGTCAGATTAATGTAATGACAATATCAGATATATGGTGATGATAAAATAGACAAGTAATGATAATAAATAGATTCAAAACAAAGCTCTATGGAGCTACAGAGGCAAACTATTCTGCAGAGAGGAGCAGACTGGAGCAATCGATCAAGCAATCACTTGAACAGTTAGATACACACATAATTATTTCAAAATATCTGTCTTGAGGAATATTCATGTAAACATAGTCGGTTATGTCTTATTTCTTTGAACATAAAGAATTGGGGGGAAGTCTGTTATGTAACTATAATGATGGTGAAACTCAGAAGTGAGGGGGAGTCATGTCATCCTTTATTTTATCATCTATTTAACAGAAGCAAAAGCAGAAGCATTCAAGAAAGAAATAATACAGAAATTGAATAATCAAATGTAAAAATAGTCACTGCATAGTCTTCAGTGTATTAATTATAATTTGATTACTGAAAAAGTTATTCAGTAACATTAATGAGACAGACAGCAGCAGGTCTCACTCTGCGTTTGGATCCAGCTCCCCCTCACTTCTGAGTTTCACCATCATTATAGTTACACATCAGACTTCCCCCAATTCTTTACGTTCAAAGAAATAAGACATAACTGACTATGTTGACATGAATATTCCTCAAGACAGATATTTTGAAATAATTCTGTGTATCTAACCGTTCAAGCGTAATACGCTGCTAAAGAGAACTGAATTTGGAATTGCATGGTGTCTGTGAGAGGTGTCTTTCTGTGCACGCACTTCAGGTGTGTGTCAGTCAGCGTGAGTAATGTATTGAGATCTTTTCTGTGGCTTATTGCTCTTAATAACTCTGTTTAACATCAAGCACATCCCACACTTAATTTTCTCATTCATGCATGTTCTTTTTGTGAAAACTGAAACCAGGTTGTCTTCCCTGTGTCCTTGGAGAAAACGCCACTGATACATTCATACTCCAATATAGACAAAAGAAAATATGTGCTAGTCATAGTTATGAAACAGCTATTCATCCACATACTTGAACATAGTAAATGAGTGAATGTGATTGTCAAACCTCAGTATGTTCAGTTGACAGTGTGAACTCTTCAGTCCATCAGAAAGCAGCTTCACTCCTGAATCTTTCAGGTGATTGCTGCTCAGGACCAGCTCTGTCAGATGGGAGTTTGATGATTGTAGAACTGAAGATACAGTTTCACAGCATGTTTTATCAAGGCCACAGCCATCAAATCTGCCAATACAATGTTTACCCTGATTATTTACAGATGTTCAGTGTTTTCCAATAACACATTGTACCCTTCATAATATGGACAGCCAGATATTTTACACAGTATTTTTACATGTAGACTAAAACCTTTAGTTAAACAGCAATCAGTGAATTACTCACAGGGCTGTTCTGCAGCATCTCATAGCTGGAACGAGTCTCTTGTAGCCTGCCTGTGATGATGTGAATCTCTTTGGGTTGAACTCATCCAGCACCTTCTCTGATATCAGCAGTATGTAGGTCAGCACTGTGCACATTGAAGATGAGAGTTTTTTCCCTGGATGTTCATCTGAACTGAGGTATCTCTGGATTTCCTCATATAATGAATGATCCTTGAGCTCAAGTAAGCAGTAAAACAGGTTGACTGAAGCTTCATCTGAAATATTCTTGCTTTGTACTTGTTTAATGTATTCAGTTGTTTGTGTGATGCTCTCTGCAGTGTCTTCAGTGTGTTTGATCAGGCCTTTGAGCAGGTTTTGACTGGATCCAAGTGAAATTCCCATCAGAAACCGCAGGAACAGGTCCAGATGTCCTCTCCCACTCTTCATGGCTTTATCAACAGCCTTCTCTAGCAGCTCCTGCAATGTAATGTTTTCTTTTGGCTTCTCAAAGAAAAACTGAAGCTCCTCCATTTTCTTGTTCAAGTAACAGAGGAACACATGCACTGCAGCAAGGAACTCTTGAACACTCAGATGCACAAAGCAGAAGACCTTTTCTTCATGAAGTCCATCTTCCTGCTTAAAGATCTCAGCGATCATTCCTGTGAACTCTGTGTCTTCACTCACATCAATACCACATGCTTCCAGATCTTCCTCATAGAACACAATGTTTTCCTTCTTCAGCTGTTCAAACGCTAGCTTGGCTAACTTTAAAATCATTTCTCTATTTGAATGTAAGAGCTTTTTACGTTGTCTTTCTGATTTTCCATCATATTTCTGGCTCTTCATGTTCATCTGTATCAGCAGGAAGTGAATGTACATTTCAGTGAGTGTTGTGCTGATGTTCTCTGTATTGTTCTTGATGAGAATATTCTGAAGTACTGTGGCAGTGATCCAGCAGAACACAGGAATGTGACACATGATGTAAAGACTACGAGATGTCTTAATGTGTGAGATGATTCTGGAGGCCACAGTCTTATCCGTGATTCTCTTTCTGAAGTAGTCCTTCTTTTGTTGGTCAGTGAATCCTCGCACCTCTGTGAACAAACCCACATAATGAAGAGGAATCTGATTGGCTGCTGCTGGTCGTGAGGTCACCCAGACGAGAGCTGATGGAAGCAGCTTCGCTGTGACCAGACTTGTGAACAGCATGCCTACAGATGATCTTTCCTCAACATTGTTCAATATTCCGCTTTCAAAATTCAAATCCAGGCGACTCTCATCAAGTCCATCAAATATAAATGCAAGTTTGCATTTTTTATATAACTTTGATTTTTCCAGGTCCTTCAATTGAGGATAAAATTTCAGCAGGAACTCATGGAGATTAAACTCTCTGTCTTTAATGCTGTTAATCTCTCGGAATGGAAGCAGGAACACACAGTGTATATCCTGATTGGCTGTTTCCTCTGCCCAGTCCAGGATGAACTTGTGCACAGAGATAGTTTTTCCGATCCCAGCGACTCCTTTGGTCAGTACAATCTTTTTCTCATTGTTTTTCTTCAGTTCAGTAAATATATCATTGCATTTGATTGGTTTGTCCTGTGTTTTTTTGTTCTTGAAAGCATCATCAATCTTCAGAATCTCATGTTCCTGATTGACATCTTTCATATCTCCCTCTGTAATGAACAGTTCTGTGTAAACATCCTTAAGAAGTGTTTCATTTTCTTTCTTGCCTTCAAAAATACGCTCTGCTTTCTTCTTCATGTCTGTTTTGTGAGTTCCCAAGAATTTTTTCAGAATCAAATCCTCTGTTTAGTGTAAATAAATGAAACATGTTTTATTAAAAAAAGAAACATGTCAAAGCTTTCACATCAGCATGATCTGATCAGAATTCATTCAACATATTGTAATTAAATTACTGTTGAAAGTTTTACGGCTCAGAGGCCTCAGATCTTCCATTTAATTCACTATATTTTGATAAATATATTACACTTATGGAAGGGAATACCCTTAAGCATTCAAATCAGAACTGTCATCCAGGCATATTTTTTTAATGCCTAATTTGTACAGAGGATTGGGTTTGAAGAACATCTGGCAGTGAATGCTCTAGTTCTTATATTTAAGGTATACTGTCATGGTCATTGCCAGTCACATCCGGTGGTTGACTGGAGTATGTGGCTGTTAAAAAGGTCAGTGGTGCTGTCTGGTTAGTTCTGGTGATACAGTACATCACCTTTCACAGTTAACCTTCGTTCTAATATTAATAATACCCAACCTGACCTGTCCAACCACTGCATGGCAGTGTTTAGATTTAAAAAGCCATAAATAATCTTACACCAACTCTAATTTATTAATTGAAAATTGTGAAAAACATAGAATGAATGAATGATGCATTTATATAGTGCTTTCATATGTACTACTGTACACCCAAAGCATTTTACAATCATAACAGGGGTCTCTCCTCATCTACCACCAGTGTGCAGCATCCACTCAGATGATGCGACGGCAGCCACAGTACAACGGCGCCAGTGTGCTCACCACACACCAGCTGTAGGTGGAGAGGAAAGAGAGTGATAGAGCCAATTCAATGGATGGGGATTATTAGGAGGCCATCATTGGTAAGGGTCAATGGAGGGAATTTGGCCAGGACACCGGGGTTACGGCCCTACTCTTTACGAGAAGTGCCGTGGGATTTTTAACAACCACAAAGAGTCAGGACCTCGGTTTAACGTCTCATCTGAAGGACGGTGCTTGTTACAGTACAGTGTCCCCATCACTATACTGGGGCGTTAGGACCCACACAGACCACAGGGTGAGCACCCCCTGCTGGCCTCACTAACACCTCTACCAGAAGTTACCTAGTTTTCCCAGGAGGCCTCCCATCCAGGTACTGGCCAGACTCTAAGCCCTGCTTAGCTTCAGTGGGCAACCGGTCTTGGACTACAGGGTGATATGGTGTTACAAGTCATCCGTTCATATGTAACAGGATAAATAAATAAGGGCTCTTTAAGTAAATCCTGCTGTAATGTGATTATAGCCCACTGAGTTTGAACAATCTGCAGCAGAGCTAGAGAAAACTGCTGTGGGTGAGTCATTTCTGTTGCAGCTCCACGTTAAAAGTTAAAAATATGAGTTTTGTATCAAATGTTAGATGATGTATGAAGGGGATTGCACACAGTGGACACTAATTGATTTTTAGAGTGTTTTCTGTTCATATTTCTAGGTGTTTTGATAGTTTTATTTCTGTTTTCATGAACAAGACTGACACCAGATCACCTTCTTGCTCCTGACAAACAGTGAATGAATGTTTAGTCAGTGAAAAAAAAAAAAAACAAACAAACAAAAAAAAAAAACACCAGACAGGGCAGATGCCAAACAGAACAAAACCTGGTGTTCATGTCTGTTGTTGCTGGTCGACATCTTTCGGTACAGTGTGGACTAGCCGTAAGAGAATATGACTGTTAAGATGGTACCTTGCTCTTCTTTGTGTTTCTCTGCTGTCTCTGTAATATTTTTTGGCTCTGTGAGGAGAACGAAAAAGGAGGGAAATAAAAAAATATATAATTTTTTACAGATACACAAAAGAAAATCCTGTATCTAAAGTATGTCTGCCTGTGAACAATATGACCTTAAAATGAACCGTGAGATTTAGGGGCCTTGTACAGCCCTCCCTTTTATTCTCTTCCTGAATGAAATATAAGTCATCATTCACTTCCTTTATGTTCAGTCACCATAGAGAATATGCATGAGTGAAGAAATGTCACATAGCCTATTTTGTATTTTTCCATAACTGAAAAACAACTCCTTATATGTTTTTTTCCTCTTATTTCTAGCCACCTTGTTCCTGTTTTTCTTTATTATTTTTTTATTCTTTATTATGTTATCTTTCATATCTGTTGTTTCTGACTTTGAAATTATTCATTTTATGGTTTTATCTTTGTGCACTATTGGGAGGACAACATCCAGGATGGGGTGTCACTTTTTTGTGGAAAGTATAAATTGTGTAAACTGCTCAATAAAGATTGAAGATCTGAGACATGACTTTGTTCATGTGATGATTCTTTCCACAGCTGCCGACCATTGATGACTGAGAGGGGCCGAAAAGCAATCATACTTGACTGAAGAGTAAGAGAAATCTAATTCCCTTTCAAGGGAACTCGCGTTGCGTCGAGAAATTGACACTGTGGGACCGTCCTTATCACCACGAAGGCTGCCACCTTGTGTGCTTTAGGGCGCAGCGGTCCCCAGCGAATATTCACCCAAGTGTCCACCCGGAAACGTAGCGGCACTGGGATGTTCGCCCCCTCCGAGGAGGGTCTCAGAGCAATCAGTTTGTTTGCCCCCTGCCTGTGCGCCGCTTCAGGGCACCGGGCTGGTTGTTCAAAAAACACCAGAGGCCAGTCTCGAGAGACTGGTTCCCTTAGTAGAATATCTGACAGCGTGGAAGCTACTGCCAAATATTTCTCAATGGGTCCTGCGTACAGTCGAAAAAGGTTATGCCATTTCAGTTTGGGTCTCGCCCACCCAGGTTTATGGGGGTCCTGCCCACCATGGTGGGCCCCGAGCAGGCTCTGGTTTTGGAACAAGAGGTGAAGACTCTATTGGAGAACGGAGCCATAGATTATGTACTTCCCTCCGACAGAGAGAACGGTTTCTACAGCCGATACTTTATCGTTCCAAAGAAGGATGGCGGGTTGCGTCCCATTTTGGATCTGCGTCAGCTGAACCAGTCAGTTATGAAGCTCGAATTCAAGATGTTAACTTTGAGACAAATCGTGTCACAAATCAGGTCCGAGGACTGGTTAGTCACGATCGATCTCAAGGACGCATACTTTCATATCTCCATCCTTCCACATCACAGGAAGTTCCTGAGGTTTGCTTTCGGGGGCAAAGCTTCAAAAGGTATGCTTTTGGTCTGCTGTACATGAGACCCCTGCAGTGGTGGCTCAGAACCAGGGGTTTTCCCCGAGGGGAAATCCTTTTCGCATGATCAAGGTCACGCGGCGTTGCTTACATGCCCTGGCCATGTGGAAGAAACCCTGGTTCCTATCCCAAGGGCCCGTGTTGGGAGTTCCTTGTCGTCGCAAAATGCTAACAGCAGATGCTTCCCTCACGGGCTGGGGGGCGGTCCTAGACGGACGCTCAACTCAGGGTCTGTGGAGCAGTCACCACCTCTCCTGGCACATCAACTGCCTGAAGATGATGGCTGTTTTTCTGGCTCTCAAGAATTTTCTCCCAGACCTCAGGGGCCGCCATGTTCTTGTCCGTTCAGACAACACATCGGTGGTCGCCTATATGAGGCCTGCGGTACGCACAAGGGTTCCGGCTTGGGATTTGGCCGTGGTACTCCAAGGCCTTTCCCTAGCTCCCTTTGAGCCCACTGAGGAGGTTCCAGTCAAGTTTTTGACCCTCAAAATGCTATTCCTCCTCGCTATATCTTCCTTAAAGAGAATAAGAGATTTGCAGGCCCTTTCGGTTGCCCCCTGTTGCTTGGAATTTGCACCTGGTATGGTGAAGGCCTTCCTTCATCCCAGACCTGGTTATATCCCTAAGGTTCCCACTAATGTGGCCAGGCCTATCGTACTGCAGGCCTTCTGTCCTCCTCCCTTCAGGAACTCAGACCAGTAGCGCCTCAATCTGCTTTGCCCAGTTCGGGTGTTGGATGCCTACGTCCACAGAGCTGCCCCATGGCGTAAATCAGAACAGTTGTTAATTTGCTTTGGGTCCCCTAGCAAGGGGGCCCCGGCATCGAAGCAGAGGATGAGCAAGTGGATAGTTGAGGCTATTTCACTTGATTATGGGTCGGCCGGACTACCTTCACCTCTGGCAGTTCGAGCCCACTCTAATAGGAGTATGGCGGCCTCTAAAGCTCTTCTCTCTGGAGCCTCTTTACAGGACGTCTGTGATGCGGCAGACTGGTCCTCGCCGCACACAATCGTCAGGTTCTATGACCTTGACCTTAGCTCCCCTGGGGCCCGGGTTCTCTCTAGTGCTGACGAGTCACACTAGACAGGCCTTGGTAACTACGGCTGCGTGGGTATTAACATTCCCACAGCGTCAATTTCTCGACGCAACGCGAGTTCCCTTGAGTTGCGTCGCCCTGCCATACTTCCGGCACGCCTGTCAGTGCTTACTTCAGACACTTTAAGCTAACGTTGCTCTGTTTGAGTGTGCTTTATAGCTTCCTGATCGTGACGTCACCCGCCTCTGACGTCTTGTCACACCACTGGACGTATTTCACACGTGCTTTATGACGACGTCACGCGTCGCGTTCCCACAGCGTCAATTTCTCGACGCAACGTCTTGTTCCCTCTTCAGGGAACTAAGGTTACAGTCGTAACCAAGACGTTCTAACATGAACTTAAAAAGGGTTCACAATCAAAAGCATTATGTCACTCATCAAGCTAATAACTGACTGCTAATGTGTTTCAGTGAGCACAGCTATAGTGATAGTACCGTTTCCTGCAGGGTTCATGATGAAGGTCACTGGGCCTGTGATGGTGTTTCTAGCGAGTACAGGAGCATTTACAGTTGCTCCCGTCTTAGCATTAAGATCAACACTGACTCCAGTGTGAGCGCTGCTGCTCATCTTGACTGGAATAGAGAAAGAGATTAATTACATTTCCTAAATGACAACTTTAACACTACTGATATTCTTTTCTTCATTACCTTTCTTGTATTCAGGCTCGTCTTTTTTCAGCTCATCTAGTGTCACAATGCTGATCAACAGATGCCATCGTCCTTCACTGACTCACTGCTGTTGGACATGAAAAATGTTTAAATTGCTCCACTGTTACCAGGCACCTTCCAAAAACAAATAAGGCACTATTTGAAAATAAACAAGTAAATAAAATATAGCCACAAGCATCAATTATAAAATATATTATGAGTTATTAAATGTGAAGGGGGTGATTCTGGAATCCACTGCCGCTTCAATGTATATCTTTTAAGTGACTTATAACCAAGGTTTTAATCAATATTTATCTTTCTACACATTACATGATTTTTAATTACTTCAACCTTATGAGATTTTACTTAGTCATAGAATTATGTTAAAGCATTTATTTTCCTTTTCATCTTCAAACACTAGAGAATAATAATGAATATTGTCTGTACATCTCAACTTATCTATATGTTTTGGGGAAATATCCTGCTCAACAAACTTCAACCCTGGATAATCTACACATCCTTACACATCCACATCTGTATGTGTGCTGGTATTCTGGTTGCAGATCAGTATTGGTGAAAGATGAACAACTGGCACCCTGGATGATGGAATGACTTGTTTCCCTTTTGAAAGGTAACTCAACTCTGCATTCAGAAACGCTTTGGGGAACGCCTCTGCGTGAACCGGTGTCTGAAAACAATATCAACTCTGACGTCATTATAGCGCGACCCGGAAGTATATAAGGAGCACCTACAGAACCAGTCAGTATTTTTTTGTCTTCAGGGACTGTTTTGTTTGAAACAATATCAAACCGACATTAAGGTAAGACTATTTATGTCTGACAAACATTTCAGGAAGTGTGTGTATCCATGTCCCATAGATTTGACATCTGATCACATACATTACTTATAACGTTGTCTTTTATGAGAACAAAGAGCATGTACAGGCAGTTCTTGTGGGATCTGTCTGTTTGTTATTGTGAGTGTGTTTTACTTGTAAAATGCTCCACTCTCTTCTGGTCTTTTCCTCAAGTGGAAAAGGACCGGCAGCTGCACCTAATGGTTCAGGTCTTACTCCTGCTGAGGCAGAGCAGAGATTAGATCGAGGGGTTTTCAGCTGGAGCTTGTTATAGAGTTGAAGGGGTAAAATTCCCTGCAACATTCGACGGCTAACGGGAGAGAGCTGTGTGATTATGATAATGTGATGTCTATGACATCGTTAGACACCTTTCAGTGTAGGTGCAAAATAGATAGCAGCTAAGGTAGCAGACTATTGATAAGTCTCCCTGGTGCCGTTGTCTCAGGCGGTGTAGGCCCTTTTCACTATGTGAATAGAAACTTTGTTGCTGTGGCCCCGCTCCCCCAGAACTATCTAGTGGTACTTTGAATTCAGTGTTTCCCCTGAACCCCTTGAACTATGTTCAAGCTTGAGTGATATAGTTGTAGCTTTTTATAAAGCTCCTGTTCCCTAGGGTTCAGTACAGATTGCATCTGTTTCTGGTGAAAATTTCTGATGTGAAGTACCCACCCTGTATTTTCAGGGTTGGATTAATAGTACTTCCTTGTTGTTCAAGGTTATTGTACTTTAATATGTTAGTTCTGGGTCTTGCCCTACACTTTGTGAGCTCAGTAACTCTAATACTACCACAGGCTAGCACTCGTGTGTTCTGGAGTAGTAAGCCTGACTTAAGCCTCCTTAAGAGTATGGTGACGTAGTTTGTACTCCCCCTTGACTGTAAGAGTAAAAATGTTTTTACTGAGTACATTGCCTGTTGGAATGTATAAGGCCAGGTTGAGTTTAATAAGCTAACCTCACTACATAGTTTGGTTTCTTTTATGGCTCCCTTAGAGCTTGAACACTGCCACAAGCTGACACTCGTGTCGTGTGAGGTAGAAGGCTCTGTTTGGGCTTCCTTCAGAGCACAATAGCTTGTTGTATTACAAGGCTTGTTGGTAGATGTTTCAGTTAGAGTTTGCTCACTTGGAAAGTAGCACTGCCACAGGTTAAAACGCCTGTGTCATTCTGAAGTCGCAGGTCCTGTTTAGACCTCCCTCAGAGCATGATGGCGTAAGTTTGTACTCCTCTTGCTTTAACCCTCTGGAGTCTGAGGTTGATTTGGGGCCCTGGAGAAGTTTTGACATGCCCTGACATTTGTGCTTTTTTCAGTTGTTCATAAACATATTAATGGAAAAGGTGTCATTAAGCACGACACTGTATTAAGCACGAACTAGGCTACCATAATATGTGAGCAACATGTATGTACATGTTTGTATTTTTGAAGGAATAACGTTTATGCATGGTTATTGAAAAAACAAAAAACTTAAGTCACTGAAATAAGCCAAAAAAATAAATATTACATATGTGTTCACAAGACTTCTGGGTATTGGAGGTTGTAGACTAGAATTTTTTATTCAAAATGATGTAAAATTATCCTGCCTACTAGTTAATATAAAACAATATAGAGATTTAAATTTTAAATTTTGACACTTTTTGTCAAGAAACACAGTATGCATGGAGGCATGAATCTTCATAAATAATGCGGTGATTCACACCTGAGAAGACAAAGACCTGCATAATTACCTGCATAATGAGCCCTTTCAGTCAGGTAGGCTATGTGAAAAAACCCTCTGTGATCCTGCTGATAACAGTATTAACGTCCACTCTTGACAAAAAAAAACATAATTTTTGTGATCTCATGCATGCACGTATTATTGGACATCATGTGAAGAAATTTTTTTATAGACTGGACTCATTACTATTATAATGTTTTTAAAAGAAGTCTCAAGCTCATCATGCTGTATATCAAACATACAGAAAAAAACAGCAATACTGTGAAATATTACAATTTAAAATAACGTTTTTCTATTTTAATATACTTTCAAATACATTGCAAAAAAAATATGTAACCGGAGACGTTTTCTTGACAAGCTGGTGCCAGTTCTGTGACCTCGGAGGGTCACTCCGTGCCTAAACCATGACAAAAGACCGAAAGACTCGGACCGGTGTAGGGACTCGAGAGGTGAACTAATTTCCTGTGCATAGCCTATACGGCTGAATGAGTGAATAGTTTAGAGAGTAACAGTTTGCTATTTTGTGTTAACATAATACATTACACTGTCTGTTTGCATTTGCTTTCTGATAGTATAGTTCTGATAGTTTTTTAGCCCTAAGGTTTAGAAGTTAAGTGTAGTGTAACTTTGTTAGTCCACGAAGGGCCCCTGAAACCTGGTAGTTTTCATTTAGTGGATAACAGAAAACCGCTTTTGTGAAGAAAAGAAACCCAACCACAAGCTTCTGCAGGGGAATGTAAATGTCAATGCCCTCAAATTGATGCGAGCAGCAGTGTTGCCGATTTGGGGATTTTGTTCCTGCAACTTTTATTAATGTTTTGTGACAAGGGGCTATTTTGGATATATTTAAATTAAATTAACGATTTTTTTGGAGATTTATTTTGGGCAATGAAACTCTTGCACTGGTTGGCCACACCCTGCCATAATCTTACGTTCATGCTCAATCCTGCCATGAGCCTGCGCACTGAACACACAGACACAGCAGTACGCATGAAGAGGATTTCGAAATGTACAGCTTGGCAGACAGATAATTATTATACTGAAGACAATATAAGACATATCATTAATTTATTATAATATTATTTATTATTTGTATAATTCATAAATAATTCAGAAAACCGCTTTTGTGAAGAAAAGAAACCCAAGCACAGGCTTCTGAAGGGGAATGTATATACAGCATTTAAATGTTTAAAAAAGTTTATTATCAACAAATTTATATATATATATATATATATATATATATATATATATATATATATATATATAGATAGATAGATAGATAGATAGATATGAAATGTTATTGTATGTCTGTTGTATACAATTTATGACAAGTAATTTATAAGTTTTAGAAAAGAGTAAGTTTGTTTACAGAGTGACAATTTAATGCACAGTTTTTTGTAAAATAATATAAAATAAAATGTGCTCAAGTTCACACACTTTACTGTTGAGCTGTTGAGTTGTCATTAATGGGTGTCCCTAAAATGGGGATTTTTTATACACATATGCAGACCTGTTTATACTTTATTTTCATATTTGGTGACATTGTGAAAAATGGAGACTTTTGAGGGTGGTCCTAGAGATTTTCAGAGGGAGGGGTTTGGCAGCACTGGCGAGCAGTGACCCATAGACAGTGAAGAGAGATAAAGAGAGATATCTCGGTATCATGATATAAAGTAGTGTTCACTCTCTTGTCTGTCTGTGTTTACTGCAGTGAACTGGCTCTACATCTTTCAGGTTTGTTTCATAATATGTTTGGATATTTAGTTCTTTGAGGACAATCACTTGCCGGGATCAAAGTAAACAAATGACTCTTTTCCCTGAAGAAATTTTCAATTGTGTGTTTTATTAAGTGCCTGCCTTCTGTGTCATTGACAAAGACATTATCCAATGTTGCATTAGTGGTAACCATTACCTGTACTAGTAATAGTATGCACTGTCACATCAACAACATCATTGCAGTCCTCTAGTGGACATATGAGTAACTATGTCTGTGTGATTCTGCAGCTGCGTTAGATTTGAGTTACTTGCAGTTTATCTCCTTGATTTGAACTAGTTAGATTTGACAGCTGTGCTAATGGTTTAACTAGACTCAACATGAAGTTCTTCTGTGTGCTCCTGTGTTTGAGATCGTTTCTAGGAGTCTGTGACAGTTTGTGCAGCTGGAGTCTAAGCCGAAATGAGGCATTTTCTTTCTCATGTGTCTGTGTGAAATCCAAGATAATTATACTGCACTGACTGCAGCTGTACACTAGTACACTTTACTCACATGTACTGTACTGTACTGGACTACTGATGGACTGCAGTTAAAGAGCATTTAACTGTCTTACAGTTCACACTGTGAAGAACAGCAGCTCATCATAGTGAAACATGGTGAAATGGAAAGACTGAGTAGAAATGATCCATGAATACGCTATCCCTGCTTCTGATATTTCTGTTTACTTTATTTATGAGGGAAGATAAATGATTTGCTGTGATAGTTAATAACTAGTGATTTTGTAACCATTGCAGAAATATGTTCATCTTCAGAACAAGTTAAAGCAGGGCCATGTCAGGAAAACAAATGTAACCGGTTTGTGCTAAAAGTCTGTTTACAGCTGGAGGGGTTTCCAGAAAGAAGCTTTATGTCTCTGGATCATGTTTCAGGGTTACTTTACTTCAGATAAATTAATTCATTATAAATTCATTATTATGATGATTATTCAGTCTTTCCAGTCTCACACTTCATGGATCTACACTGAAAACTGAACAAACTGTATGCATTTATGGACATTTTAATTTTGTAAATGGGAGTTTTCAATATTTAGGAGCTGTATATATGTCTATTAATTCTGTTGTGTTCAACACTTACAGTCAACTTGCTGCTATTTTATTAAATGTATTTCATAAAGTTTGCCATATCAAAACTGTCTGCAGACACATGAAGCTGTTGAGTGATACTTTCTCTCTCAAAGAGTGAAGAGCGCATGATCAGAAATACTCTTTGAGAATCAGACTCGCTAATAAACCGAGTAAAATGAGAAACTGTGATTTCACACCATGCGACACAATATCAAAATGTGCAGCTTTTGATGATTCACTTACAAAGACACGCTTGATCATCTGTTTGATCATGATATAAAGAGGTTTAAGTAAATCAAAATGACTTCAGCACAGCATTAAAGTCTCAGAAGTGACCAATGACACATCATAACACAACATACATACATAAAAACAACTAAAGAAAGATGAAACACTCACCTCAGTATTTGTACATCTTTTTCTTCCTCTGAAACTGTCGTGTTGAACAGCAGCTCTGAAATGTCTTTCACTTCTACCAGTTCACCTGTTCACATTTACATATAATTGAGTACAGTAAGAGTTATGCGTATTTGGCGTGCTGTCCAGGGAAGGGCTCAGAGCTCGGAAATTTTGGCCCGAACCCAGAGTACTCCCCACCTTGTGGTAGAAGTAGATAGAACTGAAGTGAGGAGATGGGGTGGAGGAGGTATGCTGATGAACTGTCAGACATACAGTCTGCTGTATTTATACCTCTTGTCATGGTTGCATTGATTAACTGAATGCTCTCCACCTGAGCTAATTAGGTTAATTATCTGCATCTGTTCCTCCCGAACAGGAGGTCTTGCTTTGTTTAATTAAATATGAGCTTGTATCGTTATCGAGAACTGACAAGTCTGTGATGGTGGGGTGGATTTTTGGATCGAATTGTGAGTTCCGAGCATCTTAGAAAACCAAAGAAGGCTAGAATAAACATAGCGTCGAGTGTGTGGGCGATATTGAAAGGCTGGTAGCCTGAGCGGGGGATATGGATGCATTTTGTGAGAATGTCTAGTATTATGGGTTGTCTGGGGTCGGGACAGGTGGGCTGGGAACGTTGAATCCCTTTGATTAGGAGGGAGGTTAACTGAGATTAATCTAAGTGGAGGGAGTGCCGAACATCAATTTGTGAAAAAATTGGATGCCGCTCAAGTAGCCTTTGATGGACCTGACTTGGAGGCCTTTGACACTGTTGAGATAGGAGATAAAAGAGGTGACTGAAAGGAGAAAACAAATCAGGAAACGGCGTGTTATATGACAAGTGGAATGCTTTAAAACATCTTTAAGCTGTCACATAGGATTGGAGTGTCCTTAGGGAGACTGCTTGGAGGATTGTGTCAAGCGACGCATCGAGGAGGGGTTTGAATGGGTGGGTTACGGGAATATGAGTTCTGAAAAGTGAGGTACTGGAGTTGGGAATTGGTCTGCCTCTGGAGCCAGCTTCCTGAATTTCTGAAACAGAAAGCGAGACAGAGAGTCAGCAATTTGGTTTTCTGACCCGGGGACATGTTTAGCAATTATGATAAATTGGTCGCATGCTGAGATCCAGATTAGAGGTCTTAAAAAAGGCATCAAAGCGAGTGAACTGGAATGGCCTTTATTAATGCACAGGACTGTTGCTTCGTTGTCACAATGCACTAAAATACTGCTAGCAGTCCATTCTTTCCCCCACAGGAAGGCTGCTACTACGAGAGGGTTGAGCTTGAATAGTGCTGAGGACTGAGGTATGTCCTGAAATTGAGGGGGCCATGGAGATGCGAACCAGCGTCCTTGGTAAAAACCTCCGAAGCCTATTGAGGGGGCTGCGTCTGTGAACAGCTGGAAGAGAACGGGGGAAGAGACGAGATTATTATAGAAAAAAATGGCATTGTGGAATGATGCGCATGGCGAAGTTTAAGTGGCCAAGCAGGGACAGGAGTTCGCGTTTTGAACAATTTGAACTGTCTAGGAGGGTAGAAGAGACGAGGATTATCCTATCGATTTTTTTCTTGGGCAGGGAAGCCTGGTATTTTACTGAATCCAAATTAATTCCCAGGAATTCAATGGATGTGGTGGGACCCATCGTTTTTTCCTGGGCGATGGGAATTCCAAGCACGGGAAAAACTTTTTGAACTGTGAGGATATGAGCAGCTGGGATGGCGTCGGGGGGGCGAAATGATTAGAAAATCATCTAGCAGGTGAATGAGGTGAGGAATTGCGTAATTGTTCGACAAAATCCAGCAGACGGCTTCTGATAACGTCGAAAATTTTGGGGCTGCTTTTGCATCCAAACGTTAAGTAAACGGCGAAATAGAATTTCTCGTGCCGGCGCACCCCGTATAAGTGTGGGGTGCCATGGTGCTTAAGTGCCATGAATTAGGATGGATGGGCATCGCTTTGAAAGCCTCAACCTACAATTTTTATCATTTCGATTGCATGATCTATGTCATGGTATTTGAGAGAGAATTCGTCGAGTGGAATCAAGCTATTTATGCTTGGGAACGGGGAATTATGTGGTTATGCAATTATGAGGCGTTTCTTACCTGAAAATTTCCTCGTAGCCACTCCAATAGGGCTGATACGAAAAATGTTGAATGGTGGGTTGTTAAAAAGGCTGACCATGAAACCTGACTCGACTTCTTTTTTTAATCAGGTTGTTTACGATGTCAGGCTCAGCGAGAGCGGATTGGAGATTATTACAGATGATGTTTTGGGAAAGCGACATCCCACGCTAGGTTTAAAACCATGTTTGAGACCAGACAGCAGATAATCAGTGAATTCGATGTCTGGGTGGTGAGCTAGTTTAGATAGATAGTCGATAAATAATTTTTTGTTTTTTTATTATCAGCTTTAAACACGGGGCATACAGGACGAGCATGAGCACCACCACAGAAATTTCAGATGTACAAATACCGACAACGTTGTCTGGTGCACATACCAATATTAAAGTTATTGCAGGGCTGTCTGTTATCTGCAGAAGATGTTCTGCGTCTGAAGTTGGAGTTGTGTGGATTGATGGTTGCTGGTCTTAGAACGTAGCTGGTGGATTTAATGGAGGCTGTGTCCGGGCAGTGGGGAATGGAGGGGTTGATTTGTGGGTATGCAACAGTAGAATGTGCTACTGACCTGCAAACAGTGCATGAAATATTCCTGCAGCCTAGGAATACTCTGCTGTGCAAATCAGTAAGGGCACCCCAGTAAGGGCACTGGTTTCACTGGGCAACCCTGACCACACATTTAGCAGAGAAAAGCTTGTGGTAAGTGTAGAAATTCTCTCCTCCATAGAACAATGCGAGCTCAGCCATGAGAGTTAGGTAGTTGCTCAATTCGTGCCGCCTAAGGGGGAAGGCTGAACAAATAATTTCTGTGAAACGGCTGAAAGCAATGACAAATTGGGAAAATGAAAGAAAACGTGGTGTTATGTATGTTTTGGTTTTTTAATGTGACAGAAAAATCCAAGCAGTCTATCTGGCGGTTAGAGTCACCTACTGGAAGCTGAGAGAGAAGGTTTGCAAGATCTACGTCCGCATCTGCCAGGATCTGTGCTCGGATGTTGTGAGCCACTGGAGGTGGTTCCGAGGTGACTGAGTTTGATGGGACAGGCATTGGAGTTGCTGTGAACAGAGAATACTGTGGTTTGGAATGTAGGAGACGATTGTATGGGAGAGAAGCCAGGGCCGCGACTGTCAGCCTCACGCTTGAGTCGGCCTGTGGGGCTTGTGGAGGAAAATTGAGAGAAGTAAAAGAGGGAAATTGAGGGAAAGACTGAGATGTGTAAGCCTGCGTTGGAAGCGGAGGCAGCTTCAAGCTTGCGTGTGCTGCTGGAGCTGCAGGCCACTGAAAAGGGGAGGGGTTTGTGGCAGACGCAGAAAGATGATGGGATGCTTGAGCCGTTAGCGGAGGCAGCCTCACGCTAGCATCTGCTACGGGAGCTGAAGGCCACTGCAAAGGAAAGGGGTTAGAAACAGCGGGAGGAAAAAACTGAGAGGCTGTGGGAGGGCTGGCTGCATATAATGCTGCGGCAGGTAGAGCCTCAGTGAAAAGCTGATCAGAAGCAGGAGGTGCATGATAACTTGACGCAGCGTAATCTGGGGCGTGGCCGAGGTTCGCTAAAGGCCCGGCACTGCGGCCCGACGTACGCAGAGCGCTGGATCTTGTGCGGGAGGAAGGTGGTGGAGTTGGGCGAGGCAATTTCGGGGCTTGCGGGATTTAGTTTGCCTGTTGGACGCCTTTGGAATCGTTGGCACAGCCGAACGATAAGAGGACGCCGGAGAGAGAGCTGGAATTCTCGCTGGTGGTGGCAAGGGTAGGCCTCGGCGTCTTAGTGAGCGGGAGGCTGATGCGGGAGGCTGACCGGGCAGGCTGGCAGCAACGCAAAGAAGCCTGGGGCTCGGGTGCGATGTCGGCCAGAGAAGGAGTGGTCCTGGGGCTGGCAGTTTGCGCCACAGGATCCGGAGAGAAGTCGGGCTTGTTGATGGACAGGAAAAGCTGAAGCTGAGACATAGTAGCAAGACGGGCAGGCCAAAATGCTGATGAACTGTCAGACAAACAGAGGTAAGTCTGCTATATTTATACCTCTTGTCATTGTTGCATTGATTAACTGAATGCTCTCCACCTGAGCTAATTAGATTAATTATCTGCACCTGTTCCTCCCGAACTTTGTTAATAAAACATCATGAAGAGATGTAAGAATAAGAATGACAGTCAGTCATCTAAACTCTCATCTGATTTGTTCTTCAGTCATTTATGTAGCAAATTAGCTCAAAAGAAATATGAATAATTAATCATAACTAGTCATAATTAATTATAAATATTTGGATAAAATTAACTTAATGTAATAAAATGTATATTATATACAATATAATTATAATTATATATAAGTATATAATTAATTTATATACAATCACTTAACCTGTTGTCCAATGAACACACAGTGTTAATTGTTTATTAATTCTAAGAAAAGTTCATTTCCAGGTTATGGGAAATAACATTCTTATTGTACAGTACTACTCAGAGCATGTATTCAAAATCGGCACGATTAGGGAATCCAGTTAGGGAAACACGGACAACTTTACGTGTGACATGAACAAGACTTTATTAACTAGACTAGACTAGACTTAAACTACTCTAACATTCACACACATACATGCATACAGTTTAGCAAAGAGAGAGCTGAAGCAGAATACAGGGACGCAAAAAGTTACAGCATTGTTTGAAATTCAGCAGATCAACAGCCTTGAGCAAATCATCAGTTCAGTTCTAACACCAGCTGGATTCAGAGGATCTTTGGTGAATGGAAGGTCTAGGCCGAAGCCTGGCACAAGCTTGGGGTTCCTTAGAAGCTTTTAGCTTCTTAGCATCATCTTCATGTCAGCCTTTCTCAGTAAAAGAGAAGAAGAGAGACTGTGATCTTGTGATCAGTGATTTTAAAGGGTGAAGATGCCACACCCTCTTGAGGTGTCTGAGCCAATAAGGAGTTGTCCCCTCGGAGGGAACTTTACGAGTCTTTGTTCCTTTGGCAGGATATTACCATAAGACACTGGATTGGATGAATGAGAGAAGAACCTTCTAGATTCTTATAATACTAATGTGTCACAGAGTTAGTAACATGTAACATTAATTAACAAATAGGAAACGGAAGTTGGAGTCGATCGATACCAAACATGCTACCCATGTGATTTTAGTTAACCATAAATTTTCAACTCTGAAACATTAATACCAAAATAGTTCAAAAGAGAGAATTAATACTTAGAATAAACTCTACAAAAGGAAAGTCATGAGATGGGAAAATTGGATACATGTTTATACATTTCTCAAGTGGTTATATATAGAATATACAGTATAGGATTAAGAGGGTTTATCTGTCCTTCTCAGAAAGAACGAAGTCAGAGTTACTAGTCTCTGCAAAATTCTTTCTGATCATAAAAGTTCTTATCAGTGTAACAGGACACCTAGAATGGTGTCTACGTTAATATTAGTCTCTCTGTTTATCCCGAGGTTTGCCGCAGCCTGCCAGATCCAGCCCGTATCCAGATGAAATGAAGGACCGGCGCCTAGACATGACGATAATGCAGCCCTGACGTTTCAACGAAACTATCCCCTGCGAAGGCCTTCTTCCCTTTCCTTTCTCTATGTATAGATTAAAGTTGTCAAAGTTATTTGAGTTCGTATGGATCCGTGAACACAACTAATTGTCCTGTATTATGCAGACCAGACAAATAATTTGTCGATAACACTTTTTTTTTTTAAAAGACCAAGCTTCTGCGCACATACACACTCAAACACGCAGACCTATAGACTAAACACGTAAATGAAGAATGCATTAAAGGTATTCGTTTTTCAGTAGGAAAGGTGTCATTTAAGCAGCCCCTAAAGTAATATTTTTTTTTGTTCTTAGTGCTGCTGTAAATCCAAAACAATCTCTGTCAACTGATTTTCCTATTGTCACTGTGAAGCTGCTTTGAAACAATATGTATTGTGAAAAGCGCTATATAAATGAAGATGACTTGACTTGACCTAGTTCTGCCTGTGTGTTAGCTACGTTTGGGATGCTAGTTGCAGTTTTAGGGGGATGGGTTCACAGAACTTTGAGAGAGTGAGTTTCTGGATAATTAATTATATTATAATATAATACATAATTGTGTGTCTGATTGGTCCAGATGCTACATTTACAATGAAAGGTTCATTCTCAGGAAGTTACATCTTTATTGTGACAGGACTTGACGGATTATCTTACGTGACTCCGTGAGCTTGTCTCTACGTCTTAGAGACAAGCTGCATAAACTAGCTACATTTCAGGCATTTATGTAACACATCTAAGTTGTGCATTAATGGCTGTTATGTTAAATAAAGTTTACTAATTACAGCAAGGCAGGGAAGTATACTTTACCTGTGCACGCCGTTGTCTCGTCTCCCCTCAAGATGTGTGTAAAGGTGATCCTGCACACAATTCTCAAAACACCCACAAGATGGCGGCGTTTATCAGTGAATCCGATATTACAAAACCGATATCCGATTATGGTAAAATGCTTAAATATCGGGAAAAATATCGGTAAATCAATATATTGGTCGATCTCTATTAAAGATGCATTTTAAGCCTGTATTTAAAACCATTAGAGAAGGTGTAAGGTAGGTGGATGTCAAGAGGCAGCTGAAAGGTGAGCACCAGCAAATGAAAAAGCTCTATCACCTGTTAATTTGAGACAACATCTTAGGATGTGCTGTATCAGAAGATCTTTAATCTGCTAGATGAGGACAATTTACCTTTTAAAATATACGTAAACAAAAAGACATATTATTAATCCATTGTACGACAGATGGCCTTTCCACTTTTTTCCAATAGATCTCAATTGCGCTGCCCAATAATACCACTGTAAGTTAGGAAATTGGAGACCACCCCTATTGTATGGTAAGTATAATAGTGGCAGACAATTTGAGCTTGTTTATTATTCCAGATAAAATCAGTGAATAGTTTCCGAAGTGACGTAAAAAAGGAGGGTGGAGGACACAGAGGAATGTTTTGAAAGAAATATAGTATTTTAGGTAATATGCTCATTTTTATTGCATTTATATGTCCAATTAGCGATATGGGTAGACTTTTCCATCTGTCAATGAATTTGGAAATATTGTTTAAAGGGGGGTTGGTAATTTTCTAAAGGATATATAATCTACATTGGCTGTGATTTTTATTCCTAAATAAGTAAAGGAGTCTACTATATTAAATTGAGTAACAGCTGGTAGTTGACTATCATCCTTATTCAATAAAAGAATACATGATTTAAACTGATTAACTTTATAACCAGAGAAGTTGCCAAAATTTGAAAGAAGTTGTATTAGGGAAGGAATGGAGTGGGCCAAACTTGTTAGGTATAAAATGACATCATCCGCATACAAAGAAATGCATATATCTGTTGTGTTTAATCTGATGCGACCTTATTGCTATAGCAATATTTCGATTTTGCAATCGGGTTAGGCAATAGCAATAGGCTCGATTGCTAAGACAAAAAGAAGAGGTGATGGGGGCATCCTTGACGAGTGCCCCTTTGGATATTAAAAGCCCTGGAGACTATACTATTAGTAAGTACTTCAGCCATAGGATGCTTGTAAAGTATCTTAATCCATTTATGGAAAATTTCTCCAAACCCAAATCGTTTCAGGACCTCAAATAGATAGGGCCATTCCACCCTGTCAAAGGAATTTTCAGCATCCAGGGACAGAATGGCCATATCAGAAGCTCCCTTTTTAAGAAATAAAATGTTAAGCAGAGTTCTAACATTATGGAGACCTTGCCTGCCTTTAATAAATCCATTTTGATCTCGATGTATTATATTGGGTAAAAGTGCCTCCAACCTCCTTGCCAGAATTGTACTCAGTATCTTAACATCTGTGTTAAGTAATGAAATTGGCCGAAATTATTCACATTTAGTATCTATTTTATTAGGCTTAGGAAGTAATGTAATTAGAGCATTTCTTAAAGAGTCAGGGAGCACACCATTTTCAAAGGATCCATCCTTATGGGTCCAGCCTTGTCCACCTGCAGCCCAGGAGGAGAGTTCTAAGGTTTCACTATGCCAGCTTCTTTAGCTTGACACAGCTATTCTGGAATACTGGCTACTGGAGACCATTTTTATTCGTTATACCCTGGCTTACCACTAGCATTAGAGGGGGCAAACACAGGGGTTTTCATTTAGAATAACTGTTCACCCTCCTCACTACATAAAACTCAACCTTTAGGAAGCCACAGGGCAGCTACAGCTCAACTACCCCTATGCCTGATGTAGGTGCTTACTTAAAACCTCACACGTGGGGACTACTGTCTCTATAGATGTGCCAAAAAGTTATTAAGGTGAGACTGGCACATCAAGGAGAAAGTTTTTCTCATTCTCCTTGATGTCCGCCAAGCACATATGCCTATCTGTGGTTGAATTTGTTGTGTGTGGACATGTGCTTCAGACACCGGTCACACTGATGCCGTTCCCCATTGTGTCGATTCAAGACTCAGTGTTGAGTTCCACTTTTCTTATTAACTGAGTTAATTTGTTTGACTAAACAAAGCTCAGAGTCAAGAATAACATGATTTCTTACCCAGGTTGAAACTGAAAGAAAATAACCAAGCTTGTTAACCAGGAAACATCTAGATTTCATGGGACCAAAAATAATTATTTTAGTTTTGTCATTATTGTGCTGAAGAAAGTTATTTCAAAACCTTTTTATGTCCTAAAGGCAGCCCAGCAAAGGCAGATGGAGTCACCGGTTTTCAACAAGGAATTTAATTAAATTTAAAATATCCATACTTTCACTTTAAAATTAAATAAATAATAAATAAAGCATCTTTACTTATATGTCTGCTCTGCTTAGTTTTTCATAAAAAACTGTTGTATTGTTGTACTGTGTGTATTGTTGTATATTAAAATAATAATAATAACAATTCAAGCTGCAAGCAGCATTTATCAGGGTTCAAGCATTTAAGGCCTTTAAGCACATGTGCGTAAAAAGGAATTGTTTTATTTAGCAAACCACTGAAATCATAGAGGAACAGCTGTGATATATGCTAAAACAAACACAGAGAAAGAAAAGGTTTAAACGATAATACTTGGCACATACTAAGCATGCTTACACACACATAAACACACAGACACACACATATTTTCTTGTTGATTCAGTATTTGAAATACATGATGGGTAAAGATGTTTTCTGCAAATCTCAGTAACACATCATTTTCAGGTTTCATTTTACTCAGAATGGCACAACTGTTAAAACTAATACTCGAAAGGAACTGAAGTGATGAATTTGACCAAAAAAGTGATAGTAAATGTTAAAATAATGATTTATAGAACAATATTAGTGAGTAGTATGACAAAATTACTATTTTAAACAGCAGGTGGCAGCAGAGGACCTCTTATTGGCTCACTTTTCACTATTATGATAGACAACAATCTTAGGTTTGGGAGCAATTTAGCGTCAACACTTGACCTAGTAATATTAGCACTTTTTATTTATATTTTACTTTTCTATTCTCTTTCTCCATCTATTGGCGTGCATATATATATATATATATATATATATATATATATATATAAATTAAAAATAACTTGCTACAAGCACTTTACTGATGAAACTGACTTGACACGGCACTTACATACTCATGTTGATTTGATTGCTTCTAATATTCTTTGGAGAAAAGCGTCTGCTAAATGACTCAATGTAAATGTAAGTCCTGACAGAAAGTAACACGTTTGGTCCTTTTTTGTTGTTGTTGTTGTTTCTCTTGCTTGGCTTGTTTCTCAACTGATGAATCTTTAGAAGGAATCCCATTAAAAGAAAATACAGTCCCCCCCAAAGTTTTCTCATGGTTTAGGCTATTCATCTTTTCACTTTCGACCAACTGTCACATATTATAATAATCAACGTGAAGCTTTCATGACGTTCTGGAGAACTGCCGTCTCTGTTATTCTGTTTTGTTGTTTCTCATTATCATTATCTGTTATTCTGTGTATTTTGTTGTGAGCATTAATAAAAATAAAAAAAATTAAAAACTGACGACATCCAAAATCCGCTTGACTTTTCGCGTGAGTTTACGTCAAGCATGAACTCTCAACCCTCTCATGCAGGTCACAGTTGGTCGAAAGTTTGAAAATTTAAAATATTTGGTATTTTTCTGACAAATACCTATCGTTTCTTTACAGAAGACATTGATTCATCCGTTGGGGTCGTATGGATTACTGTAGTTATTGCTGTATGTGCTGTTTGATGCTTCAACTTTTAGGAACACATGAGCTCGCATTATAAAGCGTTCCCAGATATTATTTATTTTCCTAAAAACCTTTGTTTGTGTTCATCTTAAGAAGGAAAGTTGTATACATCTTAGATGGCATGAGGGTAAAAGATGAGTAAACGGTGAGAACATTTCCAGGTGTACTGTATTTTCTTTTAATACAGAAATAGCAAATGACATGGGATTCATCAGTGGAAAGAAAGAAAAAGAAGAAATGGAACAAGAGGAGGAGGAAGCCAAGCAAGAGAAACAAACAAGAAGTGTTTTAACTTTAAATCTGTTTTGAAATAATTTCAAATAAAGGTTTCAGTGTCAAGGATATCAGGGTTTTTTTTTTTATTACTTACCCTGTAACTACATGAAACAAGAGTGTAACAAGCACCACTTTTGTTTCATGTAGTTACAGGGTAAGTATGACATTGCGGGCTGAAAATTAAAGCATATTTCCCCACATATTAAAAAAGATTGCACTAGTTCTTTCTACTTGCCTTGAAACAACTTAATCAGTGCACTTTCTCGCTAAATTGCTCCCAAACGTGAGATTGTTGTCTATCATAATAGTATAAGTGCTCCTTAGTTATAAAATACTTACAGTATAAATAATGTTATTTTCCTGGTTGTTACCTTTTTATTCCCAAGACTTTACATATTGTTCCCCTTTACTTACACGTACTTACTTTATAGGTACACTATAATTATCTAAAGTTACGCTGTAAATTTGTTGTAATTACGCCATACTTTCCAGGCTGTAATCTAAAGCGTTACCAAAAGTTTATGTAGACAAATTGTAAATGCTGTGTTAAATATATTAATGCAACACCGCTTCTGTCACCTCTGCATTGCAAAGATGGATTTTGTTGATAATGATTTCATTTGATTGGTAATAACAGCCCTATACTGTGCTATTATTCTAATAGATTAATTTGAATGTTAGAATGACATAAAAGGCGATGCATACATCTAACAAGTTTAGAAAAATGTCATTATGTAGGTAAAAATGCCCCTGAAAATCAATTTAAGTAGTCAATTTTGCTTTTGTCAATATTGCCCACCCCTAATGTATAGTATTAATTTTTATTCTTAATTTTTAAAGCCTTAAATTTGACTTTAAAAAATGTGCAGCAACCTTGACTGGGGCCCTGAACATTTTCAGAAATGGAGACATCACAAAAACGCCTTGTGGTTTTTACTTTCCACCATAACCAAATTATGTATTTTGTATCATATCTTCTGAATCAAACATGATAACTCAGAAAAAGTGATGTCTAGCCCTATGTTTTGATGGTCAAGGATTACAATACCATATAAAACATCATAAATTGAATAGTTAATGGTGAATTCAGTGACATGAGAAGGAAATCAGACTTTATAATATCATGTGTGTTGCATGCATGTTGTGTAGAGTTTCAAAAGCTTAATCCTTTTGTTCATTAACCCTGACAATACAGTGACTGTAAAAAGTAGGATATTCAAAATGACCGTAGAAACTTCACTTAAAAAGAATGTCAGACACAAAGATTTACTTTAAAAAAAATCTACACTGCTCAAAATAAATAAATAAGGGAATACTTAAATCACACATTGGATCTCAATGAATGAAATATTCAATTTGAAAATCTTTATCCATATACATTCTGTAATTTGTTAATAACAAGATAGTGACAACTGTCAGTGGAAACCGAAATCATCAACACAGTGAGGGCTGAGTTCAAAAATCACACCAAAAATCAATGTAAAAAATGAAGTTGAAGTTGCAGGCTGATCAAACTTGGATTAAGTTCATCGCAGCGACTCATAATGTAAGTCAGTAGTGTGTAGGGCTGCACAATGAATCAAATTTCTAATTGTGATTACAATTACAGATGCCACAATTATGTAATCGTTCAAAAGTGCAATTAAAAAAAAAGTCTTTCTACAGGTTATTGTTTAATTTTAGTTTTGCTATAACTTTTAATTTTTTTATAAAAAAAACAAAAAACAAAATACAATGACATTTGAGGCTTAATGCTATAGAAAAGTAAAAGTTTTTCAAGAAAAGTGTTTTCAGCTTGCTTATTTTCATATAAAAATATGGCATGCACTTGCTTCAGACAATTGTATCAAGCTATTCAAAACATAATTCAGTGTAAACTGTGATTATTTTTGTCATAACCGTAGAGCCCTAGCAGTGAGTATGGCCTCCACGTGCTTGTGTGCACTCACAACAACATCTGGGCATGCTCCTGATTAGATATCAAGTAAACTTCTAAAATACAATACACATTGTGACTATTAGTAATACACTGACTCAATTTTATTGTTTTGATGCTGTAAATTTGTAGATTGAATTGTCCATTCCTTTATCCAGGTAAGTATTGTATTCTCTTTCTGCTGCATTAGACAAAAAAACAAAACAAAACAAAACAATAACAATTGTATACCGTTAAAAACAGCTTTTCATGATATTCTTAATTGAATGTATTTAGTTACCGCTTGTAGTAAAGTACTACAAGTGTTAACTAAATACATTATTTAAATACAGAGATAGTATGTTAAAAGCACATTTTAGTTTATATTTCATGGTGCACAGTTGAGTACACTTAGATGTTCTTAAGATTACACTGCCCTCCAAAAGTTTGGAAACACCCCTGGTAAAGTGTGGTTTTGGACGATATCAGCATAAATCCTTATTGTTTTTTGGTGCAAATACATTAAAGTAACTTGACATTATCATTGAAGACCAGCAATAATAATTTTCATTGTGATGACATAATAATGGCAATATATACATGTCAAAGTCAGACATGCTCCTTTGCCAGCTGTGATGCCTGGTTTCTGGTTTAAACTTGGCCCAGGTTTGTAAAAGATTTTTGGGTCAGCACACCTTAATAGCTTCAACAATTGATTGCCAATTAAGTTTAGAATACAATGAACCAATTAGAACCCAGTTTAGGTCAGATAGTTTCCAAATAGCTCTTGCCAATCAAGTGACTTGTTTGGCCCATTTTATAGAGAGTTTCCATGTGTTTCTTGACAACATGGCCAGGTACAAGCAGCTTTCTCTGGAAACACGTCAGTCTGTAATAGTTCTAAGGAATGAAGGCTATTCAATGCAAGATATAGCCAAAAAGTTGAACATTTCACTGAAAGGTGTCCAACTATTGCTTGGAACGCGAGGCAAAGTCTGGGTCCAATAAAGACAGAAAGAGGAGTGGAAGACCAAGAAGTACCAAGAAGTAATTAGTGAGGACAAATATGTAAGAGTGTCCAGCCTTCACAACAGATGCCTAACTTGTCCAGAGCTGACAGCTGATCTCAACAGTGCACGTGATGTACCAGTGTCATGTACTACTGTCTGTCGGAGACTCCAACAAGCAGGTCTACATGGTCGAATATCAGCTAAGAAACCACAGCTAAGATCAAACAACAAGAAAAACACACTGCAGTGGGCAAAGAAGCGCAGAAACTGGACAGATGATTGGATGAAGGTGCTCTGGACAGATGAGTTTTTGGCTCAAAGAGACGATTTTACGTGAGGCGCAGAGTTGGTGAAAAGATGTTAGATGCCTGTATCACACCCACTGTGAAGCATGGAGGTGGCAGTGTGATGGTCTGGGGCTGTTTTGGAGCAGGAAGAGTTGGTGACCCGTATGTCCAAGGAATATTGAACCAGCATGGATACCACAGCATTATTCAACGACATGCTGTTTCTTCTGGTCAGCGCCTTATTGGTCACGGCTTCACCTTCCAACAAGACAATGACCCCAAGCACACTTCCAAACTTGGAGAGGAAACAGTCAGCTGGCATTATGTCTGTCATGGAATGGCCTCCCCAATCACCCGACCTCAACCCAATTGAGCTACTATGGGAGGAACTGGACCGTGATGTCCGTAAGAAGTGTCCAACCAGTGTGAATCATCTTTGGGCAATCCTTCAGGAGGCTTGGAGTAATATATCAAGTCAATGTTTGAATAACCCGACAGCTCGGATGCCCAGATTATGCAGAGCTGTAATAGCCGGATATTTTGATGAATCAAAAATTTACGTTTTTTTTCTCTGTATAAACTGTTTGTTTTCGTAGTTTGCGTTGTCCCTTATCAGTGCAAAATTATCACAAATTAAAAAGGATTCATGCCAATATTGTCCAAAACCCCACTTCTCTAGAGCATTTCCAAACTTCTGGAGGGCAGTGTATCTTAAGAAGTACTAAAGAAGAATTTTTAATATATTAAGTACGAAATTGGTGTGTGAAAATAGAGCACTTTAAGTACATTATAGAAGTGTACTTTTTCACCTGGGAAAATGCTTTCCATCACTGACATCCAGAAAATATAAACTTTGTTTCACAGAGTATGTACTAAAATTTTAATGTACTCCCTTCTGATTCACACACCACGTCCCAGAACATCACAGCAGACCTCATCGGACCAGCAATACATATTCACCACATCTGCCCACGACAGCATCCAGAGGTCACTGTCAAACATGCAAGACGTACTACAAATCCTCCTGCATCACCATGTACACTTACGGCAATATCACCATTAAAACAGCGAATGACATTCAGACCATTAATATTGAAAACGACTTCATAAAATCAATAATACATGTTCCACAAGACAGCACTACAGACACTATCATCGACTCCCTTTTAGGAGTTGCATTCACAACAGCAATGTAACACACATATCCACTCATGTTCCTTCAAGTGCACCAGCATCATCATCCAGCACACCACTGCACACTGATGAAGAACTTGACAGTACACATACATCAACTCCTAAATCATCTACCCAACTACCCACTAAATCTCAACTTTCAGACTCTGTCATATCACCCACTAAATCCCAATCATCAACGCAAACATGAACTCTCCCACCCAAACAATAAAACGATTCAACAGGTGTTTGCTGGGACGTGGTGTGTTTCTTGACTGTAGTTACAATGAAAAGTACTCAAGGAATACTTATACAAACTGATAACAGTTATATGTACTTCTATATGCGACACACATAAGATACACAGTTATATAAAGTCCTGTGTGTAAGACACACACACCTGTGTGTGTGTATGTGTCTCTTACATACATCAGTATGTAAAGCTCTGTCTCTCTTGCTCTCACACGTCTTGCATACAGCACTGTATATAACTGTGTATCTTATGTGTGTCACATAACTGTTTAAGGGGCGCAGTTTAACATGTCTTAATGCTTCGTATTTTTCATATATTTTACTTTTATTCTATACCATTGTCTCCATTGTCATTCGAATGGCTGGTTGACCTCTTGGTTCTAATAATACCACTCCCTCCGAAATACGCAATGGGCTCAGATAGCTGGCCCAGTGTATTGTGATTTGCTGCCTGTTGTCCTGAAACACCACGCCCCTTACCATTATGGGCAATAGTTACATGTGCTTCGGTGGAAATGTAAATAATGCTGTCTATATTGCCGTATCAAATTGAGCCCGAATCAGACCCAGATAGCAGTAATGACGAAGAAGACAAAGCAAAGGAGAATACGAAGACGAAGCAAAGGAGAAGATTTTGCTTTAGTAAAGCCAATAGGCTCAGTAGCTTCTGCAGCACGAACACAAGCATGTAGTCCACCATTGTTGTTGTTGTTGTTGTTGCTGTTACGTGACGTAGCGGTGTGTGACTAGGGTCGAGACGTGGGGTGATGACATTGTCGTTTCACCAACATATACGGATTGGCTGTACA
Source organism: Elopichthys bambusa (assembly GCA_037101425.1). Classification (NCBI taxonomy): domain Eukaryota; kingdom Metazoa; phylum Chordata; class Actinopteri; order Cypriniformes; family Xenocyprididae; genus Elopichthys; species Elopichthys bambusa. The sequence goes on along the minus strand of CM074435.1, from coordinate 41,408,038 downwards.
CACAACGCAAAGGTGTCATTTTCAGATTTATCCACTGTACATGTTTGTATTTTTGAGAGAATTACATACATATGCATGGTTTTTGAAAAAGAAAAAAGTCACAGAAATAAGGCCTCAAAACACATACTAAACATTTTTTCACAAGACTTTTGGGAACTGTATATTTAGTCTAGAGTTTTTGCTTCAAAATGATTAATTATCCTATCATTTCTATATTATGATAGAAATGATCCTGCCTACTGAATCACATAAAACAATGTATTGATTTTAAATTTCTAAGACACTTTTTGTTTAGGATGGCCGTATGCATGGAGGCGTGAATCTTCATGAATAATGCTGTGATTCACACCTGAGGAGATTAAGACTCTGCCCCTAATGAGCCGCATAATAAGCCATTCAATCAGGAATGTGACTGAGTGAACAAGAAAGAATGCAATGACAAAAGTAATATCTTTTTTTTTGGTAGTTTATTTAGAATATAGTTAACCATATAAATGAGAGCAAAGACACATTTTGAGTACACAGTTATACCTGGAAATAAATCCTGTTCAAAGATAAGTGAACATGACTTACCTGGCATTTGGTTTTATGCACAGAAGGAGAGAGAAAAAAAAACAACTTTTCCTGCTTTCAGTCAATGATCTCAGTATCATATTCATGCAGTCCAATGAGTGCCAATATCTGGTCACTATAATTCTCAAATCAGTGAAAAAAACGAAAAAAACCCTCTGTGAGCATGCTGATAATAGGATCATATCAGCTATTGTATTAACGTTAATTTGACGAGTTTGTTTGCCCATATAATCTTTAGGGTATTAGGTTAGCTAATTTGGCTTGCTGTCCACTGAGGAAGGGGTTCGATGAAGCAGCTTCAACTTGAGCTCTGATATACCCCCCACAGTGAATAAATATAGGATATGATTACATAGGGCAAGGTACCTGAGATGAAGGTGGAGTTTGGGGAGGTGGAGGGATGCTGGAACAGCTGAGACTGAAGAGAGGTAAGCAGCTGCTTATATACTCTGGCTTAATTTAAAATAATGCTTTTCTATTTTAATATACTTTAAAATATGTATTTGTGACGCAAAGCTGAATTTTCATTATTGTGAACAAAAGCTTAATTGATATGGCACTAGACTATTTGACAGTAAACACTTCACAATCTGTTCAAAACAGGCCAAAGAAATCTTCTAAACATTCATATTACCTCTATGACATTTTATGTATTTTATTTGTTATATTATAGAGCCTAAATGTTAATGTGCAGTTTAACATGTTGCTAACACATTTTATTTCAGTTTTTATTACCTATTTTAGTCGATTTCACTCATCTCAGTAGCAATATAGTTTGGGAATAGCCAATATGTCTACTAATGTAAGTTAGGTGGAGTAAATGAAACGGGCGTCTGCGCCATTCATATAGAGACACAGAACATGCAGAATTCATATTTAAATGGTCTTTTTGTGGTTTAATATTCACAGACACCATTCACAATCATCGGCTTGTTTAAGTTTGAAATTGAAAGTGTTCTTTCTCTGAGGTAAATTCTTCCAGAATTATTCCCCACCAAAACAATGTACATGAATCTAACTAAGCTTGATACAATTTTTTTAGCTGATGTGGGCGTTCACTTTTTTGCATTGATCGCCTCAGAATTTGCGTCTGAATAGAGACGCTAATGCGGCCACACCCACAGCGGATAATGAGCTGACTCGCGAACGACTGACATCTCTCTCTTTTCAAACCAATTACATAAACAGAGAATATTAGTTTTCGATTTGACTTACACGATTTAAAACCTGACATTTCAACGTTTCTTGAGATATATGTCTCATGTTTGTGTGATCAGTATTCACTAAGTTACAGTTCATTTTCTGAGGACTATCAGAATGGACTTCAATGAGAACGAGACTGCAGCTCACGCATGTTAGTTTTCTTTATTTTGTAAAAAAAACGAAATGTTGTACTTTACTGTGAGTGTATACAAATAAACAAAGATACTCCACAGTTTTTAATAATATTTTTCTTATCGTAATATTTTTCACAGTTTTCTTATTTGTATGTCCAAAATTGCCGGCGCTATGGCCGACCTCTGAGTGTTAAATGTTGAATATTTATATAACATAATTTCCCATTCATTCATTCATTCTGCACAAGGCTGTCCTCCAGGGTGGCGGGTGGATCTGAACGAGGCCGGTAAGGGTGCACCTTCCCCGGCTTGGCCCAGAGCCTCTAAGGTTGTTGAAGGCTAACTCCATCTGGGAATTTGGACTTTGTCAAATTTTCAAGCCACTGCTGGATTCATGTTTAGAATCCAAGAAAGGGCACTTCATCATCAGTGTTATTTCTGCAGACTCACTCTAATCATTCAGTTGGAAAACCCATTACTATTATATTGGGGTATAACTGGCAATCCCCCAAATACTGTACATTGGAATAAGTACAATAACTAACCAAACATAAAAAAAGAACAGGAATTACATAGTTCTAGCGAGAAACTCTGAGGATGCAGGCTGATGGGTCTTTTACTCATTTGGTAGCGATCGCCGATCACATCATTATCTACACAGCACAGCTGATTGGTTGCTGTTGCATCAGCGGCCAATGAGCTTGCTGCTCAAACATTCAAATATTTGGCATTGATGGCTGTTAGCAGTCTGCAAGCGCTTTCAGATGGCATCCGAATCAATATCTAAGATAAGTAAAATTGTCTTTTTCACATATGTGCTTTTGTCTGGCCCAGTTATTAATTATCCTACAGTTTTAAACTAGCGTCATGTCAACAGAAGCATGAGTGTATCACTGAAGCATATAAGCAGCAGTTTTACTGCATGGTTATGCAGCAGTGGTCTATTGTTGTTACCGCTATTTTATACGCTGTTTAGCATGGATATGAAAACAATTAAAGTGATACAAGCATTGTGCTTTATCGGCGTCCACCATATTTAGCGTCATTACTCAATGACACATTGATTCAGATGCTCGTGTGTCTGACTCTGGCTCACTTTAAAGATTTATCAGTACAGTTAATACTAAGCGTCATGTTTGTTTATATTCTGGTGGTGTCCAATCATAAGCTGGATCGTTATGCAGTTTTGTCTATGCAGCAGCAAATGGCCTATTATTTGTATTTCTATGAGTATGTGTCTAAGCACAGATGAGAAGGAAAAGTAAATAGCATTCACATACATGTTTACATGTTTATTTGCATAAAATGACATCGTTTATTCAAGGGTTATGTTTTCTTAGCTATGCTAACATGTTGATGCAGCTCAGTCATTCATTATTGCTCCTAATGGTTTAATTATTAAGTTAAAAAGCATAAGGGTTATGTTATCATTATCAAGTGACTATTTGATGATATTTGCTCAGGTGGTGCTGGGTTCCCATCTCTATCAGCTTGCAACATTATTTATTGCTCATGAGAACACAGCATGCAGTCGGTCGGCAAAGTAGCCAAGGCGCACATAGATAGTAAAACATGCGGTCCCATATAAAAAAAATTGCAGTACATATGTCTTGGCGATGTTTTGTTCTATCTCTTCCTGTCTATGTGATCATGTGCAGATTTCTGCATATCTGTCGACGCAGCAGCTTGTTCTCACTTAAAAGCACATGTATAGTACTGTATTGTCTAAATCAGGTGCCCAAACTTTACAACGAAGGACCAAAAATCAAACTTGATTAAGGTCCATGGGCCGAAGGTAAAAGTTGCATTATATCAAACTTTTATATTAAATTTAAAGTGGTAAACTTTGGTTAAACATGACTTCATAATTGTAATACTTTAAGCAATTTGCTTAACTAACCCAGTTTAATTTTATTTTATCCAGTTTTAAAGTACAATGAAATGTTCTTGCTGTTTTTTAAATGATGTTTTAGTTACATTTTAAACAACTGGCATTTTAGAAAAAAATTAATTGAAAAATAATCTTGAACCTTTAAGAAACTAAAATCACAATTTTCCCTCAGATTCTGAACAGATAACTAAACAAAATAACATGTTTATTTACTAGCCTAGAGGTTCTGACAAAATGTTAAATTGCTGCATTTTAAAATGTTTAATTAACAAAATAGACAAGTTACCTTTAAAAGGTGAGTTGCTCTATTTTGATCGCTACTGTAAGCATCACTGTTTATATATATGTTTATCCCAGTACTTCTGTGATAATCTGAATATTTGAAAGGTGTGACTTTGGTCACGTTTTCAAAACATTACACACAGTTTTCCTAAGCAACATTCATACAGCAGTTTTACAGTAATGGAAACACTACTACTCTTTTTTACAAAATATAATAACTCTTCTTACCCGTTGACATTTCGAAGTTTTCATCACTTTCGATGATCACGACAGAAAAGGTTGAAGCGTCATCAGTGGCGCGGGCGCGTTAGAACGGATGCGGACATGTTAAATGCATTCTGGGAGTTGTAGTTACATGTAAGCCTACAGTCTTTTTCTCTCAATAAACAGGAACTTAAAGAATAAGACTTTTTATAGTGACATGCACAGTTTGTGTTTGATGTTGAAAATGATGTTTAATTAAATTAGATTAAATTTGAAAGGTTAGTATGAATACTGCTCATGACGGGTATTTGAATTGTAGCCACGCCCAAAAAGATGATGGCTCGGGCAAGCACGGACAAGTTTAGGCCTCAACCGGTAAACTTATTTCTTTTGGACTTTATTTTAGTGAAACAGTGTGAGAATATTAGATACATGCACTGTCAAACATGTTTTATTATTTCAGCTCGTTTTGAAATGTGGGTGTTTTTTATATTTGTTACTCGTTGTGGTGCAGGTTTTCAAAACACAAAAATTAAAGGGAAAAAAATGTCTCTAGCAGGTCCTATGATCTGTTTTGAAGAATTATCGTAGTATGGTGTTATGTAATAGTAACAGCAGTGCTGATCAAGTGCTGAGTTTAACTTTATTTCCACTTTGGCCACAGAAATCATGGCAAACCCCTCCGAGAGGATTGATCACATGAGTACATGTTACCACTGTTTATATGCTTAAACTACAAAAAGCCTGCATTATTGTGCATTTACTTCAATTATTCTACGTCCATAATACAGACATTGAGCAATTATTAATTTTTATGTTAATTAAAAAACAGGGTTTTTGTTTTTAATTGTTGCGGCTTTCTTTATATTATTACATTAAAAATTATTATGATTTAGTTTGATTATTTGGTCTAATACAATTCCCCAAAAAACTAGAGAAAAACAGAGATAAATAAAATGGCTTTTAACAAATATTTGTAACATTTTTTTATTGTATTTAATAGGGTTAGGGTTAGGATTAATCGTAGGCCTCATTGATCTGAGCTTATGCATCTCAGTCTTTGAGTGAAAAGCATTATTTGTGAATAATTTTGGCAATATTAAATAAAATATGAAAAAAGGCACTGTTGATCACATTAGTCTACTTTAATATTTAACCAGGACGTTTGTTTTCGAAATGCTTTTATTTTGTGTAAAATGGCAGAGTCACCCTTGTGGTGTTCCTGGGCAAAAATGAACCGGGACACAACACAAGGGTTACATTTTTGTTATTTTGTTTCTGTTGCTTCTGATTACTCATTTGTTCCTGTGTAGTTATTCATTAACGAAGGAATAGTATTCTAAAGTGTTACCATCTACAGTCATATGACTGTAGCCTGAGCTGAAACAGGAAAAACTACTTCTTTTTTGATTTTTTTCTAGATACTGCAGTGTCACAGCGAGCACCAAATTCTGAGTGGAGGATGTGCTTGTGAAACTGGAACTAAATCAACAGGGAGGGATTCCTGCCCACTCTCAGTGATCGCCTTTAAAGTCGTCGACAAAGATGGATCTGTATCTGGCCATTCTTACCCTCGCTGTTTTTCTCTCAACTGATGCTCAGTGTAAGTTAATGCTTAGTATATTAAAAATACTTCCACAGATTGGCAGCGTTGTTGAATACCCACACTGTTGACTACTAATGGTTGATTATAAGCAGTCATTTATGTAGTCACATAGGATGTTAAAATCAGCTGTATAGAACATCTTCACAATTAAAAACTACTGGTGCTTTAAATCAGTGACAAAAATAAAGTTTTGTGTAAATTCCTTTAATAGTTAAATCTGCTATGCAATTCATCCTTTATTTCTGGGTATTTCTCATTTATCTTTTGCCTTCTGATGTTTCTTCCATTTCAGATATACACAACTATTTCAGCATAAATGGATGTTCTGATACAGAAAAAGAGTCTATGTATGGATCTGACGGAGAGGAGATATGGCATGCTGACTTTACTCAAAAGATGGGAGTAATTACATTACCTGATTTTGCAGATCCTATGAGCTTTCCAGGATTTTATGAGATGAGCGTTGCAGATCAAGAAATATGCAAACAAAAGCATTAAGCATTATGCATTAAAGCTTACAAGAGCCCACCAGAGGGAATGGGTATGATGTGAATTTGTGCTGTAAAGTATCACTACAGTTTTGCATGAGATTTAAAGTTTTCCTTTAAAAAGTGCTTAGTGTGGGTAGGCTAAAGGGGTAAAGGAAGGTGTTACAGTCACCGGTTCCTGCACTACACCTCCCAGCATTCCCTCTGCCCCGCACCTGCACGTCATCACCATCACCCGCACATGAAGTCAATCATCATTATCACTCATCTGGACTCACTATATAAACAGTCACCTTTCTCACTTGTCTTTGTCGGTTATCGCTTACGTTTGTATGTTAGTGTGTGTATCTTCTGTGTTCCTGTATGCTCCTTTGGATTTTCTAGTAAAGTTTGACTCTTGTTATTATATTCTTCTTCGTGCCTGTTCCTACACACCTAAACTGTAACAGAATAACCGACCACCCTAAATGGATGAATGGGTCAAATTCATCGCCTTGGCTCAGGAGAGCCAAGATTTCATCACTTTTTCCTCACGATTATTTTATTTCGCCATCAACAGCCAGCTGGAGGATGAGGAACTAAGGAAGATGTACTGGATCGGGGCGAGCTACAATGGACCTTGTAAGCTTCCAGATACCACCGGCTTGAACTGGAGGGAGGCCATGCTGAAATGCGTGGAGTTCAAGCTGCCCCGATCCGGAACGCCTACAAACCCAGTTCCCAACCAGAGACCCACCGCCAATGGAAACGACGACCCCGCCGTGACGTCAGAGCCAGGAGGAGTGACCGAGCTTGACATCGCCCTGGAGCCTGAGGTATTTCCTACTGAGGAGAAGTTCGAGTCGGGGGTCCCTTCCAGCGGGAGTAGGTGTCGAGGACAACGAGTAGGACCAAAGCCCCGCCCGCCCACCCGCCCGTCACTGAGAGTGAGTCCACTGTCAACAATACTACTCTCCAGCTGTTTGAAAACTCTATACTGGACTCTTCTATCCCTACCATCCTCTCTCTTCCACTCCCCCTCTTGGAAGTATTCACTGAATTTCCATCTCAGCCTTCTTCCCTGATCCCAACCAAGTCTGCTGTCCTGCCTGAGCTGTCACCCATCAGTCCCGCTACACCACCATCACCTCCTCTCAGTGACGTGGTTACATCGCGGGACCACTGTGAGCCATCTCCTCCAGGGCGTGAGGATCCCGTGGCTCCACCTCCAGCATCTGTTCTCGACTCTCCTCCTCAACCAGTCACCCTGACTCCTTCACCTACGCTCCTCCCTCCCTCGTCGTCTGCTCGGACCCTCGAGCCATCGGCTTCGCGGAGCTACCTCGGACCGTCGTCTTCACCTGGGTCGGACGTCACATCACCTACGCAACGGACCTGCGGGCCATCCGTTGCTCTCCGGCCCTCCACCCCTACTGCTCCAGCTAGCTCCGCCCTCCCTCATGTTTAGCCGCCGCCCTCGGTTGTTCCAGCTACACCTCAGCCCTCGGGATCCCTGCATCCTCCTCGGATGGTCGTTGCTGCAGCTCCGTCACGGTCGCCTGGGTCATCGGCATCGAACCGCTCCATCTGCCTTCCATCAGTGCCGTGGGTTCCTCTTCCAACGCCACGGCCGCCTCCGCTCGTCCCCAAGGTGGCGCTGATGCCTTCTCCACCATGGCTCCTCCCTTGTCCATCATCCTGGTTGGGGACTGGGCCTCCATCCAACTCATCCTCCAGCTTCACCATCCACCTCTTGAACCCCCTCCGACCTTCCCCTTTGGATATTCCTCTACGGCGCGAGGACGCGCCTTGCTGGAGGGGGGAAGTACTGTTACAGTCACCGGTTCCTGCACTACACTTCCCAGCATTCCCTCTGCCCCGCACCTGCACGTCATCACCATCACCCGCACCTGAAGTCAATCATCATTATCACTCATCTGGAATCACTATATAAACAGTCACTCAAGAACTCATTTAACTTATTCAAATGTCCAGCTCTACAGAAATAGAGAATGTTTTGTGCAACATTAAACCCAACATCTACTCCTGAATAGAGAACAATGGAGAAATTCTATTCATGCTCAAAAGTGTTACATTTTAACAAATGCTGAACATAAATAGTAGTAACTGAACATTAAATCGAGCAATAAATAAGTCCTAATTGAAACAAAATGGTTATTTATATAGGAATTATGTATTATGTGTGTCATATGGAGGAAAGTCAACAAGGGAAATGTGTAAAACATTTTGAAGTATAAGCGAGTGAACTGCTAATATTTGATGAAACCGGTGAGCAATATTTACCTTGTCATTTGTGGTACAGGTGTAGGTTAGAAATCAATAAGCACTGGCAGATTGAGGCTAATGGTGTGAAAATTACATATTGTGACAAAAATATCGTGGTTGTCATTTACATGTTCGTTAACATTCTGTAAATGTTCAAAAATTACTGATACAAACTGAAATAAGTTCAAAAAGTTTCTTTATTAAACTAACTAAAGGAAATTAGCAGCACTATGGATTTTTTGTGTGAATAAACATTGAAGGGATAGTTCACCCAAAAATGAAAATTCTGTTGTTGTCTCAAACCTGTATGAGTTTACTCCTGCTGAACTCAAAAGAAGATATTTTGAAGAATCATGACCAAACAGTTGACCACACCATTGACTTCCTCAGTAGGAAGAAAATTACTGGCAACCGTCAGCTGTTTGGTTACCAACATTCTTCAAAATTTGTGTTCAACAGAATTAAGAAACTCTTACAGGTTTGGAAAAACATAATGGTAAGTAGATGACAGAATTTTCATTACTAACCCATTAATATTTCAAGCCAAATGTCAATATTTTGATTGTAAGTGCCTAAAAATACAATCAAAGTCAGATATGGGTCAGTTTTTGTGTTCATAAATATAAATATCTGTAACTCCTAAATGAAATTAGATATTTTGTGTGGACATTGTGAGGACACAAAAAAGTGGTGGGACTGCGCCACTTGGTAGTGCTATAATTGAATAAAACTTGACATTTGCTCTTACTACAGTACCGTTGTACCTTGAGAAACATAAAAAACGTCAAAAAAGATCTTAAGCCGTAACTCTGCAATGGTTTTACATATCAACACCAAACTCTGTCATTGATATGCCACACTGACCACAGCGCCACCTACTGGTCAAACATGAACAGCAATTAAATTGGTTACACTTTAAGATGATGTAGTTGTAATTGTAATTACTCAAAGAAGAACTGAGTAATATTAAAGGATTAGTCCACTTTCAAATAAAAACTTTACTCACCCCCATGTCATCCAAGATGTCCATGTCTTTCTGCAGTCAAAAAGAAATGAAGGTTTTTGATGAAAACATTCCAGGATTATTCTCCGTATAGTGGACTTCAGTGGTCTCCAAACGGTTGAAGGTCAAAATTACAGTTTCAGTGCAGCTTCAAAGAGCTTTAAATGATACCAGACAAGGAATAGCATATACATTTTCTTTCTTTTTTTTTTTTAAGAAAATGACCGATCATTTCGCTAGATAAGACCCTTATTCCTCGTCACATAAACCACACGAGATCTGATCAGAGCGGTCAGACTGAAACAGACTTATGCTGTTAGTTCAAAAGTGAAAGTGAAATTCTTGAGTAAAACAACTGTAAAATTTAGATTTTACTAGCAAATCTTTAGTCATCCACTAGAGGGTGCAATTTGACTATTCTCCCAGCTAATTATTGGCTATGGTTACAGCAGGTTTGGCACAACTGAATGTGAGCAAAAACAACAAAATGGACTGGTGGCTTGTAAAATCAAGAATATCAGAGATGATAAAAACTAAGGTTAAACTGAATGAAAAACAAGCTCAGCCGTCACTCGATGATTTGCAATGGTCTCTTTGCTATGTTACCAGAGGAGGATGTCTACACTGGACTCAACAATGATGTTCGCGTTTTTTGTTTGTTTGTTTGTTTGTTTTGTTTTGTTTTGTTTTTTCAGCCACCTGTTTACGTCCACTTAAGCCATAACCAACTGTATTTACGTGAGACTCCACATGATGAACATTTTGACAACTATTTGTGCATTTGAACATTCAGGCACAAGGAGAACTGATCGTGTGCTGTCTGAGAGAACTGGGATCCCGCGCAAGAAAGAGAGAGAGAGAGAGAGCGAGCACTTTTGGTCTGTGTCATTCAGCGCGATTTCCATAAATAATAAATAAATAATAAATGTCTATATATACACATACGTGCAAGTACATATATACATACACAAACATACAATATCCATACATACAGTTGCAAAAAAAAGTATGTGAACCACTTGCAGTATCTGTGAAAATGTTAATAATTTTAACAAAATAAGAGATCATACAAAATGCATGTAATTTTTTTGTTTAGTACTGTCCTGAGTAAGATATTTTACATAAAAGATGTTTACATATAATCCACAAGACAAAAACATAACTGAATTTATTAAAATAACCCTATTCATAAGTTTGTGAACCCTTGGTTCTTAATACTATGTGGTTACCTGATGATCTACAACTGATTGTTTGTTGTGTGATGGTTGTTCATGAGTCTCTTGTTTGTTCTGAGCAGTTAAACTGAGCTCTGTTCTTCAGAAAAATCCTCCAGGTCCTGCAGATTCTTCAGTTTTCCAGCATCTTTTGCATATTTGAACCCTTTCCAGCAGTGACTGAATGATTTTGAGATCCATCTTTTCACACTGAGGACAACTGAGGGACTCAAACACAACTATTAAAAAAGGTTCAAACATTCACTGATGCTCCAGAAGGAAACATGATTCATTAATAGACGGGGGGTGAAAACTTTTGGAATTTGAAGATCAAGGTAAATTGTATTTAATTTGTCTTCCGGGAAACATGCAAGTATCTTCTGTTGCTTCCGAAGGGCAGTACTAAAGGGGAAAAAAATGATATTCAAGCGAAATAACAAAAAATAACAAAAAATTTGGTCCTCTTCATCCTGTTCAAAAGTTTTCACCCCCCTCTATTAATGCATCGTGTTTCCTTCTGGAGCATCAGTGAACGTTTGAACCTTTTTTAATAGCTGTGTTTGAGTCCCTCAGTTGTCCTCTTGATCCAGTACACTGAGACTGATACACATGCGCTGTCTGTCTCATTTTTCTCCTAAGACATAACCTACTATATTTGCTAGGATACTCGCTAAGATGGGCATGTTGACATAACATGTGCAAGACTTGAAAGAGAATTTGCACAAGAATATTTTCACGCTGTAGAATTAATGAATTAATTAGCTCCAATTATGGGTGACTTATATATATAATCAAATCATAACATGTTATGATCAATTATAATTCAAATCGTCCAAAAGGGGAATTATGCATATATGGTAAATTAATTACAATGGATTATAATTAACTACGTATATATGTTCAAAATTAGTTCTAGTTTAAAGTTAATTTTAGAAAGACTGGTCTACTTTGTCCAGCAAACTATCAGTCCACTTTTCTTTATCAACTATTACATAGGAAATTATTTTTCTGGCCACGAGGAATAACTTCCTATTCTAGCACTCAAGTATAAAGCAGTTAGCAAAAATCGAAATGTAGAAGTGACTTGATTTTCTTAATGAGCAGCAACAGAAAGCAATATAATGGATTTAATATGTGAAACTACGAATACATAGGCTATACGGCTAAATATACACAAAGAATACACATATATATACAGAAGCGAAATGAAAGACAAGAAAAGAGAGACACAAAGAGTAGCAAAACTTACAGACAGTTCCTTAAGAGCTAGCAAAGAATCAGTATCCCTTTGTTAGGTCGTGTATCTTAGCACATCTAAGACAGATAGAAGCGGTACTTGCATGAGTTTGCGTGCTGAGTTTCAAAAGATATAGATTCAGTGCGTCCTTGGCTGCAGTTCGTTGGTTTCTTCAGTGTCCGCGGGAAGTTGAACTGAGAACTGGAAAGTTTGTTTCACCGAAGGTGGTCGTCCCGAAAAAGGAGATGAGTGCGTGATGGGAGCGTGGTCGCCGAGACGTCCGGGAGAGACGTGCATGAGATGGCGAGGGACAATCGAGAGACAATCGAGAGAGCGTGTGGTTGTCTTTTAAGGACAAACCAGCCAAACCGCCTCCTTGGGTGAACAGCCAATGTCCAGCGTGGATTTTGAGGAGGGAAAAGTTCTCTTTGTCTTGTCTTGCGGCTCAATTTGCATAATTTATGATGGTTTCAGAATTGGTAACTTTTACTCCAAAAAACCTTAGAAATAGACTAATGCATGGTATTGTAACAGAACATACATAGTTAATTAAAGCATCCTGAGAGGGTTCATTCAAGCCTAAACATGGCCGGGTGAAAAAGGCATAAAGACATAGAAACAGTCTTACACTCGCATATAAATATTAAATAAATGATTAAACTGAAATACAGGCTTACAGGATTACATTTTAATCATATTTTAATGAATGTGACTTAAAGAGAGTCTTGGTATGTTCCTCTGTATGTGCGCGTACGTGTATTGGAGTTTGGCGACGTCTGGAATGTGGCCGCATGGCTTGCCGTAATTCGATCTGAGTTTAGCGCGATCGTTTGAAATCACAAGGGAGAGATTCGTGGCTCCATCGACAGGGCCATAAAATGTGTCAAGTGAGCTGTTAATGTCAGCCAGGCCGGAGCCAATGTGAGATTTACAAACAAAAGTTCAAGGAGGTAAAACTTTAACGAAGGTTATAGTTGACTTGCTAAACTGATCCTGTGCAGACGCTACAGCGCTGTGGCACGCCTCTCTATGAACGCGCTTCGGATGAGCGCACACAAATCTCCTCATAGTTCTCTTTTGCATCTTACAGATGAATGTTTAAATTGTCATGGTTTAAATGAGTTTAGTTTAAACAAAGCTTGCACGCTATCAACACTCGGGTGATGATGACGTAAATGACTGGGCATAGAGCATTCGGCATGTTTGAACATTTGTTTACAGTGACTGTTTTGTCTATGTTCTTTTGATCATCGCAGTTGTAACTGTAATTGGGAAACCAGAATGCACATCCATCGACTGAAACATACAGTCTGTTTTGCACGTTGTTTTTAACAAACCATATTATAGATGCGTCGTCAGATTTGGGAAGAACCACGTTGCAAGCGCGTGCCAAACCGTGGGTGGAGAACCGAACGGTTCCATCCCTAACAGCAACATACACAGGACTCCAAACATTATCCTGAATGTGTGTGAAAACAACATGAATGTACTGAAATGTGTCTGTGCATGAATACAGTGTGCCAGTGGCGTGCACAAGGGGGGGAATTTATGTCCACTAGAGGTTGCTAGAGGCCTATTCAAAACAAAGGAGTAGCTTGATGACGGCAAGTTTGAATGCGGAATCTTGGGACATGTGGTCTTCACATCACAGCTGGTGGAAACAATCGGGATTGGACTCGGGAAGAAATCATGTTCGTGGATGCAATTATTAATGTTACTATAGTATGAAGCAGAGCAGGACCGAGTGGACGAGGCCAAGGCCACTGGAGCGATTGAACAACACACGCCTCACAAGCAGTAGAATTTTTATTATGACACAGTCGCCGGCGCCACTTATATATACATACATATACAGTGTATATATATATATATATATATATATATATATATATACACTAGCCACTCGGCATTTTCACTGGCCACAATTTTGCTGTTGGGAAATTACATTTTATATGATTAAAGTTGACTTTGGCATGCTAAAATTACTTGATTTTGAGTCATTTTACTTGATTAGCTAGATTTAAAACCCTTTTAAACTTTCAAATGCAGATTGACCACCTAAATCAAGACTAGGCCTACATGGTATATCAGCTGGTATATACGGGTGGGCAAGGGGTAATATGAACATGATATGATAAATTTTATAATTAATAATTATTTTAATTTTTATAAGTTATTTTTGTTAGGCTATATAAAAAGAACAAAGAAGCAAATTAGCAAATTAAAAATACAGTAGTAAATTAAATAGCCTAAACTCTTTTTTCAGATACAGTAGGTTTATTTAACATTTAACATCTTCTGTTGTTTGATTAACATTAACTACATGCAGATATTTAAATGGGCTGCTGAATGCATGTATGAATGAAAGGCATTTATTCTTTGTTTTTGTGGTTATTTGTTGGTCTGCACTCATTCAAACACACTTTCGAAAGGGGAAAAGATCAAACTTTATTTGTGTAGCCTGCCTTATTTAGGCCGAGTGTTACATATTGGTGGCCCGTACGGGGATCCACTATTGTTGTGTTTGTTTAGATTTGTATAGTCATTATGGATGTGACAAACACAGATACAGTTACAGATGTTCAAGTAGTAAATACAGGAAACCCATGTACACCTGTCACCATTATTTATATAGCGCTTTTTACAATGCAGATTGTGTCAAAGCAGCTTTACAGTGATAACTGGTACATTATTTTGGCTGCACAGCAGCTCGTAAGGAATAGTGTCAATGCAGGCAGATCAAAGCACTGTTGAATATCAAATGTCAATTGTCAAGTGTCCCCAACTAAGCAAGCCAAAGGCGACAGCGGCAAGGAACCCAAACTCCAACAGGTGACATCAGGTGGCAAACAGGTGTTAAAATGGAGAAAAAACCTTGGGAGAAACCAGGCTTAGTCGGGGGGCCAGTTCTCCTCTGGCGAACAGTGCTTTGTTACGACTCAGGTTGCTATCATAAGTCAGATATGATCGCAACATTCAAAGTGTTTAATTCAGTTCCATCCAGTTGAGGATCGTATTCATCACACCGGTATGGACGGTTGTTGAGGAGATGCGCCACTGGTTGTCATGTTGATGAGGCCTTCACAGTGGATGATCTAGTTGACTCAATCTCTGCTGATACTTCAGGGCTGTGTTGTGGTTGTGTCATGGTGCAGGTCCTCGATCTCACCCGGATACGGCCCGGATCCGGCTGACTACAGTAAACCTCGGGATAAACAGAAAGACTAATATTAGCGTAGATGCCATTCTTCTTCTGATGTAACGAGTACATCTGGTGTTATTGGAAGTGTTCCCGGTTCCGGCTGACCTAATTTATGCAGCCTAATAATCCTTTAACGGATTTGAAAAAATAAATTGATAATGTGTTATGTGTATGCCAGGTTAAAGAGATGTGTTTTTAGTTTAGATTTAAACTGACAGAGTGTGTCTGCTTCCCGAACAATGCTAGGAAGATTGTTCCAGAGTTTAGGTGCCAAATAGGAGAAGGATCTACCACCTGCAGTTGATTTTGATATTCTAGGTATTATTAGCTGGCCTGAATTCTGAGATCGTAATAGACGCGAAGGGCTATAATGCATTAAGAGCTCGCTCAGGTACTGGGGAGCTAAACCATTTAGTGCTTTGTAGGTAATTAGCAAGATTTTAAAATCTATACGATGTTTAACAGGAAGCCAATGCAGTGTTGACAGAACCGGGCTGATATGGTCATATTTCCTAGTTCTAGTAAGAACTCTAGCTGCTGCATTTTGTACGAGCTGTAGTTTATTTATCAGGCGAGCAGAACAACCACCTAGTAGAGCGTTACAGTAATCTAGCCTTGAGGTCATGAACGCATGAACTAACTGTTCTGCATTTGTCATCGAGAGCATATGTCGTAATTTAGATATATTTTTAAGATGGAAGAATGCGGTTTTACAGATGCTAGAAACATGGTCTTCAAATGAAAGATTGGTATCAAAGAGCACACCCAGGTTCCTAACTGACGACGAAGACTTAACAGAGCAGCCATCAAGTGTTAGACAGTATTCTAGGTTATTACGTGAGGAAGTTTTTGGTCCAAAAATTAGAATATCTGTTTTTTCTGAATTTAGTAGTAGGAAATTACTGGTCATCCAATTTTTTATATCAGCTATGCATTCCGTTAATTTTGTGAATTGGTAAGTTTCGTCAGGGCGCGAAGAAATATAGAGCTGAGTATCATCAGCGTAACAGTGAAAACTAACACCATGCTTCCTGATGATATCTCCTAAGGGTAGCATGTACAGAATGAAAAGCAATGGTCCTAGTACCGAGCCTTGCGGTACTCCATATTCAACTTGTGATCGATATGACCTCTCTTCATTTACTTCTACAAACTGATAACGGTCAGATAAGTATGATTTGAACCATGACAATGCAATTCCACTAATGCCAACATAATTTTCGAGTCTATTTAAAAGAATATTGTGATCAATAGTGTCAAATGCAGCACTAAGATCCAGTAACACTAATAGAGAGATACAACCACGATCTGATGATAAGAGCAAATCATTAGTAACTCTAATGAGAGCAGTTTCAGTACTATGGTATGGTCTAAATCCTGACTGGAAATCCTCATAGATACTATTTCTTTCTAAAAAGGAACATAGTTGTGATGATACTGCCTTTTCTAGTATTTTTGACAGAAAAGTGAGATTTGAGATTGGCCTGTAATTGACTAATTCTCTAGGATCAAGTTGTGGTTTTTTAATAAGAGGTTTAATAATAGCCAACTTAAAAGTTTTTGGTACGTATCCTAGTGATAAAGATGAATTAACGATATTAAGAAGAGGATCTATGACCTCTGGAAGCATCTCTTTCAATAGCTTAGTTGGTATAGGGTCTAACATACATGTTGTCGATTTTGACGATTTAACAAGTTTAGACAGTTCTTCTTCTCTTAAAGGAGTAAATGAATTGAATTTTTCCTCAGGGATACTACAATGCACCGTCTGACGCAATACTGTAGTAGACGGTTGCGTGGTTATAATTTTTTTTCTAATATTATCAATCTTGCAAGTAAAGAAGTTCATGAAGTCATCACTGCTGTGCTCTTTGGAAACATCAGAAGTTGAAGTTTTATTTCTTGTTAATTTAGCCACTGTATCAAATAAATACCTAGGGTTTTGTTTATTTTCTTCTAAAAGTTTTGAAAAATAGGCAGATCTAGCAGATTTTAAGGCCTTTCTGTACTCAACCATTCTCTCCCTCCACAAAATGCGAAATACTTCTAGTTTTGTTTTCTTCCAGCTGCGTTCCATTTTTCTGGCTGCTACCTTTAGGGCCTGAGTGTGCTCGTTGTACCATGGCGTTGGATTAATTTCCTTAATCTTTTTTAAACGCAAAGGAGCAACTGAGTCTAATGTGCTTAGGGTTAGGGTTAGGGTTACCTGTAAACCAAGATAATGTCGAACAGCCAGAAGTGGATTTTACATCAGACCCATTTGTAACAAGGCGAAATCCCACAGCAGAAATAACATCTATGCTCAGTTCATTGTACATTTCTGACAGTCTGATGATGATGATGATGAAAGGAGTTGTATTTTAAATGTTGGTATGGTACAAACAATTCAAGATAACATAACACAGGCAAAAGTGGATTTATTGGCTCTGAATCAAAAAGTTACAACTTTGGAACATGATTTTGAACAGTCAATGGACAGTACAATAAACCGTGAAACCAGTTTCAGGCAGGCCATGGACGCTAGCTAGGTTAGAGGATTATTTTGTGAGGTCCCTGGAAAAATTAGAAAAGGCCGTAACTGATTGTTTTCTTAGGAGAGATGCTAAATGGGAAAGTCAAATGACAAAGTTAAGACTTACTAGCACCCCCACACTCTCCAGATTACGGGCCTACTCACCAACTTCCTCCTACATTTCTGCTGTCCATTATCCACCGACACCAGTGACTAAAGACAAAAGTCCAACACATAAAACTAATAATGCTACTTATGACATTCATCCTCCAGTGCTTACCTCCACAGTTATGGCTGGTTCATCCTTGTTCTGTGCTCGGCCTCCCGTCCGCCTTGAGTTCCCCCCTTTCGGCAACTCCTGCGAGACAGCAGGTGTTAAACTTCATCGAGCAGTGTGAAAACTTCCTGGAGATCAGGCCCCTTCCCAGCGTCGAGCTCACTGGAACCCTAAGCATGGTCCCGAGAGGAAAGCAGAGAAGGCAAAGGGAACGGACTGGCAAACCTTCAAAAAGGCATTTATGGCTGCGTTCCTTACAGACGATTACCTCTCAGAAATGGAGGAGAAACTGAGGACATTGGTCCAGCAGCCGCTACAATGCCTGAGGGACTTTGCCTATGACTACCGGGCTCTCTGCTTGAAGTGGAAGCCAGAGATCTCAGAGGAAGATCTGGTCAACGGCATCCTGAACAACATCAACCCCAGGGTTGCGGGATGTCTGCGGGGAACAGTGAACACCGTGGAGCAGCTGGTGAAGGTCGGGTCAATGGTGGAAAAGGACTGCATGGGAGCCAAAGACTACTGGCAAAAAGTCAGAGATTTGAATGGTATGTTGTCAGTCAATGTGATCTTATGCTGTACGACTGATGTTTTACCCAGGGTGTTTGAAGTGGTACGTGGCCAGGTGGAGATCAACTGCTTCAACTTGTCCTGCTTGTCTGAGTCCCACTCTGTAGACTCTGGGTTGAAGGACATGAATTTAGGAAGCCTGCCAGATGGTGGTAAGGTGTAGTATAAATTCAACTTAGCAGCTGTAAGAGGCTGTGCTTGACCAGATGGGGTAGTTGGACCTGCTGGAAACTGTGATGGCAAGAAAGGGTAATATGTGTAACCTTTTCCAGATTGTAAACCATACCTGCCTTGTCCCACTTCCAAGACAGCTCCAGTGGCATTCAGGAAGCCCAGTCCCGCAATAAGAGGAAAGGTGAGGTGAGTGTTTCTGTGTCCACTGTGCACTCTCTGTCATGCCACTGGTAACGTATCTTTTGCAGGTCTCGAGACTGGTGAATTGTTCCATCTGCCATAATGGATCTCTGAGGGGTAGAGGTAATGACTGGAGTATCATTCTTCAGCTGTTTCCACAAGCTCTCTTGCATCAAGGTGTAAGAGCTTCCTGTGTCTAATACTGCCTTCACCTCTTGTCCCTTCACCCTTACAGAAACGACGAGGAGAGATGTGGCTGGATGGGGTTGTGCCACGGTTACTCCAGCCAGGTTTTTGTTGCTGGTACTTTCTGCAGGCTTCTTGGTTAGGGTTCCTTAAGACATCCCCACACACTACTTCTCTGGCTTTGCCGTTGTCCTCGTTGACATCATCGTCATCCGCTTCTGCATCAATTATGTCACCGGTTGCAAATTTTACACAACATGTAACAACGGTCAAGAGCTTTAAAGGAACACTCCACTTTTTTTGAAAAAAGGCTAATTTTCCAACTCCCCTAGAGTTAAAAAGTTGAGTTTTACCGTTTTCAAATCCATTCAGCTGATCTCCGGGTCTGGCAGTACAACTTTTAGCATAGCTTAGCATAGTTCATTGAATCTGATTAGACTGTTAGCATCTCCAAAGAGTGACCAAAGAGTTGATATTTTTCCTATTTAAAACTTGACTCTTCTGTAGTTACATCGTGTACTAAGACCGACGGAAAATGAAAAGTTGCGATCTTCTAGGTCGATGTGGCTAGGAACTATACTCTCATTCCGGCGTAATAATCAAGGAAATTTGCTGCCGTACCATGGGTGCAGCAGGCGCAATGATATTACGCAGTGCCTGAAAATAGTCCCCAGCTAGATAATGTCCAGTGTGACCGGCACTAAGTTTGTGTAGTTGCAGGTAGTTCAGGACAACATGAGAGTGAGTAATTAATGGGTGCACTATCACTTTATACCTAAACTTTGACACCAGGAGTAATGATGAAAAAATATGAAAACATATTCCAGAAACAGCTGCTATAACTTTCTTCTCATCTTATGACATCATTTTTTTAAATTTAACAATGAAACTTTGAGTTCTCACCAGCAACAAAATGAACATTACTGTTGTTATTGCCACTTGATACTTTTTTTTGTTTGCTGTCAAACCAAGTTTCCATCTTTGGGCACCTTGGATTGGACAAAATACTCGAAAATCTGTCTCTGTCTTAAATACAGAATTGGGAAAAAGTACATTCATCAAATCCTAATCCTGCTTCTGAACTTCCAGTAACTGAGGAAATGCTATTGATGAGCTGATGACACTAAAAGTGAAGTTTTGTCTTGTTTACTTTTTTATTATTATTATTATTGTCATTATTTATTTCTAATGAATTCTATTACATTTTTTTGTTTTATTAAAAATTCATAGGTGGCTGCTGCTATAGATTTATAAAAGCCAGAACCTGCACACAAATCCCTTTATAAATCCCAGTCAGTGGAAGATTGTGCGTACGTGCATCTCCACCCCGTCTCCTCCCCAAAATCACCATATATGGAGCTTACGACGCCTAGTTTTACTATGCATAATCTCATCTGCATATCATTTCCATCCACGTGACACCATGGTTAACACCGTCAAAAATACAAGACATTGGAAAATATTAGATATGGACTATAAATGCCATTTGTGCAGTACACTACACTGATAAAAATCATCCAATATCCTCTTTATGTTTTAAAATAAATATATCAAAATTGTATAAAATACTTGTATAAAAGGTTTTTAGAATTGTAATTGTAAATGCAGTTTTACTGATAAGGTAAACATATCTTTTAGGATGTTTATAGGCTATTTTTAGTGGAACGAGATCGGCCTACTTAGTATTTTAAAAAGGAAACGTGCAAATCTTACCGTTTTCCTCAAATGATATCCTTCAAATACAGTGGTAATTGTTTGAGGATCCTACACACGACATCAACACCTCGTGCAGCTGCGCTTGTACAGTAAGATATTATCACTGGACCTGTTCAAACCAGACAACGGACCGTTCGACCACCGAATCCAGCAGTGCCGTTCATAATATCCAAGTTAAGTGTGCATCACTGATCATCGTTCTCACTCAAATATTTTGTCATAACATCTGCAGTTTAGTTTAAAGAGGAATTGTTGTGCGCCCATCACTCCTCACTGTCATTAAAACAGCGTGTCACAGGAAAAGTGATCGAAGGTAGCACATCTAGTATCTAAATTCATATTTTTGTTTAACTTCTGCGTAATGTAATTTCAGTGCTTATCCTAATTAGTGAAAGTGCAATATTAATGTAAATGTGTAGTATATCAAAATGAAAAGTGAGTTTCCACTTGAGTTTAAATCATTCTTTTATTTATTTAAACTGTTATTGTGAATATGCACTATGATTATGACTCATAATGAGGATTTAAAGTGGTTTTCCTT
This sequence comes from Elopichthys bambusa, assembly GCA_037101425.1. Taxonomy (NCBI): domain Eukaryota; kingdom Metazoa; phylum Chordata; class Actinopteri; order Cypriniformes; family Xenocyprididae; genus Elopichthys; species Elopichthys bambusa. The sequence goes on along the minus strand of CM074435.1, from coordinate 41,386,580 downwards.
CATCTGCCGTCAGTCCCTCAGCTCACCATTGGTGTCGCCAAACTGCTCTGTCTCCAAAATGTTTGTACGCATGGGTCAGAGTTTGCATGGAGGTGATTTTATAAATCACAACTTATGCGTAGGAACTGGCGTACGCCTCTTTCAAGGCCTGTTTTGTGCGTACGCAACGGTTATAAATGAGGTCATTGACAGTTTCTAAATACTCAGTAAATGTACACACCAATGAAATATAGATATTTGGTGATTATTTATTTTTCTTCCTTTTTGATTTGCTCAAAACAACAAGCCTGACAACCATATAAAAGCATGTAAGAGAACCGAAAGTGCGATTTAACATCGCAGAATTAGATCACTACATAGACAGCAACTCACACAAATCACCCACAACTGGATGGAACTGGACCAAATATTTTGACTGTTGCAATCCCAATCGGATTTATGACCCTTAACGCTGCCTGAATCATAATCATGCACTGTTGGCCAGAGGAGAACTGGCCCCCCGACTGAGCCTGGTTTCTCCCAAGGTTTTTTTCTCCATTTTAACACCTGTTTGTCATCTGATGTCACCTGATGGAGTTTGGGTTCCTCTTGCTTATTTGGGGACACTTACAATGTTTTTAATCTGCCTGCATTGACACCATTGTATGCGAACTGAACTGAGCTGGATGACATCACTAAATGACAATCATAAATTATCTAAATTAATAACTATTGTTTTCTACATTGGAATGAATCAATACTGAATCAACACATTTTTTATACTGGTAAAACACTGACTTTAAATGTGTTTCAATCCGGACACATGAATGAACTCTGCTTTATGAACTCATACAACCTTTTAACATGTGTGTTTGTTACCGTTTTGATTTTAATACAAAGATTATCTGATAAATATAGTTCGATTTCTGTGCACTTCTGTGATTGTAGACAATGCAGCGTCTGAACATGACTTTTATTTTGGAGTGACGACATGACGTCATAAGGCTGCGCCGCGCTCCTGCATCTGTTGTGATTCTGCTGAAGAAAGGTTTGTTTTAAGAATTTAATCTGTTTTAATCGATAGAAACAGTTAAATGATTTATAGTTGTTTTGTGTGTTTTTTTTTGTTTTGTTTTTTACAAGCGATGTGAAATGAGTTTATTTACTATTTAATGTAACATTGTGATTCTTTATCTAACTGTAATGAAGGATATTTGTGTGAGTAAAGCTCATCCACTGATGAGAAACAGTAAACCTGCGTCTCATTTCTCTTTATATAAATCATAAATCAGTTTATCATAAACACGAGTTCAGTCTCTGGCGAGTAATGATGGAGAAACTGAACTTTTCAACTCCGAGTCAATTGAATCAAATACTTTGAGAAATGATTCAGTGAATCACGATACGTGCTGCTCAAACAGTGAACATGAACGAGAACAACAAACTAATCATGTTTTCATAAAAGAGTAATCATTTAAATATGATCTATAATTAATTAAATACCAAATATATATCATAAATGTCTAAATATGAAGTGTTTATTATTAAGCAGTGTTAGTTTTGAGGGCTTTTTGTCTGAACAGTTCATTTAAGACCATTAATTATTCTCTTCTTAAAGATGGCATTTATTAAAGAGGAGACTGAAGACATGAAGATGGCGTTTATTAAAGAGGAGACTGAAGAAATTAAGATTGAAGAAACATTCAGTGTGAAACATGAAGAAACTGAGGAACAAACAGGTTGGTTTTATTCTCACAGCTGAACTCAGTTATTTGATCCTTATTAAAATGTCCAGCTCTACAGAAATAGAGAATATACAGAAGCATAATTTTACTGATCATGCTCAAAAGTGCTGTAGTAACATTTAAACATGCCTGAACATAAAGAGCAGTCGGTGTCGTGTCTTAGCTGGGGGCGTGGCATCGGCATGGGGGAAAACAATCCTTTCCCTCTAACTGGAAATGTATATATACCTAGAATCACCTCTGCTGCTTGAAACTGAGCCATGTTGGGTCGGATTGTCTGTTCAGTATCCATGACTAGACAAATGACAGAATGGCCAGAGGTGTCATTTCCTGATATTTTGTGTTACCTAATTGAGTCTCCAGGTAAGAGACAGCTAATCTTAGATTATTCAATATGATTATAATATCAGTATCCCAGGGTAATCCAACAGTCTATATTGTTATTCCATGTTCATTAAAGCTATGATATAAAATACTAGTATGTCTTAGCATTAGGGCTGTGTATCGGCAAGGACCTCACGATACAATACATATCACGATACATGGGTCACGATATGATATATATTGATATATTGCAATACTTTTTAAAATCAAAAACGAAAAAAATATAGAACTAAAAATACAACTTGCTGTGTACCACCTGGGGTATTCTGGTATGTTTATCACGTATTAATAACAAGGTTGCTATTGCTATTGTCACTGATCAGTGAACACTGAAATGTATGAAGTGCATATTGTGTAACTGAACACTTTTAACTAAAAGTGCCACAAAAATCATATAAAAATAAATTGCATTAAGTATACAAAATTTATAAAGCTAGCTGAAATAGTCAGGATGTATTAAATACATTAAGTGCATTAAGCAAACATTCATAAAGCTGAAATTTTATTGTAATGAGTGGAATAGATGTGTGTCTACATCACATGCACTATGAATACTGCATGTATACGGGTATATTTACCACTGTTGACAGTGGGATGTTTGTGGAAGAAACGTGGCTTTAGATTCCCGTAAAGTTCCTTGAGTGCCTGGTCTATGTTGGCTTGTAAACAGCTGTTATTATGGCCGCTGTAAATTCCCTCGGTAGCCAAAATGGTCACCACAGAAGCATGTGATATTCCAGATCTGGGGAGCAAAAGGATCTAACAGAGTATAGGTTCCTCTCTTCACACCATGAATTGTTGATAAAGAAACAAACTCCCCCTCCTCTGCTTTTCCCCGTGAGCTCTTTCGTTCTGTCAGTGCGGTGCACAGAGAACACTGTTAGCTCAAAGGCTGAATCTTGAACCTCCGCAGACATCCAGGTTTCTGTGAGGCAAACAATGCAGCAGTCCCACAGTTCACAAAGTTTGTTGTCCAGTGACTGAACGTTAGCCAGAAGAATAGTTGGGAGAGGAGGTTGGAGGGGAATCTCTTTCCTATTTCCCGGTGGCGTTGCGTTGCACGATTAAACTGGATTTTAATCGGTAATAATCAATATAGTATTTCTTCATCAGTATTTATTTAGCCTATTGATCCTAATTAATTTAGCTTCAAATACAGTTTCTGAATGTTACTTACATATAAAAACACATTTTATTCATGATTAAGTAGTATTGTATTAAATGGAAACTTATTTTTACCGTTAGTTACATGAGGCAAAATAAGTCAGAATGAAGGATAAACCCTGGAGGTCGTGGGCAGGTGCTGGCAGGTTAAGGCCCGGTTTCACAGACAAGACTTAGCCTAAGCCAGGATTAGGCCTTAGTTCAATTAGGATATTTAAGTAGCTTTTATAAGCATACACTAGAAAATAACATTACTGGTGTGCATCTTGAGACAAAACAGTGACACTGACATATTTGAAGATATGTCAGTACAAGTTGCTTTCAGTTAAAACAGCTCAAACATGCATTTTAGTCTAGGACTAGTTTAAGCCTTGTCTGCAAAATCGGGGTAAGAGACCTCCAGGGTGGTACTGGCTGTGCAGGTGACCAGGGCCGATCCGACCCTTCGGGTGGCCAGGGTGGAGCTGGCTGTTCAGGATGCCATGGCAGTGCAAGCAGTTTGGGCAGCCAGGGTGAAGTCGGGAGCTCGGGCGACCAGGGCAGAGCTGGCCGTTCAGGGGCCCACTTTTTGGCTGTGGACGGGTAGCCCCCCAGCCCCCCCAAAAAAAATTATTGGGCAGAGCTACGGTTGGGTTCACTGGAGTGGGCTCTGTGGCAGTGTCTGGAGCAGACTCGGGAACGGACTTGGGAGCGGACTCGGGAGCAGATTCATACTCCATCTAAATGCCTAAAGGCACACGTGTGGTGGCCATCTTGACCAAGGGCTCAGGCGTGGCGGTGGCCATCTTGACCGAGGGCTCAGGCTTGACTGCGGCCATCTTGACCGAGGGCTCAGGCTTGGTGGCGGGCATCTTGGTCACTGGACTGAGGACTTCGGTGATTATGGGTCCTGCAGATGGAAGGCAGGCAGATCTCAGCACTGACCTGACAGTTGTAAATGCTGAGTCTGCCACTTTGGTCCCCAGGTCAGCGCTGTGGGAACCCTATCTTCGGACACAGGGACGCGCCGGAGGGCAGAAATGGACGGATCCATTGGAGCCGTATGTGGAGGGCTCCGGCGTGGGGTGAGCTGGCAGGGCCAAGTGTGTTTCAGAGGGGACTGGATGAGGAAGATTCTTCTTTACTTTAACTTCTTCTGCTTCAAAATGTGAACCATTTAAATAAAGAACAATATTTATCGACTCGACTAGACCAGCTCACCTGATGGGAAAGCTTGATAAACTCCTCCAGATACCTCTCCAAAGGCCGACTATTGTGCCACAGGAGGTCCTCAGCCAGGATAATTTTTCTTTTCAGTTCAGTTTTGTCAGTTCTTCTGTAACGTTGTGCTCAGGCAGGAAGAAGAAGACAGACAAATCCATCCAAAATAATCCAAGTTTAATTATAAGAAAGCAGACATAAAAAATGTGCAGTGGTGGGTCCCTTTGGATTAGGTTTGAAAACCACTGGTGTATTGAGTATAAGATCTATAGACGGGATGGGCAACTCTGCAGAGTTTAGCTCCATCCTTGATCAAACACACCTGCAAAATTTAACCCAATCCCATAATCTAACCCTAAGTCTTCAGGACTGCTTGAAAATTACAGGCAGGTGTATTTGATTAGGGATAAAAATAAACTCTGCAAGACAGTGGCCCTCCAGGACCAAAGCTGCCCATCCCTGATCCATAGGGTAGGGTATACTTCATACATGTTGTTGGTTTTGATGCATTAAATGTCTAAATTGTTTTATGTCTATTTTTGTCCTAGATCTAATGGCACTGAAAGAGGCGAGTCATGAACTTAATCAAAGGAAAGAAGAGAAAGAACATTATGATAAACATGATTTCATGACTGGGGAAAGATCGACATGGGCTAAAAAGACTTCCTCACGAAAAAGAGCTCAAAAGACAGGAACTAAAAGATATTTCGCCTGCCAACAGTGTGCAAAGAGTTTTGATCAACATGGAAACCTTCAAGTCCATATGAGAATTCATACGGGAGAAAAGCCTTACACCTGCCAACAATGTGGAAAGAGTTTCACATATAAAGGAAACCTTAAAGTCCACATGAGAGTTCACACTCGAGAGAAGGCTTACACCTGCCAACAATGTGGAAAGAGTTTCACACATAAAGGAAACCTTAAAGTCCACCTGAGAATTCACACTGGACAGAGCCTTTTCACCTGTCAACAGTGTGGACAGAGTTTCAGTCAAAAAGGAAACCTTATAGCCCACATAAGAATTCACACTGGAGAAAAGCCTTACACCTGCACTCTGTGTGGGAATGGCTTCAAACGGGAACTAAGCCTTAGGGAACACATGAATATTCACACTGGAGAGAAGCCATTCACATGTGATCAGTGTGGAAAGAGTTTCAGATTTCAAAGTAACCTTAAGGTCCATGTGAGGATTCACTCGAAAGAGAGCTGTTTTAGGAGTCGTTACTGTAGAAAGAGCAAAGGTGTAAAGAGTACCTGAAACCATACTTGAGTAGAAGTACAGATATCTTACAGCGAAAATTACTCCATTACAAGTCAAACTGCCAAACAGTAGTGGCCAAAAGTGATGTTTGGTTTAGAAAACATATTCAGCCTTTATTCAAGTATTATTGTCTAAATGTCTTAAAGATTTTGTAAGCATATTGCGTAGTTGTGATAACTAGTAAAACAAATTGTGACAATTTTTGGCCAAGATTATCAACCCCCTGTCATCATTTAACTCCAATACATTATATTTTCATTGAAAAGTGTGTCTCATATCTGCTTTCATCTTGTTACTCCTAATTACAACCTGAATTCCGGAAAAGTTGGGACATTTTTTCAATTTGACTAAAATGAAAACTAAAAGACTTTCAAATCACATGAATCAATATTTTATTCACAATAGAACATAGATAACATAACAAATGTTTAAACTGAGAAATTTTACACTTTTATCCACTAAATGAGCTCATTTCAAATCTGAGACCTGTAGCAGGCATCAAATTTGAAATGAGGGGCAAAAAATGGTTGAAAAAGCAAAAAAAGTTGAAAAAATTCAGCTAGGAGAACATCTAGCAACTAATTAATTTAACTGATATCATGTCTGTAACATGATTAGCTATAAAAGGGATGTCTTAGAGAGGCAGAGTCTCTCAGAAATAAAGATGAGCAATCTGTGAAAGAGTGCGTAAAAAGATTGTGGAATACATTAAAAACATTGTTTCTCAATGTCAAATTGCAAAGGCTTTGCAAATCTCATTATCTACAGTGCATAACATCATCAAAAGATTCATAGAAACTGGAGAAATCTCTGTGCGTAAGGGACAAGGCCGAAGACCTTTATTGGATGGCCGTGGTCTTCGGGCCCCCAGTCAAGTCAAGTCATCTTCATTTATATAGCGCATTTTCACAATACATATTGTTTCAAAGCAGCTTCTCAGTGACAATAGGAAAATTATTATCGAGCTAAAGTTGGTTTTTGATTGAATCACTTTCGTTGTAAAAATTGTTAATTATTACTTTAGGGGCTGCTTAAAAGATACCTTTTCCATCGAAAACCGAATACCTTTAATGCATTCTTGCCATTCATTTACGTGTTTAGTCTATAGGTTTGCGTGTTTGAGTGTATATGTGCGCAGAAGCTTGGTCTTTTTTAAAAAAAGTGATACTTGCCAAATTACTTGTCTGGTCCGCATAATACAGAAAAATTAGTTGTGTCCGCGGACCTATGCAAACTAGGATAATTTTGATAACGTTTTATCTATACATAGGGAAAGGAAAGGGAAGGAGGCCTTCGCAGGGGATAGTTTAGTTGAAGCGTCAGGGCTGCGTTGTCATCATGTTTAGATGCAGGTCCTTCATCTCATCTGGATACGGCCTGGATCTGGCAGGCTGCGGCAAACCTTGGGATAAACAGAGAGAGACTAATATTAGCGTAGACGCCATTCTTCTTATGCTGTAGCGAGTACATCAGGTGTTATAGGAAGTGTTCCCGGTTCCAGCTGACCTAATCTATGCAGCCTAACAATTTACATGATTTGAATTATAGAAGAAGATAATGTGTTGTGTGTATGCAAGTTTAAACAGATGTGTTTTTAGGCTAGATTTAAACTGACAGAGTGTGTCTGCTTCCCGGACAGTGATAGGAAGATTGTTCCAAAGTTTAGGTGCTAAATAGGAGAAGGATCTACCACCTGCAGTTGATTTTAATATTCTCGGTATTATCAACTGTCCTGAATTCTGAGATCGCAATAGACGTGAAGGACTATAATGCATTAATAGCTCGCTCAGGTACTGGGGAGCTAAACCATTTAGTGCTTTGTAGGTAAGTAGCAAGATTTTAAAATCTATACGATGTTTAACAGGAATGCAGTGTTGACAGAACTGGGATAATATGGTCATACTTCCTAGTTCTAGTAAAAACTCTAGCTGCTGTATTTTGTACGAGCTGTAGTTTATTTATCAGGCGAGCAGAACAACCACCCAGTAGAGCGTTACAGTAATCTAGCCTTGAGGTCATGAACGCATGAACTAACTGTTCTGCATTTGTCATCGAGAGCATATGTCGTAGTTTAGATGTGTTTTTAAGATGGAAAAATGCGGTTTTACAGATGCTAGAAACATGGCCTTCAAATGAAAGATTGGTATCAAAGAGCACACCCAGGTTCCTAACTGACGACGAAGACTTAACAGAGCAGCCATCAAGTGTTAGACAGTATTCTAGGTTATTACGTGAAGAAGTTTTTGGTCCAAAAATTAGAATATCTGTTTTTTCTGAATTTAGTAGTAGGAAATTACTGGTCATCCAATTTTTTATATCAGCTAAGCATTCCGTTAATTTTGTGAATTTCCTGATCAAAAGTTAATTCTATATATATTATGAAGTAAAAGAAATAATTTACCTGTTCTATGTTTAATTTTTATTAAGGGTTTACTTTGTGTTGATGATAATGTGTATTTTCAGGGCTCCTGTAAAAAATTGACAGCAGCTTTAAAGGATGACAGTCCTCGTGCTGAAAAGGAGTCTGAATCTTCAGGTCCGGTCTTTCTCTCTATGAGAAATGTGATACTATCACACATATAACATAGATTTCTATGTTACAGGTTCACCATTACAGAAAAAAATGTAATTTATAAAGAATAATACAATTTATCGGTTTAATAGTAAAAACCTGATATGCAGGATTTTACTATTAAACTGATAAATTGTATTATTCTTTATAAATTACATTTATTCTATTTCAATTTGCAGAAGATCCATTCATTAGATGTAGTTTGCCACAGGAGCCATGTTAATAATTAATTAATAGCCATCTCTAACTGCTCTGGAGCCTTTGGCTCAGCCATTTTTCTTGGCAGGCATTCCCCTCAAGCATGGCGGCGTGGGTATATCGTTCCCCATAAGCGTTTGCAAACGCAGACTTGAAGTTTCCTTTCGAAAGGGAACTCAAAACTTACACATGAAAGCTTAAAGCACGTCAAAAGAAATGGTTCTGTACTTGCATATAGGTTTAGGTTACTTCGCCTTTCTGCAGGAGTTTCAGAGCGTGCGAGCTGGAGCAATTGGTCCTTTTCCCGAGGAAGGGTCTTTCAAATAAGGTTTTAACTTGACAGTAAGATGGCCGGAAAATAAGAAAGAAAGACTCTGTCTCGTAGGTAATGAAGCGTGAAGACGACGGATGAAGAAGACTTGAAGAAGACAACCGGTAAGGACAGCGGGAAGCACTGAGCGGGAAGCAAAGACTTGAGCACTAAGGTGCTCATGTTGGTTTTATATAGAAAAACACAACTCCACTCCTCCGGGGTCGGAGGAGCCAGTAGCCAATAGCCAGTCTAAATTCTGAAGCGGGAAAAAGCTTCTTTGTCTTATGGTTTAATTTGCATAACTTATGGGGGTGTCAGATCTGGGTACGTTTTCCCCAAAAGTACTTTAAATTTAGAATAAAACATTTTACAGTAACATAACATACATAGCTGATTCAGACAATTGGAGAGGAACATTTTGAATCCAAGAAGTAAATGTTTGGAAAACATTTTTATCCACTTGAATATAAATGTTTTAGGGTAAAACTAACACAACTACAGTCGTAACTTATGCTCATATAATAGGGAGAAATACATGTATACGGGGTTACATAGATACACTTCTGGAGTATATTGAATACATTTCTGGAATTGAACTTATGGGTTAAAGAGAGTCCTTCTATGATTCTGTGTGTGTATTGGGTCGTCTAAACCGGGATTCAGGTCTGGTTTAGGGTAATTTGATCTGAGTTGATAAAGATCTTTGTGAAGTCAAGGAGGGAGAGTTTTATGGATATCTGAGTTATCTCACACCTCACAGCCGAGCTTTCGGGTGAGCCATAAACTTCAGCCAAGCCGGAGCCTAAGTGAGATTTACAGGAGGAGTTCGAAAGGTTAAGGCTTTACAAATTCAAAATTAGTTGGATGATCTTGATCCTCTCCAGACGCTACAACAGCAACAAATGTATTGCTCATGGTTAGTTCATGTTCGTTAATACATTAGTTAATGTTAATAAATTAACCTTATTGTAAAGTGTTACCGAATATTTTATTCAGGACGCTCCCTACCTTTTGCTTAATGCTTCTAGGGAGTAGCTGATCCACAATTTGATGCTGAATTAATTCTTTCTCTTTATTTACATTAGTATAATTAACTACATTTAGTATATGTGCATACATTTTTAATGTCTTCACAAAATCACAGACACATTCTTATTTATGTTTGAAACAAATACAATGTCAAACTACACAAGTACATAAACATTAGTATTTAACTGTATAAAATGGAAAGCATTTCTTTCAAGAATGATGTGGGAACCACACCTCTCAAGAGCCACTTCCAGCGGGTAACAGAGAGAGCACCTCTTGACCTTGATGGCGAAGAAATCAATTATCATGCACCAGCATTCATTGCAAGATTGGCCAAGTACTTCCTCCCACATGCAACTCTGATGCTAGGTAGGTTTTATGTGTCTTCTCTAAACTTATTATTGATGATAATTTAAAAATATATATATGGCACTATTACAATCTAATTTTACTATCACGTAATTCTTTAGGTGATATTGGCCGTCATGGTACAGGCTCAGCTTACCAGCATTTCAGCAAGATTCATAAAGAAGTCAGTCAGTCCAAGAAACAGGCCTCAATTTTTAAAATGTAATAAATACTTTCATACATATGAAATTTGAAACAACAAAAGATGGTGTTAATTTGGCTACAAATGAAATCAATTACATATTTAAAAAGCAGCACATAGAAGTGAACTGAAAAAGAAAGGCAAAAAATATGCTAAAAATCAAACCATTTTGATGTCCTGCAGCAGCAGTCAAATTTGAGCAACTGTGGCCTGTTTGCAATAGCATTTGCATATGCTCTATGCAAGGGTCATCCACCAGAGCATCACATTTACCATGAAGACTCGAGAGCGTGAAGCTGAGGCAAACATGACCAAAACTGAAGTACCAGTTTACTGTGTTTGCCGAACAGCTCATTACAAGGAGCTCATGGTACAGTGCTCCAAATGCCAGCAGTTGTATCACCCTACATGCGTACGGATACCAAGAACTGTAATTGGTAATGATCAGGTCTGGCAAACTTATATGAGGTTGCATTTCTTAAAACAAATGTTAAGGAACGCCACATTGGATGGAACCCTAAAAGAGTGCAATAAGAAGAAAGCTTTATTATTTTTTTATTTTATTTTAGAAATATTTTTATTTATTTGTACATTTATTTTTATTTTACATTTATTTTTCTCTTGTTTTTGTTTGTTTAATTTAAAAAGTGTAAAGTACGGTGTAAAGAGAGAAATACAGATCTCTATTTATGTTCTAAAAAAAAAAAGGAAATCAGGACATTATTTGTCCAACCGTGAAACATGCAAATTATTCGATTTTTAATGAATAAATACGATTTAAGAATGCACTTTTTGGGGTGAGTTTGACTTTAATTTTCTCCAAAAGTATACAGTAAAATGATACGATAATGAGTACAGTAATAGACAGGGTGACCCTGAACAAATATCAATTGACAGAATGAGCAAACCTATAAAGGTACTTTTAATAATTTTTATGTTTGATTGTATATATATATAATATAAAATCAAAATAGTAAAAAAAATACATTAATGATGTATGATAATTAACATTATTATTAATAAAGAATGTTTAATAATTATTGTATGTGTGTATATATATATATATATATATATATATATATATATATATATATATATATATATATATATATATATATATTGTCACAGACACGCCAGGCTCCAACTACCACCAATCACGACGCACTCCATCCCCAGAATACTAATCACTCACACCTGCACCATATTAGCTCACTCATCAGCTCCTACATAAAAGACACTCACACATTCACCTTCACTGTCCGCCCCAACGCAACACCTACCTCAGCCGACCAGAGAACGTCAACCCTCCAGAACCAGCCAATGAACCCATGCAAGTTGAATCCACTTGTCTAACTCTCGCTGAGTGGCAGAGATGGTTAACCCAAAATTTATGTTTATATTGCGGTTCTCCAGGACACATAATTTCTGCATGCCCAACTCGTCCACCTCGCTCTATGGTGAGTGCCATCATATCCACCACAAACTCAATGAGACCACTCACTACCATTGTGAAACTTACTGCTGCCAGTGTCTCTGTTCCAGTTTCCGCGCTCCTTGACTCCGGTTCAGCCGGTAACTTCATCTTAGGTGCCCTCTGTCGCCAGCTTAACATCAGATTCAAGACAAGGCCGTCAACCTACCAGATCCACTCTGTGACCGGTAATCCGCCGAAGGCTGGTCAACCGTACAGTAGGACCCATTCAGCTACAAATTGGAATTCTACACACAGAGAACATCCAGTTGCTGGTTCTGGAGGGATCCACCACTTCAGCCCTAGAACATCTGTCCCCTGCCACTGTCTTCACCAAACTGGACCTCCGCAGAGCATACAACCTCATCCGGATACGTGAGGGGGATGAGTGGAAGACAGCTTTTGTAATGCTCACTGGACACTATGAATACCTAGTTATGCTGTATGGCCTGGTCAACGCCCCCTCCGTATTCCAGGACTTCATCCACGAGGTACTCCGGGAGTTCCTCCATATGTTTGTTCTAGTCTATATCGACGACATCCTGATTTACTCCCGGAGTATGGCCAAACATCGCCTTCACGTTGCGGAGGTCCTGAAACGCCTGAGTGAGTTCCAACTATTCCTCAAAGCCGAAAAATTTACTTTCCATCAACCCTCAGTGCAATTCCTGGGATATAACATCGATAGCAGTGGCATCCGGATGGACGAGGGGAAGGTGGAAGCAGTCAAGAACTGGCCCATTCCCAAGACTCTAAAGGAACTCCAACGCTTTCTCGGCTTCGCCAATTTCTACAGACGTTTTATTCAAGGTTATAGCTCCATCACCACTCCACTTACTAATTTACTTCGTAACAAGCCCAAGTCTCTGTCCTGAACCCCAGCTGCCACTGAAGCTTTTAACTCCCTCAAAGCAGCCTTCATCTCTGTTGGGATCAGGATGTACCAGGAGAGGAGCAAACCTTTCATTGTAGAGGTGGATGCTTCTACTACCGGAGTAGGAGCAGTCCTGTCACAGCAGCAGGGGAACCCAAGCCGCCTCCATCCATGCGCCTTCTTCTCACGCAAGCTCAACACGGCGGAGGTTAATTATGACATCGGTAACCGAGAACTTCTTGCAGTCAAGTTGGCCCTCAAGGAGTGGAGGCATTGGTTGGAGGGAGCTAGACATCCCTTCCAAGTCCTTACCGAACAGCTAAACGACTCAACCCCAGACAAGCCCGCTGGTCTCTGTTTTTTACACGTTTCAACTTCTTCATCTCTTACCGACCCGGATCCAAGAACGTAAAAGCTGATGCTCTATCAAGACTACGCAATCCCGATGGAATGACTGAGGAACCTGAACCCATTCTCCCCGAAGGTATCATAGTCAGCCCTATCACCTGGTCCTCAGAAACTCTACTCTCCTCCAATGCCTCCACCAACACCGGTGGAATACATCACCCGGACACGGCGCACTCAACTTATTCACTCAGCACACTCCTCACTTAGCACTGGCCACCCGGGGGTCAATGAAACTCTCTCGCTGTTGAAAGATCGCTTCTGGTGGCCTAGTATGGCTTCTGATGTGAGAAGGTACGTGCAAGGATGCAAAGAATGCGCCATTTCGAAGAGCCCACGCCATCTACCATCCTGCAAACTCCTTCCTCTGCCCGTCCCCAACCGTCCATGGTTGCACCTAGGGGTGGATTTTATCACAGATCTCCCAGCATCTAACAATTCTACCTGTATCCTGGTGGTAGTATCTTGTCGTCTTGTCGTCTTATTCCTCTGAAAGGACTCCCAACGGCTATGGAAACTGCAGAGCTGATGTTCAACCACATCTTCCATTACTTTGGAATCCCAGAGGACGTTGTTTCAGACAGAGGTCCTCAGTTCATCTCAAGAGTGTGGAAGGCATTCTTCTCCCTCCTAGGTGTGACCATGAGTTTAACATCTGGTTATCATCCCCAGTCTAACGGTCAGACTGGAAGGAAGATCCAAGAAATCGGTCGCTTCCTACGTACCTTCTGCCATGGCCACCAGGACTCTTGGAGCCAGTACCTGGGTTGGGCCGAGTACGCACAGAACTCCCTTCGCCAACCATCCACCGGACTTACTCCTTTCCAGTGCGTACTCGGATACCAACCCCCACTATTTCCTTGGTCAGGAGAACCTTCGGACATACCATCTGTGGATTACTGGTTCCGAGAGAGCGAGAGGGTCTGGGACTCAGCACATCACCAACTTCAACGTGCCATCAGGGGACGCAGAATTACAGCAGACCTTCGTCGATCTGAAGCCCCGGCCTATCAACCTGGACAAAAGGTCTGGCTTTCCACCAGGGACATCAGGCTGCGTCTCCCATGCCGTAAGATGATTCCCAGGTTCATTGGCCCATTCACCATCCTTGAGCAGATCAACCCGGTCACCTACAAACTCCAACTTCCACCTGAGTACCGTATCCATTCTACCTTCCATGTATCACTCTTAAAATCTCACCACCCTTCTGTTCCTCTCTCCACAGAGCCTGGTGTGACCTCAGCCGATCCCACCCCTTCCACTTCTTCTTGATGACGGAGCTGCCTACAAGGTGCTAGAGATCTTGGACTCCCGACATCGTGGCGGTCAGCTCAAGTACCTAGTGGACTGGGAGGGTTACGGTCCCGAGGAACGCTCCTGGGTACCACGTTATGACATCCTCAATCCTAGCCTGCTGGACACATTCCACGCTACCTCATCAGCTCCTACATAAAAGACACTCACACATTCACCTTCACTGTCTGGTCTCGTTCACATCAAGGAACTTACCTCTGACTTACCTGAAGGACTCCCATGCTGTTTCCTGTGTCTCCGATCTCCCTCCTGTGTTCTCCAGTTCGTGTGTGAGTGTCGTCCGTCTTCCTTGTCCTCTCCAGCTTCTCTCCTCATTCCTCCACCATCCTGCTAGGTATCAAGAACCCTATTATCATCATTGTCATCATCTTTGCTCTGCTTGTGTTCCAACAAACCACCTGTTATAACATCGTCTGTCTCTGGCCTGTGCATACTGTAACATGTATATATATATATACACACATTAAAATAAAAATAAAAAATGTAATAAATTAATAAATGATCTATAATTACCATTATTATTAACATTTATTAATAATGTATAATAATGAATGTATAATATATATAAAACATTAAAATCAATAAGAAATTTTTAAATAAAATTTAAAAGTAATACATTATTTATAATAATTACCATTACTAGTAACATTAACATTAATAAATGACTGCATAGCATATATACAAACATTAAAATCGAAAATAAAAGTCATGTTTTTTAAATAAAAAAATTATTTGAGTCCCAATAAGATAGAAAAAAGCAATACATAACTTCTCTGATGTCTTGCCCTTTTTAGGGTTAAATGCAAGAGTATAAAGGAAACACCGTCTTTAAATCCATTTTGACCGTTTCCAGCTCACATACCGTAAGCGCAGGACTAGACGTGTGCGGAAAAAAAAAAGTGCGGCTGGCTTGACTGTGTATTTTCGACACGCAGCCCACTTGACCGCAGTGCCCCACTGCTACCCACATTACCGGGGGGCGGCGGGTGTTCATTTAATGTATAAATTAAGATACATGTCCAAAAAAACAGTAAAGAAATGCTACCACTATTTGTAGTGGCGTTATTGTGGCGTAATAATAATCTGTTTGGCTGTAAAATAGACTTTTGGCTGTATGAATTGAAATCGATACCTGTAGAATTGTTCACAGACAGCATACGCAGTTCAACTAATAAAGATCTTCATCGCTGGCAAACAATAGGATGCATTTGCAGATTTGCTTTTAATTGACTGTAGGTCCACTACCACTTCATCCAACACCACTTCAGACGATTCAGTGCGTGCAGGAACTGAACAAATCTTTCAAACTGATGAAAAAAGACTGTTTAGACAGTTTTGCAAACTTGTTTGATCAAGTCTTTGAACAGAATTGACTCAAAAGAGTGATTCATTTGTGAATGGGGCATCGTTCATGAAAAAAAGAGAAAAAAAGTTTGGAATAAACTATGCATTTCTTAACATGTACAGTATTGCATTAAAATAAAGTAACGAGAGAAACGTCGCCCAGCGTAGCGAAGTAAAAGTACAGATTTTTCATTAGAAATGTACTCAAGTTAAAGTAAAAGTACCCACATTTAAAGGGATAGTTCACCCAAAAATTAAAATTATGCCATGATTTTCTCACCCTCAAGCCATCCTAGGTATATATGACTATCTTCTTTCAGACAAACACAATCCGAGATATATTTAAAAATATCCTTAGTCCTCCAAGCTTTATAATGGTTGTGAAAGGTAGGCCAAATTCTGAAGACAAAAATAATGCATCCATCCATAAAAAAATGAATCCATACGACTCCAGAGGGTTAATAAAGGCCTTTTGAAGTGAAGGGATGCGTTTTTGTAAGAAAAATATCCATATTTAAAACTTTTTATATTCAAACAACTAGCTTCCGGTGAACCACCGCACGCAGAATGCGCAAGTCGATTTGCGCCAAATGAGTAATCCTCTGATGCGATGTATGACGCAGGATGTAGGAGTATCATAAGCTTAGACGCCTCTCGCGGTTCAAACAAATAGGGCTGGGTAACAAACTCAAGCTCCTCTTCTCTTATATCGAAATCCTCCAACATTTCTCTTTAAAATTTCTCGTTTTAAACTTCTAATTTGTGACCAGTGTTTTGTTTTGCTCTCTCCTCTGCGTGCGTCATTGCGTCAGGTCAAATGTTGCTCTTCTGCCCAAATTGACGTGCACAGTATACGTACGGTCATATGCCAGAAGCTCGTTATTTGAATTTATAAAGTTTTAAATATGGATATTTTTCTTAAAAAAACACATCCCTTTGCTTCAAAAGGCCTTTTTTAACCCTCTGGAGTCGTATGGATTCATTTTTTCATGGGTGGATGTATTTTTTCTGTCTTCAGAATTTGGCCTACCATTCACAACAATTATAAACCTTGGTTTTGTCACGGAGTCACAGCCAGCACCCACCAACACCAACGCATCATCACCAGATAGCCATGCTCCTCCCACTCATTCACAGTCTCCCTAATACTAATTACCTGCACCTGCATCCCATCACCCAGGACACTATAAAGACTCTCACTTCCTTCACATCTTTGTCTGGTCTTGTTACACGTACCTGGACTTCTTAACCACTACTTACCTGCATCTTCCTGTGTCTTCCTCCCATCGTCTTCCCCACGTTGATTCCTCTACCTGCAATTACAAACCTCTATTACCTATTACAGCTAAGTGACTGTTCTGCAAGTGCTTGTTAAAATAAACATTAACTACTCACCTGAATCCACCGTTACCTGTGTTCGTGCCTCTGTTTTATTAAACATCTGTGTTCACTCACCCCTCTGTTTTCGTCTGAGTCCTGACAGAAGACCAGACCTTATGCAGAGCATCTCAAACACAGGCGGGGATCGTACTGTGGACCAGTTTACCACCCTGGTCAACGCAGTGCGATCCTCACTCCAACAGCTTGCCACAAGCACGTCATCCACAATCCCAGCTGATCTCCTGCACGCCATCCGCCATGCACTCCTTCACCCAGCATCTGCTGCTTCTTCTCCAACTGCTTCTGTCCGGCGTGGCGGAGGATTGCAGTGGGTTTCTCCTACAGTGCTTGCTCTACCTGGAAGCCCAGTCTCAACTCTTCTCCACCGAGCGATCCCAGGTAGCGTTCATCATCTCTCTGCTTGCTGGACGAGCGCTACAATGGGCTCAACCTCTCTGGGAATCCAATGCCCCAGTTACAGCCACCATCACCTCCTTCTTCATTCACTTCCGGGAGGTGTTCGGACAAAGCACCATCGATTTCTCTGTACATGACCAAATCTTCAGTTTACACCAAGGTAATGAATCTGTGAGTATGTATGCCCTCCGATTTCGTACCCTGGCGGCCACTAGCAGCTGGAACGAAACAGTACTGGTAACAGCCTTTCGCCAGGGCATGTATGATGACACAATGGGGCTGGAAACCCTGATCCAAAAGACAACCCGCGTTGCTCAGCGCTTTTCTGCATGTGCACTCCTCACAACCACTGCCAATCCTCTGCCCGCCACACTATCTGTCGCCCTTCCAGCACCTGAATTAATGCAAGTTGATTCCTATCGCCTGACTCGTGCGGAGTGTCAGAGAAGACTTCTCTGTTTATACTGTGGGGGAGAGGACCATGTCATCGCTGCCTGTCCCATCCGACCACCACGGCCAGCAGTGAGTACTATCCATCTGCCCGCTCGTATTGCACCTCTCACTAGAACGACTGCACATGTCCTTAACTCTCACGTCTGTGTTTCAGCGCAAGCCCTCATCGATTCCGGCTCCGCAGGGAACTTCATCAGCAACCAGATTCTCCAGAAATTGAATGTACGTCGCAAACGCTGCCAACAGGATCTACGTATTTAAACCGTCCAAGGAAAACCACTGGGCCGTGGTCACATCCTGCATTTCTCCCCCACACTGATGCTCTGCATTGGCTGTCTTAACTTGGAGATCACATTTATGGTGCTGGAGGGGTCCACCGCGGACATTGCCCTGGGACACCCCTGGCTCACACAACATCAACCGGACATCCAGTGGAACACGGGTGAGATCCTCAAGTGGAGTGAAGAATGTTTTAAGAACTGTTTATCTCATATAAGAAAGTCTTCCTCGAATCTCCAACCTCCTTCTTCTGACTCCAACATCCTTCCTGTCCTCTCCACCTCCATCGAAAGTCCTGAAACTGACCTCAAATTTCTCCTGAAAACTGGGCGTTCCAGGATGTGTTCAGCAAGCGGTTGGCAACGCAACTACCACCTCACCGGCCATGGGATTGCACTATTGACCTGCATGCCTGGGGCTACCCCACCCAAGGGTAGGGTTTACCCATTGTCCATCCCGGAACAGAAGGCCACGGAGGAGTATGTTCAGGAGGCCCTTAAACAACAATTCATCCGACCCTCGACATCCCCTGCCGCTTCAAGCTTCTTCTTCGTGGCCAAGAAGGACGGAGGCTCGAGGCCGCGCATTGATTACCGTCATCTGAACTCCCAGATGGTCAAGTTCAGTTATCCTCTGGTCCCGGCGGCTCTGGAGCAGCTACGGGGAGCTTGCATCTTCTCCAAGCTGGACCTGCAGAGCGCGTATAACCTCATTCGTATACGCCAGGGGGATGAGTGGAATACTGCCTTCATTACACCATCTGGACACTATGAGTACCGGATCATGCCGTATGGCCTGTCCAACTCTCCCTCCGTGTTCCATAACTACATGAATGAGGGGTTCTGGGAGTTTCTTCACTGGTTCGTGGTAGTCTACATTGACGACATCCTCATTTATTCCCGGAACCAGGCTGAACATCACCAACACGTCTCCCAGGTCCTCGAGAAGCTCCGCCAACACCATCTATACCTCAAGCTGGAGAAGTGCAAGTTCCATATCACCTGTGCTACATCATCGACCAACACGGCATCCAGATGGACCAGAGGAAGGTGGAAACCATCCGCAACTGGCCATCACCTACCACCGTAAAAACGTTTCCTGGGATTTGTGAACTTCTATTGTCACTTCATTCACAACAACATTCTCCTCAGTGCACCCCTCACCTCGCTCCTCAAAGGCCGGCCCAAGTCTCTGTCCTGGACCCCATCTGCCCGAGAAGCTTTCCACCAGCTCCAAGAGGCCTTCCTCGCTGCTCCGATCCTGGTCCATCCGAACCCTGATCTCCCATTCATCGTCGAAGTCGACGCCTCATCCACCGAAGTTGGGCGGTGTTGTCACAGTGGCAGGGTGATCCACCACGACTCCTTCCATGTGCCTAATTCTCCAAAAAGCTATCCCCGGCAGAGCAAAACTATGACATCAGGAACAGAGAGCTTCTTGCCATCAAGTTAGCATTGGAAGAATGGAGACACTGGCTGGATGGAGCAAACCATCAGTTTGAGGTGATTACTGACCACCGTAACCTGGAGTACCTTCGTGATGCTAAAAGATTGAACTCTCGTCAGTCTGCTCCTTTTCTTCACTTGATTCAATTTCATGGTCTCCTACCGCCCGGGAACCTAGAACTGACACCTTATCTCGGCTGTACCAACCCGATCCAGAAAACTCAGATCCAGAACCAGTCCTCCCTCCAGCGATGATCGTCAGCCCTATCCAGTGGTCCATCAATCAACGTATATCCCAAGTTAACCGCTCTAAACCAGCTGCGCTGGGAGGTCCTGAGGGGCTTCTCTACGTTCCACTGGCCCACCGTCAGCCCCTCATGGACTTAACTCACTCCTCTCCGGGCTCTGGACACCCAGGCAGTTCGCGTACCCTCTTGCTCCTGCGGCAACACTACTGGTGGCCCATTCCCATTCCCCAGGACACTATAAAGACTCTCACTTCCTTCACATCTTTGTCTGGTCTCGTTACACGTACCTGGACTCCTTACCTGTTACTTACCTGCATCTTCCTCCCATCGTCTTCCGTCTCCATCCGTCTGCTCTACGTTGATTCTTCTACCTGCAATTACAAACCTCTATTACCATCAGCTAAGTGGCTGTTCTGCAAGTGCTTGTTTACCTACTCACCTAATTCCACCGTGTTTGTGCCTCTGTTTTAATAAATATCTGTGTTTACTCACCCCTCTGTTTCCATCTGAGTCCTGACAGGTTTTGTCTGACGTTGGTTTTTGTTGTCATGAGAAACATTGATTCGGGTGTATCCCGAGAGGTTCAGCCTAAATAAATAAAGGTCCTAGAAAGCCCATGCAGAGCGGCCGGGATTTACAGCTTTGCATCGTCCACACATCGGCCGGAAAGCATTCGTGATCAGATGCCGACATCTCTGCAAAATTTTCCCAAATTAGCAAACACTCTCTGAGCTACATCTTGCCAAGGAACTTTGTACATCGAGTCGACATCGGCCAGACTTACGTGTGTTATCTGGGTGGGTGCTGTAACGTTAGCTTAAAATAAGCGCCAAAATGAATGTAACGTATGTAACGTAATTTTCACAGACTTTTGTGATGAGGCAAATCCGCAATTAAAGTAATAAATCTGATAATCTGATAAATTCTGATCAATTATAACAATGTTTACTTTACGGTGTTTATATTGTAATATGTTGTATAAAATGCAATCACGCAATGTGTCCCGGTTATTATTTGGTTACACAAACTGTATTTAATGTAATTTAATTTTAATTTCCAATTAATTTAAAGAAAACTATTGTAGCTATTGTAACTATTGTAACTATTGATGCCCCATCACAGGAAGGAAAGACTAAGAACATTTGACGCATATTATTAAATAACATTTTACTATCAGTGTTATTATAGTTAACAAAAACTAAAACCATAAAAAAAAAATAACTTTAAAAATAAATAAATGTTAACTGAAATATAACTTAAAACTTACACTTTTCTTATATTTTTATTTAACTGAAATCAACCAGTAATTTAGTTGCATTAACCTGATGTACTAAACTGAAATTGAAATAAAAATTAATAAAAACTATACAGACATTTTGATTTTTGATAACCCACCCTAACCCCAACACCCACCCACCCACCCTAACCCCTAACCCCGACACCCACCCTAACCCCTAAAATCAAAATCAAAAACAGTAAAAACAACAAAATTACTAAAACTTTTAACTGAAATTAAAATAAAATCAGAATGAAATTAAAATGAAATACAAAAATTAAATTGAATTCAAAATATTAACAAAAACTATAACAGTATCTCAATGATACTAAAATACCACTGCCTAGTGTGGCAAAATCTGTTCATTACAGTGTGTACAATACAGTATATATTACGTTAGCCAGGAAATGTGCGGGACGAGTAGCGTGCTGAAGTTGTCCAGAAGAAGAAGAAGAAGAACAATAGTGATGCTTTGCCAGAGGCCAGAACCACTAACTAGAATGTACATTTCCTGAAGAAACTGTGAGTGGTATTTGAAGTGGCAAAACTTGGCACGGTTGGTAAACAGTTGCTAGGGTACTCTGTCTGTTTGCTAGGGAGTGGCTAATACTAATTACACCACTAATAATAAGTTTTAACAGCATTTCAGCTTTTTCAAGCCAACTTAATAATGTTGCAGCAGCTTCTGTGCTTCGACTCGACTTCTGTGCTTTGTTCAAGATGTTGAACAAATCTCAATTCTACATTCATAAATTATAATTGATGTAAATGAAGATACTATAATAGAACTAAATGAAGGTGATTTCCATTAACAGAGATTGAGAAAAGCACAGACACAAACACACACGTCTTGCACATTTTTATTCTGACATGATATTTCAGTGACAGTATTAACATAATAAAGAGACTCTATAACATCTCACTGTCAGTGATTCATCATGAGCTCAAAGCATTATGGGTAGAATCTCTCGTCGGTCTGTTCTGATTCATCAATACAGTTTCAATGATGATCTATAATAAACAGTAAACCCAGGATAGAGCGGTTGAGTGAATGTGGTCTGGACTGTGTGGATGAGGCTCATTCTGTCTCCAGAGACGCTGTAGAAGGACAGAGTTCCTGCACTGTGATCCACATACACTCCTACTCTACTGCTGATGGACTTTACAGGGAGAACAGTCAGCATGTGTTTGTGTATGAATGAGTAACTGTCAGGAGAGCATAACAAACTCCAGGAGTGATCATTAAATCCAAACTGACACTCAGCACCATCTCCCTTCCTGCAGATGCTCTTGTATGACACTGATATAAACACACCATCTCCACTCCACTCAGTCTCCCAGTAAGAGCGTTGATCACTCACACTCTCACTACACAACGCCTGAGGTCGCACATCAAATCTGTCTGGATGATCAGGATACGACTGAAACTCTGGGTAAGCGTTAATAATCCGTCTGTTGCTCTCAGACAGAAGGAGGCGTTTACTCACTGTGTTCAGATCCAGAGTGAGCTGAAGGGAATCTGATGGAGATAAAACACATCACAATCAGGAACTATCAATCTGATCTTTTAATGTATCTGAACTCTTCATGTTCAATATATCAGCAGTGTCTCAGTACAGTTATCCTGTGAAAATCATCATTTACACGATCAACTCTAAAGATTTCTTTCTCCTTCTCCAGGAAGAACATGAACACACTCAGTGAGTTTCTCTGCTTGTTTTCACAGTGACTTACATTTTAGGAAGTCGCTCCTGGTCCAGAAAATGACTGTGGAAATCAAGAGACATGAAGAGTGTGATTATCATGTCAGGAGAAAATGATCCCTGCATCCATCGCTCACACATGCAGAAGATGCCTCTGCTGTTTCCTGACACAGACACTATTGAGGGTTTGAGACTATTGACACGTCACCATAATTGATTTGTCTTCTGTAGACATGAACTGATCAGAGGAAATCGGATCAAATTTCACTTTGCTCCCCATAAAGAGAAATCATATCGCTTCATAAGACTTGGATTAAACTTCAACCTCCTTAGTAATGTTTTTCAAAGAGACATTAATTAATCTATAAATGTCTCATGCTCAATCATTTGATTAGCCTACCTTTCTTTAAGTATTGGCATGATTGCAAATGTGATACTGATCTGATTGAAATCCAATAAATAAGGTGATATTTCACGAGTTCACACTTGCAAATAAGTCAGATAAATAAACAGCACGCATATTTGGCGAGGAGAGGGCTCCGAGCTCGGTATTTGGCCTGAACCCAGAGTACTCCCCCCGTATTCTGGTAAAGGAAGATAACCAGGCAAGTGTGAGATTTGGTTAGGAAGATAACCAGGCGAATGTGAGGAGACGGGGTGGTGGAGGGATGCTGACAAACTATCGAGGAACATGGGTGAGCGTATTCATAGTGTTCTCCACTTATGCTGATTGGGTAGACATGTTGATTACTGATTGCTGACAGCTGGTTGGAATGATGTGATGATTGAAAAGATCATTTGAAAGTGCTCCTCCCGAATTTTGTTAATAAAACATCACAATACTGTCGATTTCGTGAAAATAGTTTCAAACAAAGCCACACCAGAACTGTTGCGCATCTCTAAGCAGTCCATAACATTAACAGAGTAAATAAAATAAAGGTAAAAATGTAAGTAATTCAATGCACAAAAGCATCTCTTAAAGGCTCTGTATACTTCAAGCGAAGTCATTCTTCATTTAGGGGTAAAAACCTTTGCAGTAAGTGTATCAAACAACACAAGAACTTGTGATATTGTCTTGTTGTTTTGGCTTGTGACTGACAATGTAGGCTATATGTAGGCAGCACTCAGATGGACAGAGCACAGCAATATAAAGAAGCAAAATCATATGCATGATTTAATATGAAGTGTCCGTAATGCTTATTATGGTTGTTCAGAGCAAAATAGTGAGATGATTTGTTGATCCTAATAAGCATAAACATAATTTAGCTTTGTATATAAAGTTTCAAATTATTTGTATTTATAGTTGTTATAACACATAAACTTAATATTTAAAACGTTACAGACGTGACAGAGCACTGAAGCGTCCTGACCTCTTTATTAAAGCCCTTAAGTCATTCTATGAAAAGGGTGCCATTTGGGTCCGCAACATTTGATCAGATGCACAAAAAATGTCCCAAAGTCTGTTTCCAAAGCTTAAAGTTATTAATTCAAGTGTTCTTTTTAACATATGATAAAATCTTTTTTTGAAGATTATTATACTATTTGTAATCATTTTTCATTATTACATAGCCAATTTCACATGTCCGTGTTAACCAACGTGACATTTGCATCTAAAATATCAATAATAGTAAATAGTTTTTTTTTTTTTTTCAAACATATACTATTTTCAGGATTATATGTGTCCCTGTTTACATAAGATATATTTATTCACAATAAACCTTATTTTTTTGGTAAATATTTAATGATTTGTGCGCGTCCCTCAGTTTGACTTGACCACCCCGTCACACTAACTTGTTTTATCCATAAATAATGCACTGTTCCTTTAAATGACATCACAAAGTTGAAGTGACATCATCTGAGCCTTATAGCCACCAAGAACAAAAGCAGGAAACTATGTACTTTTTTTTTTACATTGTTTGTTTGTTGCTTTTTCATGTTAGGCAGGGCCCGGCTAGCTCAAACCTACCACCCCGTCATGCAAAATAGATAGGGAAAACTGTTTTTTATTCATTTTACATTATTAATACAAAGAAAATTATATTTCAGATTAAATGCATGTATGCTAGGTGAGAAACCTGACCACATGGGAGATTTGCAGACATTTTGGGATGAAATTTACCACCCTGCCACGTTTTTGTGACTTCAACCCGTGGACATGAAAAACAACCCGCAGCAACAGTGTAAAAGTAGCCTAGCCCAATTCCGCGGGAAAACCGCAGACTTGGCAACACTGTTAGGTTCATTCACTCACTCACTATATTACTCACACACTTTTTTTTTTTTTTTGAAAAAAGATAAAGATAAAAAAAAAATGTACAGGTATGGCACTTACCTAAAGTTTTTATGGGGCCGATAGTGTCACTGGCTTCACTCACTCCCACTTTACCCACAATCCTGTAGCGGATCATGTACTGCTTTCCAAACTCCAACTTAGTCAGAGTAAAGTCTTTATCAGGTGTGTTTATGACAAGCCACTGTTCCTCAGCTGCTTTTACCTCCTTGTACTCCACTCTGTACTGCACAGTCTCTCCAGTCGGGGACTTCTGCAGTTTCAGGGACACATCGCGCTCCAGGACCTCCTTCACTTCTGGTGGGGGAGGCTTCGACACAGGCTGGAACTGTCTGTCTGTCAGCTTCCCTTTTTCATACAGATAGATGGAGGAGCCTGGACTGGATGTATCAGAGATGACAGACACAATGAATCGATATCTTTTTTCATTTTTATTAGCCTCTGAAAAACTTTTGAAAAGAGATAAGTTCTCTCTCATCTTTGAGATGACATCATGATCGTTGAACCACTCTTCTGATGTTAATGTGCTAGAATGCATTTGCACTACTACATCTAGCTCTTTGAACTTGTCAGATTCCAGAAACTTCTTCTGGGTTGAAAGATACGGGTCTTCATACTTCAGAGATGTGAAGGTCAAGCACACCACAACATCAATATCAAGATCAAGGATGATGGTGTTTAGTTGATCTGAGTCTTCAGTTTTGATTCCCCCCAGCATCTTGGTTTGAGTACTCAAGAGGTTAAGTTCAGACTTTGCACGATCTAACCACTGGTTAAGCATGTCAGCATTGAAAGGGGAGCTGTAGTGGATCGTCAGGATGTGTTTCAGTGACTTCTCCTCCATCTCTCTTCCTCGTATAGCAGGCAAGACCCTGCTGACAGCTTTCAGGAGCATTGTCTTGTAAATGCTAAATGATCTCTGAAATGATTGCAGCCTCTCTTTGATGTCTCTGAAAACATTCCCCAGTGTTTTTCTGGAGAGGTCATAGCATGTCCTCTCTGCCTGTCCCAGCCCCTCTATTATATCTTCAGTGTTGGAAACCAGATTAGTGCTAATTTCTCTCTCCAACTGAGCTGCTTTTGAATCCAGAAGAGAAAGAGGATAGAGCCAGACTTTTATTGGAACTGCATTCTGTGGATTCTCCTTCAGGATAGTGGGGAGCTTCTTGTACACCTCCAGGGCCTCTATGTAAGTGGTGGGGTTCTGCTCAAGGCGGACGTCACCATGAAATGTGCAGGTAATGCTCTCAACCTTTTTCTTATCACCATCTGTCATATTTAAAGCTCCTTTTCCCTCAATAGAAAATCCAGGGATCTTCTTGACCATGATATTTAGATCTCCCTCAATCTGCTGCTTTTCTTCCTCTTCTGAAAATGTCCGATCAAACACCATGATGGCCTGAGCTCCGTATAGTACAGCTGTGACCACATGAGTTGCAGTTTTCTGGTCAAACACCTGAGGGTAGGTGATCTGGCCCAGCTGGGACATGGTGAGCTGTTCAAATCTGGTGGTTTCTTTGTAATACATTGTAACTCTGGACTGTTGGTTTGAGGATTTGGTGTCACGCAGGAACTTGGCAGATCCTCCCACCTCCACCAGTCCTCCCAAGAAGCTGGCCTTCAGGGAAGCACTTACATCTAGGAGACTGGACTTACTAGAGACAGAGTCGGAGCTACTGAACTTCAGATCTGTCATGTGCTGCGAACGATTGTCCAGATCTTCCCTCAATGATTTCTTATCCCACAGAGTAACACCTGAAATGAGGCATAGCTTTAAGGGTTAGGAAGTGATGTACTGTTTTATACATTTTATAGTGTTGTTACACAAGGACTGGTAATTGCAGCATTAAGTGAAGTGAGGACAACAAACTTTTATTTATTTATTTATTTAGGTTGGTAAAGCACCTGGAATGAAGGTATCCTTGCGGCATTCATACAGCATACCAGGAAACAGAGGTCTTCCTAGAGCTGCCACTTCAATGGTCTGTGATGCCAGGGCTGCAGTAAATGACAAATAAAAGGTAATATTTATACTTACAATATTTTTAATATATATTAACAAAATTACATCTGATTATAATGTATACTGTTTAACTCTTTCCCTGCCAGTGTTTCTGAAAAAAGTTGCCAGCCACCACCAGCATTTTTGATCATTTTCACAAAATGTAAACGTATTTTGTTGTATGAACACCCAGTATATCAAAAGAAAGAACAGTCTCTGCTTTTAAACAAAAAAATATTATAGCTTTGTGCATTTTTTTATCAACATTTCAATATGGGTAAGTTTCATAAAATTAATATAAGAAAAATTTAAATTATTCATGAAAAAAACATTGAGCAAGAAGCTGAGAAAAATGCGTTTTAGTCAAAGACTACACCCAGATGAGATTCAGAATGATAATCAAAACACAGATGGAGTAGATCGAGTCCATCAACACCCCCAGAGCTTCACAGTCCTATATCTCGTCCTGGATCGACATTTCATTTAGTAATTGTGATGAAGACGAGCCCACCAGCTCGCCTTCGGGGAGGAAATGTAAGTCCGTGAGGGGATGTAAAAATGATGGCTCACTCGCAGAAGCACTTTTCGTGCAAAGTGCAATTTATTTACAGTGCCAAAAGTTGATCCACAGTGAAGAATATATATAAGTGTCCACAAAAAAATCCAAAGTACCAAAGAAACAACAAAAAGGGAAAATAAACCAGAAAATAATCCAACAATGATATATACAGGTATCCACAGGTATCCACAATATACAAAAAGGGGTTTTGGGTTTGCTCGAGGCACCACGGTAGCACTCTTGCGTCGACTTGGTAAACAAGTACTGTCTTTAGGTTTGGCCTGCTTTATATAGGCCAAACCCCGCCCCTTTTCAGGCCACCCCATCTTTGGGTACATATAACATAATACACATCCAAAATACTTAATCTATTTGATATTCAATATGATAAAACAACAATAATTAATTCCTATATATATATATATTAATAATATACACAATCCATTCACACATAATACACTTAACACATAATCTGGACATTTAGATACACACTCAAACACCTATTCACATTAGACAATGGTTTCGTCAGCTCCCAATTGCGCTGCGCCGGCGCGACCAGGCCGTGGCATCATAAGCGGCCGCCGCTCGATCATTCGGTTTGGCCAGCGCAGCGTTTCCCACTAGAAGACTGACTACGCCCACATCGACAAACAGCACCGAGACAGAACAAGACGACAAGTGCAGTGTAGGTGTATGAAATGACCGGGAAATGGATATGGAATGGATGACGGGAGGAGAGTGGAGAAATGGGAGAATGTCCATGTGCTATTGGGATTGCGTGTGCACCCGCTACTACGATAGCGGCAACGGCTGGGAGGAACGATACAGAGAATGAATGAGGTAAGTATGCAGGGGTGTGTGTGTGTGTGTGTATGTGTGTGCACGCCAGTGCTGCTTCCCCAGCGGTGGCAGCTAATGTGACTTTATCACAGTAATGTTAGCAGTTTTGATTTATATGCTGTTTAATTTTGATGATATTTTACATATGCATCTGCTAACATATTATATTGTTTGTTTCTGCTTCTTTTTCACCTGTGTTTTGATCAGGAGATTCAGTACTCTTTCAGAATTGTGTAATAGCACCCCCTACCATATGACAGTGGAAAGCCGAAAATTCCTATCAATGGCGGTGAAGCGTTTTCTCACAAATGAAAGAAACTTTCGTCAATGGCGCGGAAAGAGTTAATACTGAAGAAATCTAAAAAAATACTGAAAAAATAAAGATGCTAGCAGCAATATGGTGCCAAGCCAGAGGGGTGTAACATTTTATTCGCCACTGGCAGTTGCTGATGCTGATTGATTCTGATGCTGATTGATTCATTTTTCCAAGGATGTCAGGGTTAAGCCTGTTTTGAGTTTGTTTATGTTTCCCTGTCCTATTCATGTATTAGTTGGTTTGTCTTTAGTCACACGTTCTCTTTTGTTCAGTTTCCCACTATTCCTATGTTTCAATGGTTACTATCATTATTAGTTCATTTGTACCAGCTGTTTCTTGTTTAATTAGTCTTGTTTGCTTGTTTCCTTTGTGTATTTAAACCCTGTGTTTCCTTCAGTTCTCTGTCTGTCCTCGTCATAGTTAAGTTGGTTGTTCTATTCCCTTTTCAGAGTGTTTTTGTAGAGTTTTGAGTTTGTTTTATTAAAGAAGCTGCTGCATTGAGATCCTGACTATATTCCTTTGTGCTGCAACCATTATATTTGAAGTAAGTTTTTAAGGTTTATCATTAGGTATGTTTACTAAATAACTTTTATAAAAACCCTTTGTGGGGCTCCAATAGGCTACCAGTTAATCAAATTAGAGAGATCGGGTTGCAATTTAGCATAACAATCCTTATGTTTACATCTGGGCTAATAATACCACAGATATCATTGTGACATTAATAGAATGCTGATCCAAACCATCATTTTGGTTGAGACTGACATTTCAATGTTTAAATTGTTTTGGATCAGCATTGTAATTTTGATGAAAGCCAACCATGGGTGGAGACCGTGACATTGAACTAACAGTGATGTGTAGTTGATGCATCTCTGCAGAACACTAGTGGGTGTTTCCCAATCAGTGGAGCACTTTCAAACCACCATAGGCTTTTACCCGATTTGCTCTAATCCACT
Source organism: Elopichthys bambusa (assembly GCA_037101425.1). Lineage (NCBI taxonomy): Eukaryota > Metazoa > Chordata > Actinopteri > Cypriniformes > Xenocyprididae > Elopichthys > Elopichthys bambusa. The sequence goes on along the minus strand of CM074435.1, from coordinate 41,356,616 downwards.
GGGGGCTTGGTTTAGGGGTGGCCCTTCATGATTTTAGCAAGTCTGTTGAAAAATGGTTGAAAAACATCCACTGTAGTTTGAAAAAGCAAGAATGTAATCCTTAACATATAGCCCAAGTATTGCATCTATTACTCAAAAATTATAACCACGCAACCGTCTACTACAGTATTGCGTCAGACGGTGCATTGTAGTATCCCTGAGGAAAAATTCAATTCATTTACTCCTTTAAGAGAGGAAGAACTGTCTAAACTTGTTAAATCGTCAAAATCGACAACATGTATGTTAGACCCTATACCAACTAAGCTATTGAAAGAGATGCTTCCAGAGGTCATAGATCCTCTTCTTAATATCGTTAATTCATCTTTATCACTAGGATACGTACCAAAAACTTTTAAGTTGGCTATTATTAAACCTCTTATTAAAAAACCACAACTTGATCCTAGAGAATTAGTCAATTACAGGCCAATCTCAAATCTCACTTTTTTGTCAAAAATACTAGAAAAGGCAGTATCATCACAACTATGTTCCTTTTTAGAAAGAAATAGTATCTATGAGGATTTCCAGTCAGGATTTAGACCATACCATAGTACTGAAACTGCTCTCATTAGAGTTACTAATGATTTGCTCTTATCATCAGATCGTGGTTGTATCTCTCTATTAGTGTTACTGGATCTTAGTGCTGCATTTGACACTATTGATCATAATATTCTTTTAAATAGACTCGAAAATTATGTTGGCATTAGTGGAATTGCATTGTCATGGTTCAAATCATACTTATCTGACCGTTATCAGTTTGTAGAAGTAAATGAAGAGAGGTCATATCGATCACAAGTTGAATATGGAGTACCGCAAGGCTCGGTACTAGGACCATTGCTTTTCATTCTGTACATGCTACCCTTAGGAGATATCATCAGGAAGCATGGTGTTAGTTTTCACTGTTACGCTGATGATACTCAGCTCTATATTTCTTCGCGCCCTGACGAAACTTACCAATTCACAAAATTAACGGAATGCATAGCTGATATAAAAAATTGGATGACCAGTAATTTCCTACTACTAAATTCAGAAAAAACAGATATTCTAATTTTTGGACCAAAAACTTCCTCACGTAATAACCTAGAATACTGTCTAACACTTGATGGCTGCTCTGTTAAGTCTTCGTCGTCAGTTAGGAACCTGGGTGTGCTCTTTGATACCAATCTTTCATTTGAAGGCCATGTTTCTAGCATCTGTAAAACCGCATTCTTCCATCTTAAAAATATATCTAAATTACGACATATGCTCTCGATGACAAATGCAGAACAGTTAGTTCATGCGTTCATGACCTCAAGGCTAGATTACTGTAACGCTCTACTAGGTGGTTGTTCTGCTCGCCTGATAAATAAACTACAGCTCGTACAAAATGCAGCAGCTAGAGTTCTTACTAGAACTAGGAAATATGACCATATCAGCCCGGTTCTGTCAACACTGCATTGGCTTCCTGTTAAACATCGTATAGATTTTAAAATCTTGCTAATTACCTACAAAGCACTAAATGGTTTAGCTCCCCAGTACCTGAGCGAGCTCTTAATGCATTATAGTCCTTCGCGTCTATTACGATCTCAGAATTCAGGCCAGCTGATAATACCTAGAATATCAAAATCAACTGCAGGTGGTAGATCCTTCTCCTATTTGGCACCTAAACTCTGGAACAATCTTCCTAGCATTGTTCGGGAAGCAGACACACTCTGTCAGTTTAAATCTAAACTAAAAACACATCTTTTTAACCTGGCATACACATAACACATTATCAATTTATTTTTTCAAATCCGTTAAAGGATTATTAGGCTGCATAAATTAGGTCAGCCGGAACCGGGAACACTTCCAATAACACCAGATGTACTCGTTACATCAGAAGAAGAATGGCATCTACGCTAACATTAGTCTTTCTGTTTATCCCGAGGTTTACCGTAGTCAGCCGGATCCGGGCCGTATCCGGGTGAGATCGAGGACCTGCACCATGACACAACCACAACACAGCCCTGAAGTATCTGCAGAGATTGAGTCAACTAGATCATCCACTGTGAAGGCCTCATCAACATGACAACCAGTGGCACATCTCCTCAACAACCGTCCATACCGGTGTAATGAATACGATCCTCAACTGGATGGAACTGAATTAAACACTTTGAATGTTGCGATCCTATCTGACTTATGATAGCAGCCTGAGTCGTAACAAAGCACTGTTCGCCAGAGGAGAACTGGCCCCCCGACTAAGCCTGGTTTCTCCCAAGGTTTTTTCTCCATTTTAACACCTGTTTGCCACCTGATGTCACCTGTTGGAGTTTGGGTTCCTTGCCGCTGTCGCCTTTGGCTTGCTTAGTTGGGGACAATTGACATTTGATATTCAACAGTGCTTTGATCTGCCTGCATTGACACTATTCCTTACGAGCTGCTGTGCAGCCAAAATAATGTACCAGTTATCACTGTAAAGCTGCTTTGACACAATCTACATTGTAAAAAGCGCTATATAAATAATGGTGACTTGACTTGACTTGACTCAATGGTTGCAGAGCACCTTGCCTTCTTTCCTTTAATAGTGATGAAGGCGGATGAGGATGGACTTTTTCTTTTCTTTTTTTTTAAAAAAGAGAAGCACCCTCTTGATAAATGTGACATTGATAATACATTAGCTACGTTTCCATCCAAAGTTGCGTATTTAACTTATGCGCAAATTTTGAATATCGCATAAAACATTTGCGAATAAAGTTTCCTTCCAGCGAGTCAAAAAACAAAAACGTCACTTCCTGATACACTGGCACTAAATATCACTATGAAAAATGGAAGTTTCTGCAGTAGAAGCCACTGTATATAATTTTTATATATAATAAATTGTTTGAGCGTGCAGATGAAACACAATAAACGGTGTCATGTTATCTTGAGTGTCAGTGAGATATATGGTTAGTTGGATTTATAGTTAGATATATGGGTATATTTATGGGGGTTATATCTCACCCCAGATTGGCATTGGTATGACAGGGTATCTGGCTCCTTTCAGTGTGTTGGGAGCTGATGGTGGCCATGGTTTTTCCTTTGATTGGGGGGTGAAAGTCACCCAAGCAAGTTTTACACCCCAGTGTCAAAATCAGTGCTGTTAGGTTCATGTTAGTTGTTAGTGCCTAAGACAAACAATCAGAAATATTCATCAAGCCAAAGAGCCCACACACGTCGGTAAGTTTGGGAGATGTTCTTTCTAGAACATCTATATCTGTGTTTCCAAACACATTGATAGGATCATTGTTAAAAAAAAACAAAAGAATGAAAAACGTTTATTTAACTCACAGTGAAGGTGTTTGCAAGTCAACCTGGTGGGGAAAGAGTGCATCCTAAATGTGTTTGTGTTAATGGTTTTATGACAGTTGCTTAGGCTAGAATGACATTCATCAAAACCTTTCTTGTGATTCTCTGGCTCAAAGACATCTTATACTAATTTAGTGTACATAAATTTGTTCTATTCAATTCACATTTATTTGTATAGTGCTTTTCACAATATGTATCGTTTCAAAGCAGTATGTAGATATTGAATGCAACACAAGGATCTCTGATTTTATCTTGTTAAACATCTACGTAGCATTTGAAATCATTTAAGATTATTTTATTACTAAGATCATTATGGTTATAATTATTTTTATTAATTTTGATATTCATCAATGTTTGATGACATCAGCCTTGCCTCTTAAGTAGTAGGTGCATTGTTCCAGTCGTAATGTGTCATTCAAAAGTTGTTTAAACAAATCAAATGTTGAAGGCCTTTCAGATATAGGATCGAGTGTCCTGTCCAGTTCTATACCAAAAAGATATCGTACAGGCGTAATGTCCAACAGAGTTTCCAAACTTTAGCTGTCAAATCATGTACCTCTTTCGAAATATATTTAAGTTTTCTGCATTCCCAGAAGATCTGCATAATTGATCCTGTTTTACATCAGTGACATCTGGGTGATTAGGATACATTTTACTCAGACGAAGTGGAGTGAGGTACATTCTGTGTATAAATTTATAGTTCTGTTCTGTACTTTTGTTTCAGGAAAATGAGGTAAAAACATTCTTACATATAGTCCCCCACTGGTCTTCATCAAAGTTACACTCAAGGTCCTTTTGCCACACATTTTTAAGTAAGACCAGGGAAGAATCATGATGATCTAACAGAGTGCTGTATATCACAGAGATTTTCCCTTTTAGTGTTGTTGAATTCATCAGAATCTCCAGTGATAGATGCCCTGCCTTTTCAAAAGTGCTTATCAAGTAACGAATTTGCAAATACTTTTCAAAAAAATTCCTGTCTTAAAATCTTGAATTCTGAAATTAAATCTGAGAAGGACTTGAGGGAGCAATCGGTAAACAAATGTTGAAACTGGTATATACCGTATTCTTTCCATTTTATATTTTATAAAGCCCTTGGCTTCCTTAATATGAGGCAGAGAGTCTCTAACAGGTGCAATCAGTTTTATTATTCTGGAACCAGCATAAGCACCGTGAAAACTAGAAGTAAACACAAACAGCTGGTTAATAAGCCTTTGGCATAACACTAATTTACAAATCCTTATACCTTTTACAGTGCATCATCATGCATTTGTGTATATATACAATGCACATTAAATGACCTTTAAAGGTATTTAAAATAACACAAAACAATAATTGGCTCAGTTAACATGTGAAACTTCCCTGGTACAGGATACCCAACAAAACATTTTTCAGTAACAGTCAATGTAGACATTTTACATCCTTAAAGATTCTGTCTCTTACACATGGAACCAAAAAATACACACCTCGCTCCGCTCACCAAGGGTGCAAACTTTAGACTTGCTGCTTCATGAATTAGCCGCTAGCTTGATGGTCTCTGGACTAAACAGCACACAAATGTGTGGACATAAGACAAGGCAACTTAACAAACAACGTAAAAAGGGGATTTATAACTACTTAAAGTTACAGACTGAACAGCACCAGGATTACACAACATCTGTTAACTTACATATGTCACTGAGCTTCTGAGATGAAAGAAATCTGATGAGTGAAACTGCTGATTGACTATACAGGTTCCTGGGCTCACAACCTCAAACCCAGTCACATGAATGACCTGACTGTGAATTGATTACCTCTAGTGGTGACTTACAAACAGGGATTTTCCAAGAGCAGGCGGTAGGTCTGGATTTGAGAATAGAGGAGCTAGAAATTTTAACAAAGGATCCACAAAACCCCTTTACATTTTGCCAGGCTCTAAGTATATTATAAACAACATAAGTTCTTATCACTGAATGTAGTGCGTTTATGTTGTTAATAAAAGGTAAAGAGGTCAGAGGCGTAAGAGAACAAAGGTCTTCTTCAGTATCTGTCCAGTGAGCAGTTCTGCGATCATGAACCAAGTCCGGTGATTCTGCAAATGGCACAGCAGCGTACTTGATAATGTCACTCAGCTCGCTCTGGCTACTCCGGTTATCTCTGTATGTATATTTTACAACAATAAAACGAAATGTGTTATAAAACACCACTCTGCCTTTTTTCGTTTACATTTAAAAAATATTAAACATATGGCTCAGGCAATATGTGCATACTCTGATTATCTTTACTGTAACAAAATGAAATAAAACAAAACACACTTGTCTCTTTTTGGTAAATGTCAGTTTTAATGATCAATAATAGCCATTATAAAAGGAATAAGAATATATACAAATAAGAAATAAAGCAAACAATTCAGTCAGACATACAAAATTAGCGCTTTAATAGGCTACAACAAATAGACTACTCTACAGGTACTCAATAGGCTTAAAGTTAAATAGCCTAAATATATAAAGTTATGAAACGTCACTTTGCCTTCAGCCAAAACGATTTGCCATGGAACAAATTATAGATTCATGAGCCCAAAGATTGCCCGTTAGATATACAAAAGGCGAATTATGTCATGTCAAGTCACCATTATTTATATAGCGCTTTTTACAATGTAGATTGTGTCAAAGCAGCTTTACAGTGATAACTGGTACATTATTTTGGCTGCACAGCAGCTCGTAAGGAATAGTGTCAATGCAGGCAGATCAAAGCACTGTTGAAAATCAAATGTCAATTGTCAAGTGTCCCCAACTAAGCAAGCCAAAGGCGACAGCGGCAAGGAACCCAAACTCCAACAGGTGACATCAGGTGGCAAACAGGTGTTAAAATGGAGAAAAAACCTTGGGAGAAACCAGGCTTAGTCGGGGTGCCAGTTCTCCTCTGGCAAACAGTGCTTTGTTACGACTCAGGCTGCTATCATAAGTCAGATAGGATCGCAACATTCAAAGTGTTTAATTCAGTTCCATCCAGTTGAGGATCGTATTCATTACACCGGTATGGACGGTTGTTGAGGAGATGTGCCACTGGTTGTCATGTTGATGAGGCCTTCATAGTGGATGATCTAGTTGACTCAATCTCTGCTGATACTTCAGGGCTGTGTTGTGGTTGTGTCATGGCGCAGGTCCTCGATCTCACCTGGATACGGCCCGGATCCGGCTGACTACGGTAAACCTCGGGATAAACAGAAAGACTAATATTAGCGTAGATGCCATTCTTCTTCTGATGTAACGAGTACATCTGGTGTTATTGGAAGTGTTCCCGGTTCCGGCTGACCTAATTTATGCAGCCTAATAATCCTTTAACGGATTTGAAAAAATAAATTGATAATGTGTTATGTGTATGCCAGGTTAAAGAGATGTGTTTTTAGTTTAGATTTAAACTGACAGAGTGTGTCTGCTTCCCGAACAATGCTAGGAAAATTGTTCCAGAGTTTAGGTGCCAAATAGGAGAAGGATCTACCACCTGCAGTTGATTTTGATATTCTAGGTATTATCAGCTGGCCTGAATTCTGAGATCGTAATAGACGCGAAGGGCTATAATGCATTAAGAGCTCGCTCAGGTACTGGGGAGCTAAACCATTTAGTGCTTTGTAGGTAATTAGCAAGATTTTAAAATCTATACGATGTTTAACAGGAAGCCAATGCAGTGTTGACAGAACCGGGCTGATATGGTCATACTTCCTAGTTCTAGTAAGAACTCTAGCTGCTGCATTTTGTACGAGCTGTAGTTTATTTATCAGGCGAGCAGAACAACCACCTAGTAGAGCGTTACAGTAATCTAACCTTGAGGTCATGAACGCATGAACTAACTGTTCCGCATTTGTCATCGAGAGCATATGTCGTAATTTAGATATATTTTTAAGATGGAAGAATGCAGTTTTACAGATGCTAGAAACATGGCCTTCAAATGAAAGATTGGTATCAAAGAGCACACCCAGGTTCCTAACTGACGACGAAGACTTAACAGAGCAGCCATCAAGTGTTAGACAGTATTCTAGGTTATTACGTGAGGAAGTTTTTGGTCCAAAAATTAGAATATCTGTTTTTTCTGAATTTAGTAGTAGGAAATTACTGGTCATCCAATTTTTTATATCAGCTATGCATTCCGTTAATTTTGTGAATTGGTAAGTTTCGTCAGGGCGCGAAGAAATATAGAGCTGAGTATCATCAGCGTAACAGTGAAAACTAACGCCATGATTCCTAATGATATCTCCCTAGGGTAGCATGTACAGAGTGAAAAGCAACGGTCCTAGTACCGAGCCTTGCAGTACTCCATATTCAACTTGTGATCGATATGACCTCTCTTCATTTACTTCTACAAACTGATAACGGTCTGATAAGTATGATTTGAACCATGACAATGCAATTCCACTAATGCCAACATAATTTTCGAGTCTATTTAAAAGAATATTGTGATCAATAGTGTCAAATGCAGCACTAAGATCCAGTAACAGTAATAGAGAGATACAACCACGATCTGATGATAAGAGCAAATCATTAGTAACTCTAATGAGAGCAGTTTCAGTACTATGGTATGGTCTAAATCCTGACTGGAAATCCTCATAGATACTATTTCTTTCTAAAAAGGAACATAGTTGTGATGATACAGCCTTTTCTAGTATTTTTGACAGAAAAGTGAGATTTGAGATTGGCCTGTAATTGACTAATTCTCTAGGATCAAGTTGTGGTTTTTTAATAAGAGGTTTAATAATAGCCAACTTAAAAGTTTTTGGTACGTATCCTAGTGATAAAGATGAATTTACGATATTAAGAAGAGAATCTATGACCTCTGGAAGCATCTCTTTCAATAGCTTAGTTGGTATAGGGTCTAACATACATGTTGTCGATTTTGACGATTTAACAAGTTTAGACAATTCTTTCTCTCTTAAAGGAGTAAATGAATTGAATTTTTCCTCAGGGATACTACAATGCACCGTCTGACGCAATACTGTAGTAGACGGTTGCGTGGTTATAATTTTTTTTCTAATATTATCAATCTTGCAAGTAAAGAAGATCATACAGTCATCACTGCTGTGCTCTTTGGAAACATCAGAAGTTGAAGCTTTATTTCTTGTTAATTTAGCCACTGTATCAAATAAATACCTAGGGTTTTGTTTATTTTCTTCTAAAAGTTTTGAAAAATATGCAGATCTAGCAGATTTTAAGGCCTTTCTGTACTCAACCATTCTCTCCCTCCACAAAATGCGAAATACTTCTAGTTTTGTTTTCTTCCAGCTGCGTTCCATTTTTCTGGCTGCTACCTTTAGGGCCTGAGTGTGCTCGTTGTACCACGGCATTGGATTAATTTCCTTAATCTTTTTTAAACAGAAAGGAGCAACTGAGTCTAATGTGCTTGAAAAGACAGAGGCAATAGTTTCCGTTGCAACATCGAGGTCTTCTAAGCTGTCTGGCATGCTAAGGCGATGAAACTGATCAGGAAGATTATTTATAAAGCGTTCTTTAGTGGTAGAAGTGATGGTTCTACCAAATTTATGGCAGGGAGGCAGTTTAGCTGTTTTGACTAAATGTAGTATACACGAGACTAGGTAATGATCTGAGATGTCGTCACTCTGCTGCAGAATTTCAATGGCATCAATATCAATTCCATATGACAATATTAGATCTAAGGTATGGTTACGACAATGAGTGGGTCCTGACACGTGTTGTCTAACACCAATAGAGTTTAGAATATCTGCAAATGCCAATCCCAATGAGTCTTTTTCATTATCTACATGGATATTAAAGTCACCAACAACAAGTACTTTATCTGCTGCTAGTACTAACTCTGATAGAAAATCAGCAAATTCTTTGATAAAGTCTGTATGGTGTCCTGGTGGCCTGTATACAGTAGCCAACACAAATGTCAACTTACATAATGTTACGTAAAGTACCATCACTTCGAAGGAATTATATTTGAGAGACTTTTGACTAATACTATAAATATTACTAAAAATTACAGCAACACCTCCTCCTTTGCCTTTCTGACGAGGATTGTGTCGATAATCATAACCTTGAGGGCTAGACTCATTTAAAGTAATGTAATCGTCCGGTTTTAGCCAAGTTTCTGTCAAACAGAGCATATCTAGATTATTGTCTGTGATAATATCATTTACAATAAGTGATTTTGATGAAAGGGATCTAATATTTAACAACCCAAGCTTTATCATTTGTTTATCATTATTATCTCTATTTTTTATTTGTTGAACATCAATTAAATTTTTACCATTAAATGGGTTTGGAAGTTTTTTTTTTTTACTAATTCGGGGTACAGACACAGTCTCTATGTGATAATATCTAGGTGTAAGAGTTTCTATGTGTTGGGAATTATCTGACTTCTGTAACGTGAGGCAGCTAGCAGACGGTCGGTTTAGCCGGTCTGTCTGCTTCCTGACCTGGGCCACAGTTTGTCATGTTTCAGCTCTAAGACTAAGTGCCATATTACTAGAGAGAAGAGCAGCACCATCCCGAGAGGGATGAATACCATCTCTTTTCAACAGGTCAGGTCTGCCCCAAAAACTTTTCCAATTGTCTATAAAACCTATATTATTTTGCGGACACCACTTAGACAGCCAGCCATTGAGTGATGACAATCTGCTAACTATCTCATCACTCCGACGAACAGGAAGGGGACCAGAGCAAATTACTTCTCCTGACATTGTATTTGCGAGTTCACACACCTCTTTAATGTTAATTTTAGTGATCTCCGACTGGCGAAGTCGAACATCATTAGTGCCGACGTGAATAATGATTTTAGAGTATTTATGATTAGCATTAGCCAGCACTTTTAAATTTGCTTTGATGTCAGGTGCTCTGGCTCCCGGCAAACATGTGACTATGGTGGCTGGTGTCTCTATTTTCACGTTCCGTGTAATAGAATCGCCAATAACTAGGGCACTTTCAACAGGATTCTCAGTGGGTGCATCACTGAGTGGGGAGAACCTGTTTGATGTTATTATTGGAACGGAAAAGTGGTGTTTTCCGCGGCTAGGCCGCCCCATCGTTACCCAGGTGCCCTGCTGCACGGGCTCTACAGCCGGAACCGAACAATGTACAGAGTTCACTAAGCTAATCGCATCCACAACAGTATCTGAAGCCCTTGCCTTGCGTACTATCCTCGATTAAAGTTTGGATGCGTGTCTCTAATTCTGAGATTCTCTCTGTCAGCCTGACTATTTCCCTACATTTATGACATGTAAATCCCTCATCGCTGACAGAGAGAGCTATTCTGAACATGTGGCAAATGGAACAGGTGACAATGCTAGGAGAGGATGACATGACTCACCGTGTTTGTAGACTGATCCGAGTTACCACAGCTGTTTGATGAGCGCATTGAAAAGGAGCGCGCGAGAGACTGATGACAAGTTAACAAGCTAGCGAGATGCAAACGCGTTGTAACAGCGATTTAGATTCAAAGATCTCAAGCTAGCGACGTCAGATTAATGTAGTAGGCAATATTAAATATAAGGTACTAATAATATAAGCAACAATGAATAAAAGTAAGAGATTCAAATCGAAGCTATACGGAGTTACAGACGCAAACCACTCTGAGCAGCGAGGCAGACAGGAGCAATCGACGGGGGCCAGGCCTACATAGGCCTTTTTTCATGTTTTGCCTACATAGACATCAGAGCCAGCGGCAGAATTTTCTTCCATTTCTTGGTTCCAAATAGGCCGAGAAGAAGCCCTTTTCTGAACCGAAGCCATACATATATATATATATATATATTTTTTTTTTTTTTTTTTTTTTTTTTCACCCATGATTCGTGCTAATTGATTAAATGCCTGTAATTTGCTACAGTATGCAGCCTTCAAATGCGACCTCCGGAGGATGAAGCCTCCAAAATGGGCAGCTCCTGTCACCAAAGGAGTGTGTTTTTGGTTGTGAGGGAAAGATTACCTTTTTCAGCTTCCCAAAGAACTCAGCGTTAAGGGAACAGTGGATGCAGTTTGTTTTTCCGGGGCAGCAACAAAGTTGTGCGTGATATTTCAGCATATTACACGCACAACTTCGTTGCTGCCCCGGAAAAACAAACTTCATCCACTGCAAGTGGATCTAAATAAGTCAGAATGCATGAAATAGCATTAGAAATAGCATTGGAATAGCATTAGACCAAAATTAGCATTTTGAAATAAAACCCATTTAGCTATAGTACCCTGAGTTCTCTTAAATGTGTGCATATTTTTATCTAAAATTGCTATTTTATTAAAATTACAAAACACAAAAGAGTATTTCTACCATTTTCTATGGCCATTATGGTCAAATTGACCGTACACACATTACAGACACTGTATCATTCAGTGTTTGCCACTTTTTCCCACCTTTGAAGATACGTGTCACTGTTGCCTAGCAACTTTTTTTCTTGTTGTTTTTTTATATGGTATTGCAAGAAAGAAATTGCCTGCCACAGATGTTTTAGCCTTGATGATTCTGAGACTGATGGAGGAGTAGGTTCAGATAGTGATGTCTCTTGACAGTTCATCTGACACTGACTCTGATTCTGAGAGCCCAATCTCCTTCATTTTGCGTGCTCTTTATACACAGAAATGACCTTTTACGTGCATGCAATCCTTGCATGTGATACGCACTTCTTGCGTGCATTTGATACAATCTACAGGCTACACAGCCAACCAATCCTACCCAACGGGTACATTTTAGTGTACAAGGAGCGCACCAAATAAAAGCATGAACTCGTGCTATAGATATGCTGTGCCTGGAGATTGTGTTGTGTCTGCCAGGTATGTTAGGCTGATCCTAGGAAGATAGCCTGGCTTTTATTTTTCAATGTTATGATGAAGAAGCCTCTGTTATTTTTATCATCATCATCATCATTATTATTATGCTAGTGCAATTCTAGCTAATGCATATAGGCAAATTTAGCCCTGATAAGATTGATATTTCATGAAAAGAAACAAACTAATTAGGCTATATTTTTTTGGCGACGATGCAAAATCCTGAATCATCAATTAACTAATACATTTTCACATTCATTAGAATTTCAATTTCATGTCCTGATGTTTTACCCATCCTAGCATAACAGATCTACAGATCTATTTATTCATGGATTTTGATTCCAGTGGTGGCTCCATTGTTTCCAATTTGCGTTGTAAAGTTCCTTCTAATGATTTTTAATTTGTCCCTGTGATATTGTTGATAGTACATTCACATTTTGAAACATTTCAATCTTACCTGGATATTTTGTGTTTCCTTGGTCCGCTAAGAAATGAAGTCCTCCGGTGTCTTCATTTAAAATCTGAACCTCATCAGGTTTGGGTTGTAACACTTCCTATTTTTGAAGGAATGGTTCAATATATATATATATATATATATTTTTTTTTTAAGTTATACAAAAATTCCACAAAGATTATTTAATCCTTAACCTGTTAGTGTTCCACATACCTTTCAAAAGAGACCAAAACCATGCATATACTCCAAATGGTTCAAGAACAGCAAACAATTTACTTTGGGTATGCCTTTTTTTAGGCATTCTAGGCAAATCTTACAGGAATGCTAAGGGGTTAATGAAATACATTTGGTAACACTTCTGCATTTTTTTCTGAGGGAGTTCGCTTACCTGTGCATTCACCACAGCTAGGGTTGCCAACCATAGATATGCACAGTAGATGCAGCTCGGCTGCTTCAGGTACATCAAGAGAGCCGACATCTTGGAATCGTCAACAAGGAGACCTGTTTGAATGTCAATGTGAAGGAGATGCCTGTCAAAACCTGTCACTATTTACCCGAGTTCTCATATGATCTGGTGATCTCATGTGACTTAACCGTCAGCCACCAACAGATTGTACATGTTGCCATATTTGACCACTGCTGTGTCTTTTTTGAGATTTCAGTATATACCAAAAGTGAGTGATAAGGGAACTGTCAATAAGCGCTCTCTCACTGCTGATTTGGCCGCTACCTTCATGGAGCTCATGTCATCTCTCCCTCCTTTTTAGTCTCAGCTACTCTGTATTGACTTTGTTGCTCGTTTAAGAACAAAGACTGTCTCTGGGACAATTAAAGCCCCATGGAGAAATAGTACATCCATCGTAAAATTAAGAAGACACTCCAGGACAGCAAAAAGGCAATGGAAGCACACAAAGCATACAGTTCACCATTGTATCTTTAAGACTGATCTGAAAATGCTAAATAATGCAATGAGGTCTGCAAGAAAAGCTTATTTTTCAAGTTGAATTGACCACAACAAAGACAACCCTAGATTCTTATTCTCCACTTGTAACCTATTGTGTGTTATAAATGATCCACACGACACAGGTTACCGTTAATGATTGCATTTAAACACAAAGCAGAACAAAATAGTGCAGCATATATTCTCCCCAGAAATGCAAGGCTCGGGAAAACCCCAAACATGCGTCTTAAAGAAACATACACACATACCATTACATCTTCTCTCTCAGCAGAAAAAAAAGCTGTTCTCAGCTGTAAATGACAGGGCGAAAAAACTTCCATTCATGGTTGGATGTTTAGATACAACAGCTGACAAGAACATGCATTTGCAAAAACATCCTGCTGGAAACATACATACATGTTGCCGGATGAGTTATGGCATTAACATAGCTCTCTATGCTCTCAAAGATTCCTTTGAAGAAAAGCAAATATAAAAATAAGCAAAATACATTGAGTGGAAAAAATTATACCGCTCGAACATACAGCACAGCGTCACAGCATTTTTGTACCTTTTTTTTTTTTTAAACATGTACAGAGAAAAACAGCATCTTAATTTAACCATGAACCCATACTAAAAACAACAATTAAATCTATTGTTATCACTCTGAGTGAAACTACCAATCTCGTCTTTTGGTATTGAACTCATTTCTCCACTGAGTAGTTGTCCAGTTTGTTGTCACTCTAGGGTGTATCCTAGGCCTTAAATTGCGGTGGCCAGCTTGTGGACAGTGGCTGTGGACAGGATCAGTCAAAGCACAAATGTAAAGAAAAAACATCTTCCTCCATCTTCCATCTTCCAGAGTTGTGTTTGCGGTGCCTTGCACTACTGAACAAGGATCATATGCCTCCTGCTCAGCATCAAGCAAATCTTCTTCCATCCAGTGCAGGGGGTTCGGTACAGCCTCATATCAACACGGTCGATCAAGTCCTGAACATTCTGGGGCTCTGCATCAAAATCTGGAGAGTTCTGGGCATGGGTATTCACCACAGTACCTCCTGGAGGGAGAATCGGTCACTGCTTTTTGCCATAATCTTAAAGTACTGTCTTCAATAACAAGAAAGAACTTGTTGATCTTGTTCGAAGTGTCTACCAATAAGATTTGCTGAATTACAAACCACTGAAATTGGGGTGGGTGTCGCCCTGCCCCATCATCCAGACTGCACTCTGGGGTACTAGGACAATAATATGGGGGCAGCATGTATGTAAAAGTTTGCAGTTTTGATAATTACATTCATGCATGGTTTGTGAAAAAAAATCAATAAAATAAAGCCATAAAACCCATACTGTTTTTTTTTTCATAAGACTTTTGAAAATGACTGGTCAAATAGCCTAGACTTTTTGTTTTAAAACGATGTGAAAATCATACAAGGGGTATTCCAGGAAGCAAGTTTAACTTACTATAACATATACCCTGAACCCTCGGTTGATTAACCCAAATCTTGCTTACTCGAGGTATGCTGGTTCCAAAAATGCGTCCGGGAGTAAGTTCAGCCAACCCAGAGTATGTTCCCAGTTAACACACAAGACAGAGCGATGAATCGATTGAAACAGACGCTAAGAAAACACGTGCCATACTACTTCCTTCTTTCGTTTAATGCCGATTTACATAACCTACTTAGTGCACATCGTCACCTATTAGTGCAATCATTTTTTCAATCTTTTTATTTAATAAGTATTATTTATTCACGGAGAATAAAAATTACGTTGTTTGTTTGATGCTAATGATTTAATAAGATATCACATATATAATTTATTATAGAAATTATAGCACAGAAAATGTCTTGTTATAAAAAGGAAAAAAAGCAGATCCATGTGAGATGACAATAAAATATATACAGATATTAGAATTGTATAAACATTTAAACATTACTGCTTTATATATATAGTATAATATAATATTGTATATATAACTTTAATGTTATAACAAATTTAGTTACATTAATATAACTATATTAATTATATAACGTGCATCTGAATACCTCTTTGCTTTTCAATCTGTACATGCTACCCTTAGGAGATATCATCAGGAAGCATGGTGTTAGTTTTCACTGTTACGCTGATGATACTCAGCTCTATATTTCTTCGCGCCCTGACGAAACTTACCAATTCACAAAATTAACGGAATGCATAGCTGATATAAAAAATTGGATGACCAGTAATTTCCTACTACTAAATTCAGAAAAAACAGATATTCTAATTTTTGGACCAAAAACTTCCTCACGTAATAACCTAGAATACTGTCTAACACTTGATGGCTGCTCTGTTAAGTCTAACTAGGTGGTTGTTCTGCTCGCCTGATAAATAAACTACAGCTCGTACAAAATGCAGCAGCTAGAGTTCTTACTAGAACTAGGAAATAGACCATATCAGCCCGGTTCTGTCAACACTGCATTGGCTTCCTGTTAAACATCGTATAGATTTTAAAATCTTGCTAATTACCTACAAAGCACTAAATGGTTTAGCTCCCCAGTACCTGAGCGAGCTCTTAATGCATTATAGTCCTTCGCGTCTATTACGATCTCAGAATTCAGGCCAGCTAATAATACCTAGAATATCAAAATCAACTGCAGATGGTAGATCCTTCTCCTATTTGGCACCTAAACTCTGGAACAATCTTCCTAGCATTGTTCGGGAAGCAGACACACTCTGTCAGTTTAAATCTAAACTAAAAACACATCTCTTTAACCTGGCATACACATAACACATTATCAATTTATTTTTTCAAATCCGTTAAAGGATTATTAGGCTGCATAAATTAGGTCAGCCGGAACCGGGAACACTTCCAATAACACCAGATGTACTCGTTACATCAGAAGAAGAATGGCATCTACGCTAATATTAGTCTTTCTGTTTATCCCGAGGTTTACCGTAGTCAGCCGGATCCGGGCCGTATCCGGGTGAGATCGAGGACCTGCGCCATGACACAACCACAACACAGCCCTGAAGTATCTGCAGAGATTGAGTCAACTAGATCATCCACTATGAAGGCCTCATCAACATGACAACCAGTGGCACATCTCCTCAACAACCGTCCATACCGGTGTGATGAATACGATCCTCAACTGGATGGAACTGAATTAAACACTTTGAATGTTGCGATCATATCTGACTTATGATAGCAGCCTGAGTCGTAACAAAGCACTGTTCGCCAGAGGAGAACTGGCCCCCCGACTAAGCCTGGTTTCTCCCAAGGCTTTTTCTCCATTTTAACACCTGTTTGCCACCTGATGTCACCTGTTGGAGTTTGGGTTCCTTGCCGCTGTCGCCTTTGGCTTGCTTAGTTGGGGACACTTGACAATTGACAATTGACATTTGATATTCAACAGTGCTTTGATCTGCCTGCATTGACACTATTCCTTACGAGCTGCTGTGCAGCCAAAATAATGTACCAGTTATCACTGTAAAGCTGCTTTGACACAATCTACATTGTAAAAAGCGCTATATAAATAATGGTGACTTGACTTGACTTGACCTCTTAAGCAAACTAACCCTGGAACATGAGCTGCTCCGGAGCAGGTTATGTTCAGAGAGTAAGTTGCTATGGCTACTAACATACCCTGAAAGTTACATCTGTAAGAAGTGTTACAACCCAAACCTGACGAGGTTCAGATTTTAAATGAAGACAGCAGAGGACTTTATTTCTTAGCGGACCAAGGAAACACAAAATATCCAGGTAAGATTGAAATGTTGTTACAAAAAACAATATTTTGATTTTAGATTTGTAAGACATGTTTTGTGTCAGGAAGGCGTGAAGGGCGTGAATGATCATGAATATTGGTGTTTTTCACAGCTGGGAAGACAAAGACTCTCCCCTAATGGCCCTATCAGGTGAAAGGTTCTAGAAGAAGTAATGTGAGGAGATTAAAAGAATGGCTTTTTGATTGTTTGTATTTTATTTACAACACAACACTTTTTAACTGTCGATCAAAATACTGAGGAACCCCATATTCAGTCATCTTGTTTATCAAGGTTAATGGGGCAACTGATCTTTTGGACATATTGAGAGCTAAAGGGGTCATGAACTGAGGAAATTTTCCTTGAGCGTTTGACATATAAGAGATCATCATATTATAAGAATATTCTTTCAGAGCTGAACTGAAAACAGAGCGGGCTAAAATCAGGATAGGAAAAATGCCTTTTATTTTTAAATTGTGACAATTTTTGATGTAAAAATCATACTAACATGATAAGAGCACCCCAGGAAACATAAAAACATACAACAGACCCCTTTAAACACCCTGACAAAAGGCAATATACATGGGTCAAGGTGAATAATAATAGAGTTACTGCTGCTCGTTTTGACAGAATTTATGTATGTATTTATGTATCATGAGCCCCTGCCCCTTTGATCATGAAAGTGCCCTTTGCGGTCGCATCGTGGTGCCCCCGCTTTCACATTTCCCCCTCCCCCGGAACGTAATTTTTACAGAGGGGGACCCCGTTTTACTATATAGTTTATTTGTAAGTTTGAGGAACAAAGACGATCGCCTTAGATGATTCTTTTACAAATGGGTTGTGTAAGAGAGAATTTCAAACGATCATGTTCATTAATTGCATATTCTGTATTTAAATAAATACAGAACCAGTTCTTCTTTAAACATGAAAACAGTGTTTTTTCATCTGACCTGGCTACAGAGTTGGTTTATTCCAATTCCTATTCTGGTGGGAATTTTAGAGTATTTGAGCCAGACATTCTCAACCTTTGGGGAGAGAGGAGGGGTCAGTGAGTTAAGATGAATTTTTGTTTCTGCTGTTCAACTTAACTTGTTCTTTGTAAAGTAGGACAAGTGTACGCTGGGTAAAGCGTTTGTAAATATATATATTTTTCCATTTATTGTTTTTTTTTTTCCTTTAACCGTACTCACGTACTTGTAAATAGTAAATTATTGCTATCTGGATTAATAAATACACTCTTTGGATTATCCTGGTTTATCCCTATGCCTTCCTATTACTTGGTCCATAACGACCTACTCTACAACAATTGGGTACCTACACCTCCAGGCGTTACGTCATTTCTTGTGGTGTTCCTCAAGCCTCAATTTTGGGTCCTCTGGGAACCTATACATGCTTCTTTTAGCGGTTGTAATTAATTAGTATTATATTTAATTTCACCAGTATGCAGATGACACGCAACTCTATCTCTCACTTGCACCAGATGCCTACTGTTACAGTATGCACAGGCCGGAGACAGACGGTGTTAAAGCAGGTGGTTTATTTGAACACAAGCAGAGCAAATGGTGATAAACAGAGGTGACGATGATGATAACGGAGTACTTGATAATCAGCATGATGGTGGAGGAATGATGAGAGAAGTTGGAGAGGACAAGGAAGTCGGACGGGACTCACACACGAACTGGAGAACACAGGAGGAAGATCGGAGACACTGGAAACAGGTAAGTAGCACGGGAGTCCTTCAGGTAAGTCAGAGGTAAGTTCCTTGATGTGAACGAGACCGGACAGTGAAGGTGAATGTGTGAGTGTCTTTTATGTTGGAGCTGATGAGTGAGCCGATATGGTGCAGGTGTGCGTGTGCTCCTGAGGGCCGAGGAACCCGACGTCGTGGTGGTCTTCCTCTTCCACGAGGGGCAGGTCTGTTGGGATGAGTAGTGTGGAAAGTGTCCAGCAGGCTAGGGTCGAGGATGTCATAACGTGGTACCCAGGAGCGTTCCTCGGCACCGTAACCCTCCCAGTCCACAAGGTATTCGAGCTGACCACCACGACGTCGGGAGTCCAAGATCTCTAGCACCTTGTAGGCAGCTCCGTCATCAAGTAGAAGTGGAAGGGGGTGCTCGGCTGAGGTCACACCAGGCTCTGTGGAGAGAGGAACAGAAGGGTGGTGAGGTTCTAGGAGTGAAACATGAAAGGTAGGATGGATACGATACTCAGGTGGGAGTTGGAGTTTGTAGGTGACCGGGTTGATCTGCTCTAGGATGGTGAATGGGCCAATGAACCTGGGACTCAGCTTACGGCATGGAAGACGCAGTCTGATGTCCCTGGTGGAAAGCCAGACCTTCTGTCCAGGTTGGTAGACCAGGGCTTCAGATCGACGAAGGTCTGCGGTCATTCTGCGTCTCCTGAGAGCACGTTGAAGTTGGTGATGTGCTGAGTCCCAGACCCTCTCGCTCTCTCGGAACCAGTAATCCACAGATGGTATGTCCGAAGGTTCTCCTGACCAAGGAAATAGTGGGGGTTGGTATCAAAGTACGCACTGGAAAGAAGTCCGGTGGATGGTTGGCGAAGGGAGTTCTGTGCGTACTCGGCCCAACCCAGGTACTGGTTTCAAGAGTCCTGGTGGCCATGGCAGAAGATACGTAGGAAGCGACCGATTTCTTGGATCTTCCTTTCCGTCTGACCGTTGGATTGGGGGTGGTAACTGGATGTTAGACTCACGGTCACACCTAGGAGGGAGAAGAATGCCTTCCACACTCTTGAGATGAACTGAGGACCTCTGTCTGAAACGATGTCCTCTGGGATTCCAAACTAACGGAAGATGTGGTTGAACATCAGCTCTGCCGTCTCCATAGCCATTGGGAGTCCTTTCAAAGGAATAAGACGACAAGATTTCGAAAATTTGTCTACTACCACCAGGATACAGGTAGAATTATTTGATGCTGGGAGATCTGTGATGAAATCCACCCCTAGGTGCGACCATGGACGGTTGGGAACGTGCAGAGAAAGAAGTTTGCCGGATGGTAGATGGCGTGAAATGGCGCATCCCTGCACGTACCTTCTCACATCAGAAGCCATACTAGGCCACCAGAAGCAATCTTTCAACAGCGAGAGAGTTTCATTGACCCCTGGGTGGCCAGTGCCAAGTGAGGAGTGTGCTGAGTGAATAAGTTGAGTGCGCTGTGTCCGGGTGATGTATTGCAAGCCCGGTGGGCAACCCGGCGGAGTGTTGGTGGAGGCATTGGAGGAGGGTAAGGTTTCTGAAGACCAGGTGATTGGGCTGACAATGATACCTTCAGGGAGAATGGGTTCAGGCTCCTCATTTATTCCTTTGGGATTGTGTAGTCTTGATAGAGCATCCGCTTTTACGTTCTTGGATCCAGGTCGGTAAGAAATGGAAAAGTTGTAACATGTAAAGAACAAAGCCCAGCGGGCTTGTCTAGGGTTGAGTCTCTTAGCTGTTCGGAGATATTCTAGGTTCTTGTGATCGGTAAGGACTTGGAAGGGATGTCTAGCTCCCTCCAACCAATGCCTCCACTCCTCGAGGGCCAACTTGACTGCAAGAAGTTCTCGGTTTCCAATGTCATAGTAAACCTCCGCCGGGTTGAGCTTGCGGGAGAAGAAGGCACATGGATGGAGGCGGCTTGGGTTCCCCTGCTGCTATGACAGTGGATGCATCCACCTCTACAATGAAAGGTTTGTTGGGATCTGGATAGACCAGGAGAGGAGCAGAGATGAAGGCATCTTTGAGGGAGTTAAAAGCTTCAGTGGCAGCTGGGGTCCAGGACAGAGACTTGGGCTTGCTACGGAGTAGATTGGTAAGTGGACTGGTGATGGAGCTATAACCTTGGATGAAACGTCTGTAGAAATTGGCAAAGCCGAGGAAACGTTGGAGTTCCTTTAAAGTCTTGGGAATGGGCCAGTTCTTGACTGCTTCCACCCATCCGGATGCCACTGCTGTCGATGTTATATCCCAGGAATTGCACTGAGGGTTGATGGAAAGTACATTTTTCAGATGTTCTAGGGCTTCAGGGACGAGAGGAAAGGGGTACCTGAACTTGACAGTTATGGCGTTTAATGCCAGATAATCTATACAAGGCCGCAAGCCTCCATCCTTTTTCGCCACGAAGAAGAAGCTGGAAGCAGCAGGGGAAGTCGATGGACGGATGTAGCCTTGTTCAAGAGCCTCCTTGATGTACTCCTCCAGGGTCTTCTCCTCCGAGATGGACAAGGGGTAGATCTTTCCCCTGGGCACTGACACACCCGGAAGCAGATCTATAGCACAGTCCCATGGGCGATGTGGAGGCAGCTTAGAAGCTCTCTTAGGGCAGAAGACGTCTCTGAAGAGGGGGTAACAAGGAGGAATGTTAATGGTGCGTTTCTCAAGTGGACTTTCTATGGACGTGGTACACACAGGAAGATGGCAGGAACTGGGAGAGCGAGGAACAGGCAGAGCAGAGAAACATTCAGGGAAGCAAGTGTCGCCCCACTTCAGGACTTTGCCAGTCTTCCAGGAAATGATGGGGTTATGCTGTACCAACCACGGATGCCCTAGAATTACGTCAGCGGTGGATCCCTCCAGAACCAGCAACTGGATGTTGGTACGTTGACGGCGTTGTCTTGGATCTAAGGTTAAGCTGGCGGCAGAGGGCACCTGAGATGAAACTGCCAGCTGACCCGGAGTCAAGGAGCGCGGAAACTGGAATTGAGACATCGACAGCAGTAAGTTTCACAATGGTAGTGAGTGGTCTCATGGAGTTCGTGGTGGAAATCATGGCACTCACCATAGAGCGAGGAGGACGAGTTGGGCATGCGGAAATTACGTGTCCTGGAGAACCGCAATATAAACACAGGTTTTGGGTCAACCTTCTCTGCCGCTCAGCGGGAGTTAGACGAGTGCATTCTATTTGTATGGGTTCGTTGGCTGGTTCTGGAGGGCTGACGTTCTCTGGTCGGCTGAGATAGGTGTTGCATTGGGGCTGTCCCTGGTGTTCTTCGAGACATGACTGCATACGAGTGGCCAAGCGGATGGAGAGTTGGATGAACCGTTCTAGGCCGATGGTGTCCTCGTATGCAGCGAGATGCAACCGCACTCGAGGATCCAAACCCTGACGATATGTAGTGATGAGAACTTGTTCGTTCCAACCACTCTTTGCCGCTAGTGTCCTGAATAATAGAGCATATTCATTCACAGACATGTTACCTTGTTTTAGGTTATAAAGTTTCTCACCAATTGATGAGTCAAAGGCTGGTTCTCCAAATACTTCTCTGAAGTGATCGACGAAACTGGTGTAGGAATGGATTACTGGGTTATCTTGTGACCAGATGGAATCGGCCCATTGAAGCGTTTTGCCTTGTAACTGAGAAATTAAGAATGCTACCTTGGATTGTTCGGTGGAAAACAAGTGCGGTTGCATCTCCAGGAACAGCGAACATTGTAGGAGAAAACCGTTGCAATCCTCCGCCGAACCAGAGAAGGGCGCCGGTCTGGCCATGGGACTGGCATAAACAGGTGGTGAGGAAGAGGTAGTGGTGTTTCCGGAAGTGATGGCTGGTGGAGGTGAGGATGGATTCATTGGAAAAGTGTGACGCAAAGCGTCAACCAGCTCCTGAAATGGATCGGAATGGCTCATGCTTGTGTTCAGTCGTATATATCGGTCCGGTCTTCTGTTACAGTATGCACAGGCCGGAGACAGACGGTGTTAAAGCAGGTGGTTTATTTGAACACAAGCAGAGCAAATGGTGATAAACAGTGGTGACAATGATGATAACGGAGTACTTGATAATCAGCAGGATGGTGGAGGAATGATGAGAGAAGTTGGAGAGGACAAGGAAGTCGGACGACACTCACACACGAACTGGAGAACACAGGAGGAAGATCGGAGACACTGGAAGCAGGTAAGTAACACGGGAGTCCTTCAGGTAAGTCAGAGGTAAGTTCCTTGACGTGAACAAGACTGGACAGTGAAGGTGAATGTGTGAGTGTCTTTTATGTTGGAGCTGATGAGTGAGCTGATACGCTGCAGGTGTGCGTGATTAGTTATTGGTAATGACTTGCGGAGAATATCTATTGCTCCACATCTTGACTTTATAATAAATAAAATAAAAGAATAAAAGTCAGTGATCAGGCCAAGAACTTGGGAATTATGTTTGACAGTGACCTCAGTTTTAAAAAAACATAGTAGCATTGTTACTAAAAAAAAAACAAAAAAACATATTATCACCTTAGAAACATCTCCAAAGTACGTGATATTCTCTTGCCTTGAAAATGAGAAACTTGTTCATGCATTTGTTACGTCTAGACTTGCAAAAGCGTTTTTGCTGGGTTACCAAAGAGCTGTATTAAACACAAAGAGTTCAAAATGCAGCTACATGAATGCTAACTCGCTCTTAAACTAGAAATCACATTACTCCAACACTCCCTTCACTGGCTGCCTGTATCTTTCAGAATTGAATTCAAGATCCTCTTATTAGTTTTTAAACGTCTTCATGGAACTGCCCCAATATGCCTTTCTAATTTGTTGAATAAATATACTCCAACAAAATCGCTCCGAACACCAAATAGTAATTTGTTGGTTGTGCCAAAAACACAGCTAAAACTGGTGAGTCAGCCTTTAGTCATTTCGATCCTAAGCTATGAAACTCTCTGCCTGACAGCCATCGACTCTGTGCACTTTTAAAAGGCATCTCAGAACACATTTGTTCACTAGGGCCTTTCCTTTTTCTGTGTATTTCTCTTCTGTAAAGCACTTTGTAAACACAGTTTTAAAACGTGCTATAAAAAAAAGCTTTCTTTACTACCTGTTCATATTGTTTTAAAATCACATTACCTGGAAGTCTCTGTTCTTGGTAAGGTAAGAGATGAAGTCTGAAGCTGATCAGAGATCTGTAGTAATATTCGTATTCCTAATGTCTCATGAAAAAGTGAGAAATGTTTCTTTCTTTTGCTCGTTCCCTTACAGGGACGTACAAGGGGCCGGAGGTTGGAGGGGAGGGGCCTGAGTCCCTGCCCCTTTCACACTGAAATGCTTTCTGGTAGTATACAATAATTTTGTGTGAGGTACAGAGTAGAATTTATTAAAGATGTTAATTTCTGAACATGGTGTCCAGACGCCCTGTCCCAAATGGCACAATTCATGTACTCTTGTGGTTTTGCTGACTTACAGTGACCACAATGTACATATATCTCAGTGTGCACTTCTGCTGCAGTAGTGCTCAGTTGAAGGTGATAGTTCACTAATCAGGGTTAGTATTCTAAAGTGAGAAACATGATAACTCTCTAGTAACTACTGGAGTCATTGTAAACTTTTGAGGTTTTTGTAAAGTATTGGATAGTAATAACTCAAGAGTTACTACATAACTCTAAAGTAACTACTACTTATTTGGATCAGTATTCTAAAGTGAAGATCATGGTAACCCACTAGTAATTACTCAAGTGTTATCAAATACATCAGAAGGAATTACTGTACAAAACTGTACAAAATGTACAAAAACCTCAAAAGTTTACAATGACTTCATGAGAATCTAAAATCAAATCAAAATCAAACTTGTTCGATAACCTCATCTTTAATTCTAATGTTCAAAGATTCTGTTACTGGGCATTTGTTTATTGAAAAACATATACCATTGCTTTTTTAGTATTTAAGGTTAAACAAGAGGCATCCGGACACCAAGCAGACACTTGTTTCTTGTTAACTTTTCTTCAACCTCCACACAATTCTTACCAGATGCATAAATAACTGTCATCAGCATACATTTGATCCCTGTTTTAATCTTATGGGGTACTGACGTAATAATGACAACACCTTTTTCATAGTTTTTTTAAATATGAATCAAACCATAACAGAGATCATTTTAATATATTATACATTGAAATTTTTGACATTAAAATATTATGATTTACAGTATCAAATGCCTTTTTTTAAATCCAGGAATACTGCACCAACTATGAGGCCTTTATCAATATTTTCCCTTAATATTTTCCAATAACAAGCAATTAGCTGATTCTGTAGAATAATTGTGTCTAAAACTGGCGGGTGTAAATGATTATTTATCTCTAAATTATGCAAAAATTGTTCTGATATAACCTTCTCCAGCACAGGAGAAATCTAATTGGTCTATAATTAATCATATTATCTGAATTCCCGGATTTAAAAATAGGCTTTACCAATGCATTTATAAAACTATCAGGGAACTGCACATTTTTATAGAAACATTAATAAGATGAGTAAGGGGCTGAACTAAAGTATTCCTACTGAAATACGTTTTTTATTCAAGAAAAAAACGGCAGTATCAAGATTATATATATCTTTAGAATTCATTATTCATTCTCATGATTACTGATTGATCAACTTCCTGTATTTCAAATAAATTAACATTTATCCTATATATTCTCATACGGATTTGCATCTTCATCTTACTACATTTAATGAATTTATCTGCAACACTTTCAATGTTAAACATAAATTTATCACAACATTCTTTCGCTTGTATCATGAACTGCTCTAAAACGCACAGGTTGAGGATTTTAATGTAGAAGTTTATTAAAGTTTAATCCAAAAACGTAATCCAAACAGACAAAAGGTCACGAGCACATGGTAAACTGTGCAAACAATGACAGAGTCCAAGGCAGAGGCAAACAGAGAAAACCAAACAACAAGCAGAGAATCAAAAACCAAGGTACGGGAAACCAGGAGAATTGCAGAGCAGCATTTACAAGATTTTGCAATGGATGACTGAACAAACCAGGCTTCTACAGGCAGAGTTCACAAGGTGATAAGACACAGGTGAATGTAATGAGTCCAGGCTTAAAAAAAAGTATTTAAATGTCTATTGCATGCATAATGTTTATTGAACTGGCTTGAATGATTTAGATGTTTCGTGCTTCAGAAAGCGTGAGCAAATTTCCAGTAAGGGAACATAGTGTGCATCGATGCTCCCTGGTTCTTGCATTGCATTGTAGGATTTTTTACGGAGTGAACTTTTGTCCTGACTACTGAAATAGGGAGTTGAGCTCAGAATATCATTACAAACAAATGAAATGTCTGTCACAACATTAATTATACAATTTAAAGCTTGTTGTTTTAATTTAGTATTATTTCGTGTTCATGTCCTTGAAGTATGTTTGCTAAAGTTAAAGTCCCTGAGGTCTACTGTAATGTGATTCATGTTCTTACCAATTTCTCCTGAAGCTCAACAATATTAGTGAGCCGACGCTCAAGCTGTAGCCTAAACTAAATCAGAATCATTTCGCATTTTGGTGTTTCCTACTCAGACCGATCCTTTTGCTTCATAAGACCTCAATGTATGGTAAGGAGCCACTGGGATTCATTTTGTGTTTTTGTATCCTTCTTTTTTGACTCTTAACTGATACCACCCATTGACTTGCATTTTCTACTATTCGGACAGGATTAGTTTTACATGGGTAGATGGCGTAATGTAATTTTACCACAGGACGTCTGTAATATTAATGGCCAATTTGCACTAAATATATAACCTGTTAGGTCCGGTCAAACTATTTATTTATTAAATTCTGATTGGATTCTGTTGCACAAAATTACAAATGGCAACTTGTTTGTCTGGACCCCATCATTGTAGTTTTCTGCTAGGCCTAAAATAGGCCAGCAAAGTCCGTGAATCTTTAGGAAGGCCTAATTCAAGTAATTTGATGCACAAAATCTTGAGTAGTTCAGTCAATGATGAATGTCCAATGTTCAGCCCAATCAGAAAGTAATGCCCTGATATCATTTGTGCTTTCATCATTGCTGTCCTCTGTGTTCCCAGCAAAGCTCTCACTAGCTATTCCTTCACTGCTGCTTAGTGTGTAGTCATCCACTGACTCTATTGTTGGACTTGCTTTTCTCAAAATTGCTTATGACAGTCAAGTCTCTCCTCAGTTATTTCATCTGTTTCTGCAAATGCTGACTGCAGTTTTTGCGAATCTTGCTCACCTCCTCTGAATTTTTCTGCGTTTACTCCAGTACCTGGAGATAAACACTTCTGAATATATCTGTAAAGGAAATCAAATGATAGCATCAACACTGGGATGTTAAATATGTTGTGTCAGTCACTGATTATGTATTATGAAAACAACATAAGCGGGTCTCCAGGAGAAACTGTCAGATATGAGATTTGATGTGCCTCATAGACACACCAATATTAAACATAACATCACTACAGCTTTTGTTGACCAAGAGCAGACATGGCATGATTGTAATATACGGTTTTTAAGGGTTAGTTAGTTTTTAGTTGGTGATGCCAGAGACCTACAGGGGAGAGGACCATCATAGGGATGTAAGTGGGGACATTTAAGGAAGCTTTAACCTGTGTTGGAAAGTTAAAATCTGTTGAAAAACTGGTTAAATATATTCCTTTGTCCCCTCTGCTATTCTTTCTGGAACTCCTTAGTCCTCCTCAACTCCTTTTCAATACCATTCTTGACATCCTTGCTGTTAACCTGTTCATCCAAGCCTTGTTGTTATTGGAACACATTGACTCATCTTGATGGGGACAACACTGTCTTCACAAAACCTGATGTAACTGTAAGTGAAACCCTCAGTTTCATCTCTGGGACATCCCTTCATTTTCCAGTCAGTTATTCTGTAGCAATCCATAATTTCTGGATCAGAACATTGTAGAGACAACTGTTTTTTTCCCCCCCAAGTAGTCTTTAAATATCAACCAGGCAACCTGCCCTTGCAACCATTTACAGCAACCCAGCCAACCATATAGTAAAATAAACCAGATCAAAGATGACTGTAAAAATAAATCTGAATTGTTTATCCTTTTGATCTTTAATTCATAATTTTTGCAGGGTACGTCTTCTCACAGATGTCACTGAAATCACATGCTGTATGTCACAGTTGAATGTAGCAAACTTGTTTGGGAGCGAGATCTTCCCAGATGAGTCTTTAACGCACATCTAGTTTTAAAACTTCATACAGAGTTGATGTAAATGCAATGGAGCGTTCTGGTCACATGCCAGTGTTTCAGCTGGTAGTGCCTAAGAAGTACTGACTGTGCTATGGGGGTAGAATTGTAGCTAAACTCCAAATAAATAGATTATGATCCACAAATAAATGTAAAGATATTCACTCTCTCTCCAACCAATCACGTTTTGCCTTACAATCAGGGCGGGAACAGGGTAAAGACTAGAAGGGATACAGCTACGGCCACTGGACATTTTAATATTTATTTATTTAATTTAATAACTGTATTTGCAGTATTGTATACAGTATAGGGTTGGGGGTAGGTTAACAAAATACAATCTGATAAGTAGCAAATTAATTTACTGTTTTTTTTATTATGAAATTTTGCCTCACTTCCGGCCGTTGCTGTATCCCTTCTAGACACAACCCAGGAACAGACCCTGAACTTGAGTCGCTCGCCATAGACGTTATAATAAACACTAGACGCCCTATTGGCCGCTGGACTGTATGTCAATGGCGCCGCCATATTGTGCGGGGCAACGTTCCCATAACGCTCATAACTGGAACTGAGAAAAATGCCTGCTTGGGGCGCTACAAATCGCTGCACAATTGAAAACAGGTCTCGGGGAATGACCTTTCAGACTGAACATTTGTTTCTGGTTGTATTTGGTCATTATATTGATAGTAGTTGGCCACCGGAGTCAGTCAGAACTAGCTAGCGATGTCGCTAGTTAGCTGTGAAAGTTGAGACATGAGTTTACATGATTTCTAATATAGTTTTAGCTTATATTATATCTTATTTTATAAACTAAATTTAAGTATGCATCTTTATTTTCTTAAAACCGACTTTTATGACAAGTACTCGTTTCGGCTAGGTGACTGACATTTTGTGAATCTTACTGTAACGCTAGCTAGCTAGCTTGGCTAGCTTCTCACACATTTAAGCTTTCCCAAAGACAACGAGTTGAGGAGACAGTGGGAAGTAGCTAGAAGGGAAGTTTCCCGACTCATCTACAAAGAGTAGGTTTGTCTTTTTAGATGATTTAATAGTTTGCCATTAAATTGTGATTTGTTTATATCTTTATTTCCTTTTTAGCCTGTTGCAACCAGGGCTACACAAGCCTCAAGGAAAGCTGAGGAGAGCCACTGTTCTCACTGATCCTCCTCTGCCTAATGCCGGGAGTATCTAGTTAAACCCAGAACTGCTGTGAGCATTATGTCATATTCAAACCTCTCTGTCTCTCACCCAAAATGAAATTTTGATGAAAACAAAATTCGACATTTGACAGCCATCCTCTGGGAAAGCCGTCAGAGTGTCAGAGGTTTCTCAAGAAGCACATTCAGAAAACACAGTTTGGAATTGACAACCATCATTAGTTGTGGAAACTCAAGAAAAAAGCTCGGTTGAGAGGCTTTTAGCTCTAACTCTTACTATTTTTATTATTGTCTATATTATTCTACAATTGCAATTTACATTGTATTTGCGATTATTATTATTATTATTATACCAATACTATTATATTATACCACTTGAGATTATCAATGTATTATAGTTATGCTGTTATATTATTGTCTATATTCTGTAAATTATACTACATATTCTATTGCTGTTATTATAGTATTAATATACTATATGCTATTATCAATATATTGTTATGATATATTATTGTACTTATACTTATATAAATGTACTATTCATTACTATTTTATTTGCTGTATACTGTTATATACTTTATTATTTTGATATCTATTTTATTATATACTACATAAACTATTTCTTATATATAGTGTATAACAAACTATTTACTATTCGCATTGCACCATATCATATGTATTACCATAAAATATCCATCAGTTATCTCTGTTATTGTATGTTTTGGAGTATTTATCTGTAAAATATGTGTATCATTTTACTGCTATAAAAATACAGAAAGCAGCCTGTGTGATTTGTATTTGATGATTTGTTTCATTTTCTTAATGGTGGTCAATTCTAAGCTCAAGAAAAGCTAAAATTGGGTTAAAAACCCACTTTATTTCATTTAATGTGAAAATTAAATTATATCTCATTATGGGCGTTTTCACAACTCTTAGCATGACAAGCCTGAGCTTTGACTATTTCTTATTAAAATAAATATTGTATATGTCTAACTATAGAGATTTTAAGTAACTAGAACTTTCTGTACATCACGTACATTATAAACCACTGAAATCGGTTGATAACGTTATTTTTGTTTTTATCCAGAAAAACCGCAGCTCATTTGTTAACAGCGCAGTCTTGCCCCGCACAATATGGCGGACTCGTTGACGTATCGCAGCAACCGTCCAATAGGGCGTCTAGTGTTTATTATAACGTCTATGAGGTTGACGATTGGCCAAACACCATTGAGACTCTAATAACTTTATTTAAAAAGTAATGGCTGTGCACTCTACAGCACAGTGATAGTCTCTTTGCTAAATACTTTAGTACATGCAGGTGTGCTTTTGTTAACTAGATTAAAAAATATGAAACATTTCCAATGTGAAAAAATATAAAATATAAGATTATACATTATATATTTCTCTGTATGTGTATCTGAAATATATCTATACACATGCAGTGCGCATATCTATATATTATGCGGTGTATTACTGAATATACTGTTTCATTCATATGCAGGGAAATATATTTTCTTTGCGCAAGGGTTCTAGCAGGATATTTGCATATGAAATTGGATTAGGTGTTTAAGAGAAGAACCTTCAAGATACTTATAATACTAATGTGTCACAGAGTTAGCAAAATCTTAGTTAACCATAGTCATTAACCCAAAAGAGGTTAGGCCTATAAAAGTAAAATCACGAGATGGGAAAACTGGATACATGTTTATAAAGTTTTTGTCAAGTGGTTATATATAGAATATATAGGATTAAAAGGGTTTATTTGTCTGTTTCATTGAGAATTAAGTGAGAGTCAAAACTTCCATTAAGTCGTAAAAATGGACAGTCTTATCAGTCTTGATGTGTCCTGTAACTGGACGCCTGGTTCTGCTTGTTTGGTGTAGTTCACATAGCTCTAGCCCACAGTTTGCTTGTTGGATGAGGGATATTATGGAGTATTTGTTAAATATGACAAACGATTGTGTGTCTGATCTGTCTCAGTCGAGGAATCTGTGACCACTCAAATGGACTTAAATAGGGCGAACTGGACCTTTGTATTGATGATGCAGGAAACAGCAGCAAGTGCCCAGAATCTGATGTTTCTGTTCCTCTCCGATGACTTCAGTCTGATAAACCTGCTCTCTGCTGCACCCTGCTGGACTGGAGGAAATATATCCGTAGTGCAATAAAGCAGATTCCCAAGAATGAAAAGTGGGGGGGGGACTCTATAGTGATAATTTTTTATTTGAACTTAAAGCAATACAACACAAAAGCAGTTTCACTAACACTCATTATCAGTAAACAGGGTGCATCACTGAGAGATATGAGACACTTTAGACTAGATTACTAGATCATGATAACAGCTAGAAGAAGGTCGTATTGACATAGAGCAACGAACACATCAGAGGTTATTGGTGTGCAGTTTTTCTGTTATGATTCCATAAAATTATACAATTAAAAATATGACAAGACAGGATGAACCCTATTTCTCACAAATCCCTTTTCTGTTCTCAGAGCATTTGAGATCATTCCAGCTCCGGATGGTGCCTGAAGGAATCAGTTCGACACAGTCCTCATCTCCACCGGCATTATTTGGCTCATCTTTATACCAAAACCTGAAGAACAGTGTGAGCTTATTACAGAAGCTATAGCAAAAGTGAAAAATAAGTAAGAGAGAGAAGATTTCTGTTATGCTAAAATTGTGTGTTTTGTCAGTTACCCTTCATTCAGTAATGAATTATCCACCCATTTCATTCTGCCTTCATTCTCAATGTCAGTCAAACCAATCCACACTCTCTCCTTGATGAATGAAGACAAGAACCTCTGTGTGAATAAAAACAGGAGTAAGTGTGATTCCTCTCATTCATGAACAGACACTCACACAAACCCACCTGCTTCTCTTCATTGTTGATAATGACCAGATCACCACCATGATCCCTGCAGTACTGCCGGCTCTCAGCCCAGCTCATCAGCACACTGGATATAGAAAACCTGTCATTTCCTTTTAATAAACACAAACAGTTTTGTTAATTATTTGTTTTGTAAAGTGCAAATATACATACACATCCATTTGTACAAACCATGTTTATATAACTTCCTTAGTTCAGTCTGTAAATTTGTTTTTTTCTGACTCAAAGAGTCGACGCTTCCCTGTAACTGGCTTTTCTCAGCAGAAAGATTATCGACTCTGGCCTCTAACTCCAGTTTCTTCTGACTCAGGGAGTTGAGGCTGTTCTTCAGTAGGTCTTTCTCAGTCATTAGATCCGTGTAATTGTCCTGTAAGCTGCTGATGGTCTGATTGAACTTTTCAACTGTCTTCTTGTAACTCTTGAACAGAGATTCTCTCTCTGCTGTGATGGACATGTGCTGCAGTTTGATGAAGACCAGCAGAAGAACACAAATGAGCCCGAGACACAATGTCATCAACACCAAACACCTGCTTCCTCCTGACAAACAGGACCAAAACAACAAATCCACCTTCATCATACTTTAATGACACCATTTCTGCTTCAAATTAAACTTTCTACTTACTGCACTTTTGAGCGTTTCCTTCATCCTGTCTGTAATTCTGTGTTTGAGGTGTAGGTGTGTCCTTAATATCATTGTTTCCGACATTTTCATAAATGTCCTCTAAATCCATGATTCACTCTTAAGTTTACACAGATGAGCTGTGGTTGAACGACAGGCATGGTTTCTTTTAAATAGTGCCAACCTTAAACAGGAAGTGTCTTTTGAAAATTGAAACTCTCCAAAACTCCCTCAAACACCTTTAAACAGGCATTACTTGAGCTTTGTATTGATGGCAATTAATTGGAAGAGAATGAATAACATTTTTAAGCTGGGACAGAGAGGATGATGGTAGAAAAAACAGAGATGTCTTGATGTTTAGCTACTAAATGTGTGTGTTCTGTCATTTATTCACTAACATGTTATGAATAAATAGCCTACATAAAGGTGAAATATACCCTTGTTCACCTTATGGGAAACTGGATATTGTGAGTTTATTATAGAATAATGTAATTTCGTATATAATGGCAATTTTACATTTTCCTTCTAGCAAATTTCATATGAAAAAACACATTTATCCATTACAGACAAAATTGATATCATAATGGATACGTATATACAATACAACAACGATACATAAAAGGGAACAAACAATTAAATATCACATTTAGGGGTAAAACTTAAAGTCTCACAAATCCCTGTTTTCGTGTGCGAGTTGTTGTTCAGGGTGGGATTTTCAGGAGTCTGTTCAATACAGTCCTCAATTTGTTTTTCATTATTTGGTTCACCTCTATTCCAAAACCTGGATAACATGTATCAGATTTTTAGGACCCCATATTCAAATTATATTAAGTTTTATGTAGCAACTAAGTGATAGGAATAATTATATTTATGTTTATTAATTTGGCAGAGAGCAATATTATTTAAGAGCCAACAGTACCCAGTTACCACAACAGCAAGTTTCAAGAGTATGCTAAAAGGAATAGTGAGCAGAAGTGAAAGTGCAAGAAAATGTTTAATTCATAGGAGGTGCATTTGTGTTTGCAGTTCAAGTTAAGTGGTTGCAGAACAGGTGCATCTTCAGCTGTGCTGGTCTCACTTTAAAAAAAATAGAAAAAATGCAAAACTCATAAATAAAGCACAAATAAAGTGTTTTAGCATAGGTTCAGCATTGAATTATCCCCTCGTTCCCAATGTCAGACAAACCAATCCACACTCTCTCCTTGACTAATGAAGATATAAACCTCTGTGTGAAAAGAGCAGATAAGATAATCACTCTTATTCTTGTTTTTAAAGAGTTTTTCTCCTTAAGCACACAATCAGAAGCATAGGGAGCAACAAAATACATGTAAATAGTCACACTGTTATTATTTATTATTTATAATAAGTTGTAAATAAAAAATATTGGAGTACGTTTTCAAGAAGATACTATTTCATTTCTTCTACTTCAAAATTTCATGTTTAATTCAATGTTTTACTTGCCATTTTTTGTAATTGTCTGTAAAATTAGCTATTTGTAACATTTTTTTTTTTTTTTTTTTTAATTATTGTAAAGGGGCACATTTACTGTGCTTTGCTGATTTGTAATGGTGGCGATACTCGGCTGTACACTTTTAACCTCAAAACTACTTTAAATTTGACAGTCCTTACTGTCTGGTGCCTGAACGAAAAAGTAAACTTTTCCCAGATGGCCCTAAAGCCACACAATAATCAATACACACACACACACACACACACAAAAGGAAAGAAAAAGAGAAGATAAATTCTCAAGTTCATTTAATTTAATTATAAAAAATAAAATAATAATAATTCTAAAATTTCCCCACAAACAGAATAACAGATTTGGAGCAACAATAATCATGAGACCAAAAGAGGAAAGACAGCTCAGTTTTGAGTAATTGGTGACTGTCCTGCTAAGTGGTTCAAGCCAGTATTTATTTTTTTCCTTTTCAGTCACTCACAGTTCATGCAACGATATGCCAGTTCAATAAAAGTTCCAAAATTTTTCACCAGAAAACAGTGGGTTTCTTTCCACATCAGCAGATTCAAAACTGCAGGTTTGAGAAGATCGCAGGTTCAGTGACCGATGAGGCGTCTAATCAACGTGAATACATTGGATATCTCCGTATCAGCTGTACCAACACGCATAGACTGGAATAGGCTTGTATGAAACTTGTACGTGCAAGTACAAAAAATAATTTCTCCTCTCCCAAACTCAGTGGTGCACGTCTAAAAGCAACAGGCCGGAACCACACCTCATATGTCACTCGTCATCTCAAACATCATCACGCATCACCTTTCCTGCAGAAGATCTGCCTCAGGAACAACACCTCCTAGGTGATGATAATGAGCACAATCCCTGAAGAAAAGAAAAACACAAGAACTACAATGGACTTCAGCCATAGCCATAGTTGAAATCAACTGAAAAGACTATCTTATTACAAACCAGACTGGCTTTATTTCTCTCATTTGTCTAAAGTTCATTTTGAAATTTAACAGAGGTTTAGGTATCAATGTTTTATTGAAAATGTTTGCTCACCATTATGGCTAGGGTGGAGCAGATGGGACTGAAGATCCCCACAGCGGAGCAGAGGACCTCCACAGCCAGGCAGATGGGACTGAGGAACCCCACGGTGGAGCAGATGGCCACCACGGCAGCATAGTCGGTACTGAAGATCCCAACGACGGTGCAGAATGCCACTGCAGTTGAGCAGATAGGGCTGGTAACCACCAATGCGGAGCTAAAGACCACCAAGGCATAGCTGAGGGCCACCATGGTGCAGCAGGCAGGACTGGAGACCACCAAGGTGGAGCAGGCAGAGCTGATGACAACCACAGAGCCGAAGACCTCCAGGACAGATCTGGCAGAACTGGTTGATCAAGCGAAACTCTAACACAGAGAGATTAGGGTTGGCCTCGGGCTGTGTCAAAACCGACAGGGAGCTCAAGGGCATCCTTCATGGCCATAACAGGTCAGGGAGTTCCAGGTTGATCTCTGGGGTCATCTCAGGGCTGGCAGGAAGTTCATGAACAACCTCTGTGGCCACGTTGAGGCAGACAGGCAGTTCAGGAACGACCTCTGCGGTTGTGTCAGTGCAGACAGGAAACTCTGGGATGACCTCCATGGTTTCTTCAAGGCAGACAGGAAACTCAGGGATGACCTCTGTGGTCGCATCAGAGCAGAAAAGAAATTCTGGGGCCGGAGTGGGCTCTGAAGCAGACTCATGGGTTGAAGAGCAGTGTGCGGCCCAAACACACAAAACGGCCATTGCCGTAACAGAATGCAAACCGACAGTGGGACCACTTCTGTGTAGGATTTGTGGACGAACCAGACAAATGAATCTTTCAGATGATTCTTTCAAAAATAACTCCGTACAAATCTATCTCAATACCCCAGATGCCCAAATCAACATTGGAAGACCCAAACGCCCCAAGCTACTCCAATGAGTCTACCAACAACCCCCTTGCTAAGTATTTTATGGCCACACATGCTTCCTGGCTAAGAAAGGGGGGCAAACTTAAGACATTTGTAAGAACTAAATGTTTGAAAAGACAACACAACTTGTTCGATGAGAAGACAAGGAGTCTTTGATCTCCAGATCAAAAGAGACAGAGAGACAATGCAGGCCTATTTCTACCTCTAAGTGTCATGAAAATCAAAAAGAAAAATCACAGAGACTGTTCATCGTTCAACTGCATAAATTCTATATCATGTCTACACATTACACATGTGACCATTTATGTTTAGAACACTCACAATTCATGTAATTGTATAACTTTTAAACATTTAATTGAAAGTATGCCTTATCTGGTATGAATACAAATCTCTATTTTCAATTTAAAGTTCGGCTTGAATGAAAATGTAAAATGTATTATTTTTAGAGAAATGAGGTCTAAATTGTAATCTTGTATATTCTCTGCCGAGAGCGGGAAAGTTAAGGGGGAGGAGAAAGTCACCCTTTAAAACAAAGACGATACCTGATTGGTCAGAACTCCTCAAAGAGGTTGGACCAACACCTAAAGTTTAAACAGTCAGATTTTAATATGAGTTTAATATGGCTTAAGACAGAAGTAAGAACAAAGAAGATGACGAGCAGACAGGCAGATTCATTCAAGCCATCCAACTATCACCTCACTCACTTTTCTTTTCTTTTACTTTAACTTTCTTTTCTTTTTTACGTCAAGAGTCTCGTGTTCTAAGTTAAGTTTTGTGGCAAAGATTAACCAATGAATTTAGCTGCCTCAACTTTAAACTCCAGCCACGACAAGAGACTCCATCCATTTGCCAGTACGCCCGAATGTGATTGGCTTTTCCACGACAAACCAGTGAACCCAGAAAACACTTTTCTCCAAGCCAAGGATGCCGACACGGGAATCCGCATTTAAAGACACGAAGACAAGAAAGTACCTCAGGTGCATTAAATTAATGATTCATGTGGTAGGGTTAATAAGTTCCATCCCCCATACTTAGAGCAGTAGCCTATTAGCACTTGATTCTTGTCTATTTAAAGACTTATGCATTATGCCACCTAGAGATGCGTAATTGCTAGCTCCACTCCTTGGGGCACATGCGCCTCCATTCAAAGGTATGTTTAGCTAGGTGGCTAATGTTCCTGTGCATCTATGTGCATTAGTAAATTGTATGTTTATTTATTGTAGCTGGAATAGAAAGTGTTGAGGGTTCGTGGTGGTGTGCAGGCTGTGATTACCCCCAGGTAGGTCGAATTTGATTGTAAGTGGTAATGTTGTGCTGGTGACAGTAACTCGTGTTTATTTCGTTCCAGCTGTTCTCCATTCATGTGTATAAGCTGTGGTGATTTGTACTGTGAGCAACTGTATGATTTGTTTCATTGATCATTACCCGGTATATATATACTTTACTTAATTCAAGTTAATTAAGCTTTTGTTTTTAATAGGAAGATTGTTCCGTTGAGAGTGTGCGAGCGTGCTGTTCTTACGGGGAAATTGGGGCGATCGTTTTCTGTATGAACACTCTTAAGATGGCGCTGCTGTTTTGTCTTGTGCGTATTTTTGTTTTGTTTCTCCCATGCTGAAGCCGGTGGCTGTGGCAGTAGCTGCTCGAATTATCTCACCGCTGTATGTGTTTGATGGTGTGCCTGCCCTCAAATTACCTGCTTCGTGTACACGCGTTAGAGTGATTCTTTGGGTTTTGGAGTGTAGTTTCTTTATAGTCTGTTTATTTAGTCTTGTTTGGTTGTGCCATTGTATGATTCGTTTTTGTCCAGTTATTTAGTTTGATTTGGATTATTTTCCATACTGTTTTGTACTTATTTTTCTATCAAGTGTCAGTTGTCTGTCGTACATTGAATAGTGTGTATTCTTGATAAACTTGGATAATTTGTGTATTTTTTATGATTTTTGTTTTATATCAGGCTTTAGTATAATTTTGTTAGTGTATTTGATTAATTTTTTGTTCGTGTATGTGCTTTAGGAATAATCACTTTACAGCTAGCCTACCCTGCTACGGGTAAGCCTCCAGTTATTGCTGTATTCAGCTGGTCTTTTATCTGATCATTGAGTGTCAGTGTCCTGTCTCCAACACCTTGGTACTGCCTTAGTAGCTTCATGTGCAATGTTCATGATGACTGGGAATACTTATGTGGTACGGAATACTGATATGTGATGTGACATCCTGAAGACTCTGGCATGGCACCCGTAATGGCTGGAGACTTTGGCGTGGCGGCCATGATGGCTGGAGCCTCTGGCGTGGCGGCCATGATGGCTGGAGCCTCTGGCGTGGTGGCCATATTGTGAAGAGGCTCTGGTACGACTGCCATGTTATGAACAGGCCCTGGTGCAGTGGCCATGTTGCAACTGGAAAGCACCGAGAGCACAGGACTAGTGACCATTAAAACTGGACTTGCTTCTCTGCATGAGAGACAAACACATCCAATTGTCTTACAAAGGTTTTATTTCTTGCAAGAAAGGTCAGACAGTCATACAGAAACACAAGTTGCTGCAGAGTGTAAGACAAAGAATGAAAGCTTCCCCTCACTTTTATATCTCTAACCTCCAAGGCTGAAGCCTCTGTCCTACATGTTTACCAATTCAGTGTTTTTTTTCCACCTGTCACGTGACAGTCACATCTCTTCTATACATTACCCATACGATTGAAGAACATATGGCAATTGTTCAGACCCTGGAAGAGAGCCAAAAATACATCCCAAGGTCTCCCTCTAGGTAATCTGTCCTGTCACCCAAAGAATGCATACTTAAGCATTTCTGAGAAAAACAAAACCATTTAACCATAAGCATATAAGTAAAATCATATGGAAATTATACAGAAACTCAGAATTTCTTCCACAGTTCTTACTGATTCCAGTGGTGCCCTCAATCTATTCAGGGTAGGGAATAGCCACGTTATTGCCTGCGTGCACGAAGCGCGTTTATCGGATGATCACTCATCATTAGATATAATTATCATGAGATGTGTATAATGCTCCTCTTTAGAGCTTGTTACAGGCATAAGATATTTAGTATGTCACATTTATTTTTTGATTAAGATGACTTTTGTTTTATTACACTGCACAGGTACACAGCTCAAGTAACAGGTCTTCCCTGGTATGCACCGGCTTGAGCCCATTTCCAACCTACAGCACCCCCTCCCCCGGAACACGATTGCGCCCATGATCTTGAAAATATTTCTATTTAATAAATGTAATATATTTGATAAGTACATGTCATATAATTTCAAATAAATGCTGTTCATTGACTGTTTTCAACATTGATAATAATCAGAAACGTTTCTTGACCATCAAATCAAATTGTAATGATTTCTGAAGGATCATGTGACACTGAAGACTGGAGTAATGATGCTGAAAATTCAGCTTTGATCACAGGAATAAATTACACTTTACTATATATTCACATAGAAAACAGTTATTTTAAATTGGAATAATATTTCACATTATTACTGTTTTTACTGTATTTTTAATTAAATAAATGCAGCCTTGGTGAGCAGACGAAACTTCTTTTAAAAACATTAAAAATCTTAATCTTAAATATAAATATAACCCAGCCTTAATATTAATGTGAAATATAATGTATATTCAATATATACTGTGGTTCAAATTCAAATCTCTATGAAATGGCACTTAATATTCAATTCTGTTAAATGACACTTGTCAATAATTCAAATTTACACAATTCAAATTCAGATCGTTTAGTCATATTTAATTGACAGAAGAAATGTGAACTGAAGCAAACGACTTTTTGAGACTTGTTGTATGAGATGAAAACTGCATCAGTGCACCGGTGATGACTTGTGCTCTTCAGTCCACAGTAAGCAGGCTCTTAAACCAAAGTGGCCAAAAGTGATGTGCAGATTTTTTTATGACCCTAAAAGTCTGTTTAAACCAAAAAAAATGAGAAAAATATTTTAAAATATCTGGGAAGAACAAAACACTAAAGGAAAGGGGTGAAAAAAAGGAAAATTACAGCTACAGGTTTTATAAAAACAGGAAAAAGAGCACACTTTGACTTGTAACAATCAGCTATTAATATTTCATTAGGCCTCTGTCGTTTTTGCATCCGTTCATAATTTCTTTGTATGACAGCCTGGACAAAAATTAAATAATTGACTCCAAAAGCACAACTATGCAATATGCTTACAAAATCTTTAAGTCATTTTTAATAATATTTGAATAAAGGGTGAATATGTAAATGTTCCTAAGCCAAAGATCACTTTTGGCCACTAGTTCATTGACTTTCATATTGACCATCAAACCATGCAGCAAAATGAAGCTGTTTTTAAGAGGATTTTAGGCTCTCTTACCTTATCTGCAGGCAGGGAGTCAGAATCAAACATGTACTATGCACAAGTTTTATTAGCTAAATCACAAACACAACTACTCTAAAAGACACATACAAACACAATCACATGTACATAGGTAAAATAAAAAGTGAATACGGAAGTGGGAAGAGGAAAATGGAAAAGAATCATGAGTTTCTTACTACAAAACTCCTTTGTTAACAAAGGGGTTTACAACTTTAACCAGCAACAATTGAGTATATCGTTCAATACTTGCATTATGCATCCAATCCATGCATCCGTTTGAAGAGCATCCAAATATACTGTTGCAGTAGAAAGTCTTAAAGTCCCCCTGTAGTCAAATATTTTATCCCTTAAAACTCATCTTTGATCACCAAAAAATTTTGCACACTTGGCACAGCCCTTGCAACGGTTCTGTTGAACACATAACAGTAATTAATATTAGTCTTTTGCTTGACTACATTATTAAACAACTAATAATGTGTTGCTAATGTTACACAAATCATGTTCCCGTTCTTTATCTCAGGGTCAGACAGCTGCCTTCTAACCATCATATTCTTACAAATGCTTTGAACAACTCAGAACGACAGAGCGGAGAAAGGCATATAGTTCATCATAACTTCGTAATATAGCCTACATCATATATTGCTAAATCTACACATTTTTTTCATATGAACAGAAAACATACCGGGATGACCTGTCTTCTCTCGAGACTCTCCTGCTTCAGAGCGGTCATAGTTAATGATATGCTAAAGCCCACAGACACCTTGTTGTGATTGGTTACAAGGTAGTCTGTGACGTCTCAAATGCCACCGATTTCAAACCGCAGTTTTTTTTTTTTTCACTGCAGTTTTAAACAGTAAATACTCAGCAATAGTGCTGACTTATGAATTTGCACATGGTTTGTCTTAAAGCATATTAAAAACACCAGATAGACATATAAACAACATTAAAAATTAGATTTTCACCACAGGGGGTCTTTAAGAGTTCGGTCCGATGGTGCTGAAGTTGCAATCGATTTCTTCTGCATTGAATGTAGAAATAATAGTAAACTTGCGGTCTGGGTTTGTCTTTGTCTTGGGGAAGAGTTCTCTCTCTTCTAGGTAAGAACATGGCTAGGACAGGTCGAGGCCTGTGAGGCCACAGAGTGGTCAGGAGCTACAGAGAATCAGTCGGGAGCAAGAGAGAGGGAAAGAACTGGGTGGGGGCTTTCAAGGTCTGGGA
The DNA here is from genome assembly GCA_037101425.1 of Elopichthys bambusa. Classification (NCBI taxonomy): domain Eukaryota; kingdom Metazoa; phylum Chordata; class Actinopteri; order Cypriniformes; family Xenocyprididae; genus Elopichthys; species Elopichthys bambusa. The sequence goes on along the minus strand of CM074435.1, from coordinate 41,314,819 downwards.
GAAGTCACACCTCTTAGGGTTGACTTGACCAATGAGAAAGGTAGGATTTCCAAGTGGGAAATTCCTCTGTGGATATTTTTTATGGCTCATTGTGTCTGTAGTAGGGCGCCTGCCTATGTAACTGCCTGGGTTATTGAAGAACAAACTATGAAAGATTCTTGTCATTCTAATATACTGCATAGGTATCAACATATCATATACACAAGCATTTAAATCTTCAAAATACAAACTCATAAACCCCAAACTTATAGGTTTTAAGGGCTATGGGCTTTTCCTAAAGCCTCAACTTTTCCACATGGCTGGGAGGGCAATAAACCACCTTATCAGTTGGAATCCATGGTTACTGAGGCCCTTGCCCAGGTTGGTCCTTTTAAAGATTATTTGTTAAATATGGCAAATAATTGTGTCTGATTTATCTGTCGTTACAGTGGACATCATTGTAGTCCTAAGTTCACCGCACTTAAGTACCACCTCAGTCAGCACTTAAGAATTAGTCTTAGACTTTACTGAAAGTTGTTTTTAGCTTCTTTATAAAAGTCTCTTACTCTTAGAAAAGTCCTACTTTTTACTAAGAATTCTTTGACACTTAAGTCAAAGCTTAAGACTATTCTTAAGAGCATTCTTAAGAGGCACAGGTCTTTATGATATGGGATGCTCTTCTCACACTGAAGACATGGGAACAAAGTGTCAAGTATCTGAATAAATGTAATTAGTTACTGTACTTAAATATCTTCTTGGCTACTTTGTATCAAAGATATTAGCAAATTTTACTCTCTACTTGACTACATTTTTTAGTGTACTTTTTACTCCAATACATTTTCTGCTATAAAGAAGGCATTGAAGGTATTATATCTTGTATGTTCGCCTTTACTCACCCAAACTTGTCAACAAGGCTACTTTACATGAATGAGAGTACATTATCAGGTAGTTGTGAATCACAGGTGTTTGATTTAGGAGATGAGGCAGATAAGGTATCTGTACTTTTATTCAAGTATTGTTTTCAGGTACTCTTTACACCTCTTCTCTTTCCACAGTGACGACTTCTAAAAGAGTTCTCTTTTGAGTGAATCCTCGTGTGGCTCTTAAGGTTACCTTTAAATCTGAAACTCTTACCACACTGACCACAAATGAATGGCTTCTCTTCTGTATGAATTTTCATGTGGTAATGAAGGGTCAATTTATGTGTGAAACTCTTTCCACACTGATCACATGTAAATGGCTTCTCTCCAGTGTGAATATTCATGTGTTCCCTAAGGCTTAGTTCCCGTGTGAAGCCATTCCCACACAGAGTGCAGATGTAAGGCTTTTCTCCAGTGTGAGTTCTCATGTGGGCTTTAAGGTTTCCTTTTACAGTGAAACTCTTTCCACACTCTTGGCATGTATAAGGCTTTTCTCCAGTGTGAATTCTCATGTGGATTACAAGTTTCCTTTTTTGATTGAAACTCTTTCCACACTGTTGGCAGGCGAATGGGTTCTCTCCAGTGTGAATTCTCATGTGGACTATAAGGCTTCCTTTTACAGTGAAACTCTGTCCACACTGTTGGCAGGTGAACGGCTTTTCTCCAGTGTGAATTCTCATGTGGGTTTCAAGTTTTCCTTTTCGACCGAAACTCTTTCCACACTGTTGGCAGGCGAATGGGCTCTCTCCAGTGTGAATTCTCATGTGGGCTGTAAGATTTCCTTTTACAGTGAAACTCTGTCCACACTGTTGGCAGGTGTAAGGCTTTTCTCCAGTGTGAACTCTCATGTGGATTTCAAGTCTTCCTTTTTCTTTGTAACTCTTTCCACACTGTTGGCAGGCAAATGGGCTCTCTCCAGTGTGAATTCTCATGTGGACTATAAGGCTTCCTTTTACAGTGAAACTCTTTCCACACTGTTGGCAGGTGTAAGGCTTTTCTCCAGTGTGAATTCTCATGTGGACTATAAGGCTTCCTTTTTGACTGAAACTCTGTCCACATTGTTGGCAGGTAAAAGGTTTCTCTCCAGTGTGAATTCTCATGTGGTCTTTAAGGTTTCCTTTTTGACTGAAACTCTGTCCACATTGTTGGCAGGTGAAAGGTTTCTCTCCAGTGTGAATTCTCATGTGGACTATAAGGTATGCTTTTTGACTGAAACTCTGTCCACATTGTTGGCAGGTGAAAGGCTTTTCTCCAGTATGAATTCTCATGTGGACTTTAAGGTTGTCTTCACGTGTGAAACTCTTTCCACACTGTTGGCAAGTGAAGGGACTCTCTCTAGTGTGAACTCTCAAGTGGACTTGAAGGTATCTATGTTGATCAAAACCCTTTCCACACTGTTGGCAGGTGAAATGACTTTTAGTTCCTGTCTTTTGAGCTCTTTTCTGTGAGGAAGTCTTTTTAGCCTGTGTTGACTTTTCCCCAGTCATGAAATCATGATGTTTATCATAATGTTCTTTCTCTTCTTTCCTTTCATTATGTTCATGACTCGTCTCTTTTAGTGCAATTAAGTCTAGGGCAAAAACAGACATAAAACAATTTAGACATTTAAAGCATCAAAACCAACAACATGTATGATCTATACCAGGGGTGTCCAAACCTGCTCATGGAGAGCTACAATCCTACAGATTTCAGCTCCAACCCCAATCAAACACACCTGAACCAGCTAATCAGGGTGTTCAGGGTTGCTTGATAATTACAGACAGGAGTGTTGGAGCAGGGTTGGAACTGAAGTCTGCAGGACGGTAGATCTCCAGGAGCAGGGTTGGACAGCTTTGGTCCTGGAGGACCACCGTCTTGCAGAGTAAAGTTTCATCCCTAATCAAATTAGGGATTACATGCCTGTAATTTTTTTAAGCAATCTTGAAGACTTGGGGTTAAATTTTGAGGTTGGCTTAAATTTTGCAGGTGTGTTTGATCAAGGATGGAGCTAAACTCTGCAGAATAGTGTCCCTCCAGGACCCGAGTTGGCCATCCCGTCTTAAGATCTTATACTCAACCTGGTCCAAAGGGACTCACCACTGCACATTCTGTATCTCTCCTGTATTTTTCACATCTGGTTAAGATCATGAGCTTGTTAAAAGATTGCTGACGTTGATGGAGGAATTTGCAGCTTTAATCGCAAACTACTATTCCTGTTCATCAATAAGGTGAGAACTGGACCCATTATAAACCTAAATATACTTTAATTAATTAATTGAAAAGTGTACTATTCTAATTAGCAATACAAGATATTTGTTGTTGTAATGATGTCAGACATAGCACACACATAAGTAGTAGCAGTTCCGGCAGGGTTAACAATCTCACTACATCCGTACAAAGCCTAATCCTAATCCAACCGTGCCTCTTCAAGTGGGCCGATACTGAGTGACCACACTAATCAAACGAATCAGACTTAGGGGTTCAAAAGTGCTCGGCCCGTTTTCGATCGCCTAGTGCGAGTACACTCTTAATTTCTTATTTTAAGACACATTTAAGATTTTCTATCATTAATGACATCACGCTTTCCCGCCACTGACAGAATTTTCCAGCAGTCTGTTTTCACTGGTATATGGTAGGGGTGCTATTACTCATCTGAAACAATACAAAACCTCCAGATCAAAACACAGACGAAGAAGCAGAAACAAGCGATAAAAGCTTTAATCAAGTACATGCAAACTAACATAATCATCAAACATTAATCAACACAAAGCTTTTTAATGTTATTGAATGAAATGTTGAGCCCGTGAAGAGGTGTAAGATAATATGTAAGGTATCAAAAGTAGAAAATGCAAATCCAATCCAGACATGGTCTTTATTAAAAAAAAAGAAAAAGAAGAAAAAAAAAAGCTCGATTTTCTTTTGTTCATTTCATTTTGCTCAAAATGTTGCTTCTTTTTTTTTTTCACATTAAAGTGTTATTAAAAAGATTGCATGAAGGTAGAATAATAGAACATGTAGGTAGGCTGTTTTGTTTCCTTTTATTAAAAGCAGAGGTTGTGTTATTGTTGTGTTACCACATTTCATGTTCAGCTATTCATACAAAATCTTCAGGGGTCATTAAAAATGCTTATGAGATGTGCTTCCCTCAGCACACAATTAACATTTTACAGTTATACTTTTAGTTGTAAATGTTAGAAAATCCTGCGAGTGTGCATTTTCTGACAACAGGCTCCATTAAACTTCACAGACTTCAATGAACAAATGCCAGTGCACACATGCTCATCAAACAGACGGAGCGCAGCTGAATAAGAATGAAACACTCCCACCATTTTTTTTACGTGTCCTCATAGTGAGCCTATACATACACTATATTGCCAAAAGTTTTGGGATGCCTGCCTTTATGTGCACATGAACTTTAATGGCATCCCATACTTAATCTGTAGGGTTTATTATGTAGTTGACCCACCCTTTGCAGCTATTACAGATTCAACACTTCTGGGAAGGCTTTCCACAAGGTTTAGGAGTGTGTTTATGGGAATTTGACCATTCCTCTAGAAGTGCATTTGTGAGGTCAGGCAGTGATGTTGGCGAGAAGGCCTGGCTCGCAGTCTCCTCTCTAATTCATCCCAAAGGTGCTCTACTGGGTTGAGGTCAGGACTCTGTGCAGGCCAGTCAAGTTCCTCCACACCAAAGTCACTCATCCATGTCTTTATGGACCTTGCTTTGTTGCTCATGTTGGAACAGGAAATGGCCATCCCCAAACTGTTCCAACAAAGTTGGAAGCATGAAAGTGTCTCAGTATGCTGAAGCATTAAGAGTTCCTTTCACTGGAACTAAGGGTCCAAGCCCAACCCCTGAAAAAAACCCACACCATAATCCCCCTCCACCAAACTTTACACTTGGCACAATGCAGTGAGGCAAGTACCGTTCTCCTGGAAACTGCCAAACCCAGACTCGTCCATCGGATTGCCAGACATAGAAGCGTGATTCATCACTCCAGAGAACACGTCTGCACTGCTCTAGAGTCCAGTGGCGGCGTGCTTTACACCACTGCATCTGACACTTTGCATTGCACTTGGTGATGTAAGGCTTGGATGCAGCTGTTCAGCCATGGAAACCCATTCCATGAAGCTCTCTACGCACTGTTCTTGAGCTAATCTGAAGGCCACATGAAGTTTGGAGGTCTGTAGCTATTGACTCTGCAGAAAGTTGGCGACTTCTGCGCACTGTGCACCTCAGCATGCACTGACTCCGCTCTGTGATTTTACTTGGCCTACCACTTCGTGGCAGAGTTTCTGTTGTTCCCAATTGCTTCCACTTTGTTATGATACCACTAACAGTTGACCGTGGAATATTTCGTAGTGAGGAAATTTCAAGAATGGACAGGTGGCAACCTATCATGGTACCATGCTTGAATTCACTTAGCTCCTGAGAGCGACCCATTCTTTTACAAATGTTTGTAGATGCAGTATTTATACACCTGTGGCCATGGAAGTGATTGGAACACCTGAATTCAGTGATTTGGAGGGATGTCCCAATACTTTTGGCAATATAGTGTGTGTCATGCTTGGTAAAAATATCTCATTGCATTTAGGAGTTACAGATATTTATATTTATGAGCACAAAAAAAATGTCCGACTTTTAATGTACTTTTTTTTTTTTGGCACTTGCAATCAAAATATTGACATTTGGCTTGAAATATTAATGAGTTAGTAATGAAAATTCTGTAATTTCTTTCTTCTGTTGAACACAAATTTTGGTAATGTTGGTAACCAGACAGCTGACGGTTGCCATTGACTTCCATAGTAATTTTCTTCCTACTGAGGAAGTCAATGGTGCCATCAACTGTTTGGTCAAGATTCTTCAAAAGACCTTCTCTTGTGTTCGGCAGAAGAAAGAAACTCATATGGGTTTGGAACAACATGAGGGTGAGTTAATGATGACAGAATTTTTATTTTTGGGTGAACTATCCCTTCAATGTTTATTCACACAAAAAAATCCATAGTGCTGCTAATTTACTTTGTTAGTTTAATAAAAAAACATTTTGAACTTATGTTTTGTATCAGTAATTTTTCAACATTTACAGAACGTTAACGAACATGTTAATGACAACCACGATAATTTTGTCACAATGTGTCATTTTCACACCATTTCACCTCTAGCCTCAGTCTGCCAGTGCTTATTGATTTTCAACCTACACCTGTACCACAAATGACAAGGTAAATATTTTTCACTGGTTTAGTCAAATATTAGCTGTTCACTAAGTTATACTTCAAAGAGACTTGAAACTTTGCCAGATGATAGTCTGTCAATTTGGGGAGAACCTCAGAAGTTATGACACCAATTGGTCAATAGGTGGCACTACAGCAAACAAAAACGTGAAACGGCTCATAGACTGTTTGTCGTAGACCCTTGGCTCAAAACAAACAAAATTTTGATTCACGGTTGGTAAGGGGCGCCAAAACGTACGATGAGGGCGGAGCCACTTTTTCTTAAAATAGCTATAACTCGAGAACGAAATGAGATATTTGAACCAAACTCGGTACACATGTGTATAGGCTCAATCTTTGGTCACGATAAAAAATACAACTATAACTTGAAAAAAAACATGAAAACAGCTGTACCTATGCAACTGTTAGTCCGGTTGACTTGAAATTTGGCATGCAGTGTCTTAGTCCAAGGGGGCATGGGCGTATCTCAAAAAACATGGCTGCCATCGGCCAATGAAGCTTGAGAACCTATTAAACCAGGTTAACGGAGGCCGATCAGAACCAAACTTGTTGGGCATGTTCGACTTATGGCCCTAAAGGTCTGTAAGATTTTTTTCAAAAGAAATCGGCCACAAGTTGGCGCTAACAAGTTTTACGCCTCAGTAATCATGTGGTGTTTCAAAGATCCACACAATATGCATATCATTTAATAGATCTCCATGCTTAACAACTTTGCCTCAAGAACCAATGCTGTCAATCAAATTGTTCATTAATTATTCACGAATATGTGAAAAACCTACTTTTGCGAACTAGTCCTAGGTTTTTCACCCGATCGGAACCAGCGTAGGACCATTCTATGGACTCTCTAAATCAATAATTATCAAAATAAGAACTTTACCCTTTGGATCGCTATAACCGGGTCATTTAGAAAGTGGGCGTGGCTAAATATATTCAAAAGCCTATAAAGCCTAAACGAATACTCAGAACTTCATGAAAATAGGTGAGCTTATGTAGCATATGACTCAATGCCAATTTTTGTTTAGATCGGACCATAGGTGGTTCTATAGTTGTGAAAAAACATAAGTTTTTAATGGCTTTAGATGAAAACATATATAACTTTGGAAGTGGTAAACTTATTTTCACGGGAGTCATGTCTTTAGACTCCTGAATCCTTGCCGAGTCCAACGATACCAAACATGGTAGGTTTCGGCTTATGGTTTGTGCAACGTTGTGATTGAGCGCTTAAACTTTTGCGAATATCTTTAAAACCGTTAGTCCGACCAAGACGAAACCAGCGTAGGAAACAAATCAAAGTCTTTCACGGGTCATTTATGCTCTCTTATATACAAGTGTCTATAACTTCAAAACGAAATGAGATATTTTCACCAAAATTGGCACACATATGTATGGACACACTCCGAGGACACCCCAAAAAAGATGGTGGAGATTGGGCAATAGGTGGCGCTATAACTGTCAAAAAAAACTTTAAAAACTATATTTTGCCTTTATAAATTGCCTAAAACTTTCATTTTGTGCCACCAGATGGCAGTAGAAGACCACTAATATTGTTGAAGCTTTCAAGATGTCAAGGTTTTGTCATTTAAAATTCCTTTTAAACTATATAAATCCTTATAACATTACAAATTATTATTTTTGTCAAGGTTTACCACTTCATTTGTTCGTGTGACATGTTTTTGCAGTAATATAACATTACAATTACATCGAGACCTGAAAATGATGATTTTTAAAGGGGAAACCTGGAATCTGCATTTTCTTACCTTGTTATTGATTTCAAATATCCATTTCTGCAACAAAATGTGTGTGTAAGCACGTTTAATTAATGGAGTTAACATGGAAAATAAACTTGAGACAAAAATGAAAGTGAGCCAATAAGAGGTCCTCTGCTGCCACCTGCTGTTTAAAATAGTAATTTTGTCATACTACTCACTAATATTCAATCAAATTAGTGTCAATTTCAAGTACATTACTATCCACTATCAATCGTTTTTTCGTTGTTATTGACATTTTAATCAAGCTACTTATCTGGTCAGGCAAGTAAAATTTTCTTTCACTTCAAAAAAATCCACTTGTCCTGCAGTCCTGGACAAGCGTATGTCGAGCCCTTGTAAGCCTGTGTGCTCAGCCCCGGACGGCCCCGGCCCAATTTAACCTCTGCCTATAACACCATACACACACAAAAGAAATACTTACTCCACAGCTGTGACGCAGTTACCGGAGCTGATCCGCGGCCACTCAATGCTTGTGTTTACACCAGCCGCACCGCGGCACGTTTCAGAAGCGACTCACCGCGGTGCTTCGCCAACGATAGGCGGCAAGTCTATTTTTGACGGACGCCGCAGACGCGTACAGTGTAAATAAGGGGTCATGAGCTCTCTGAAAATTTGTGGCACCATCCACTCCTATAATAATGCATGGATTAGCCTGGACATTATGTAATATAACTCTGATTGTATCCGTCTGAAATAAGAATGTCATATACACATAGGATGGCTTGAGGGTGAGTAAATCACTTTAAGTCATTTTCATTTTTGGGTGAACTATCCCTTTAATGTTCAATTACTGCTATTTATGTTCAGGCATGTTAAAATGTAGCACTTTTGAGCATGAACAGAAAAACTTAGTTACTTCTCCATTGTTCTCTATTCAGAAGTAGATGTTGGGTTTAATGTTGCAAAAAATATTCTCCATTTCTGTAGAGCTGGACATTTGAATAAGTTAAATGAGTTCAGGTTTGAGAATGAAACCAACCTGTTTGTTCTTCAGTTTCTTCATGTTTCACACTGAATGTTTCTTCAATCTTTATGTCTTCAGTCTCCTCTTTAATAAACTCCATCTTCATGTCTTCAATCTCCGCTTTAATAAACGCTTTAATAATCTTTAAAATGAGAATAATTAAACAGAGTTAAAGTCTTCAATGACCTGGTTGGGAAAAAAAACTCAAAACTAATGCTGCAAATTAATAAAGACTTCATATTTAGGCATTAATGATTAATGAATTATAGATTATATTTAAATGATTACACTGATGAAAACATGATTAGTTTGTTGTTCTCGTTCATGTTCACTGTTTGAGCAGCACGTGTCGTGATTCACTGAATCATTTCTCAAAGTATTTGATTCAATTGACTCGGAGTTGAAAAGTTCAGTTTCTCCATCATTACTCGCCAGAGACTGAACTCGTGTTTATCATAAACTGATTTATGATATATAGAGAGAAATGAGACGCAGGTTTACTGTTTCTCATCAGTGGATGAGCTTTACTCACACAAATATCCTTCATTACAGTTAGATAAAGAATCACAATGTTACATTAAATAGTAAATAAACTCATTTCACATCGCTTGTTAAAAAACAAATCTATAATTCATTGAACTGTTTCTATTGATTAAAACAGGTTAAATTCTTAAAACAAACCTTTCTTCAGTAGAATCACAACAGATGCAGGAGCGCGGCGCAGTCTTATGACGTCATCCGTCACTCCAAAATAAAAGTCCTGTTCACGCGCTAAATCGTCTACAAACACAGAAGTGCATAGAAATCTGTTTTACCAGATAATCTTTGTATTAAAATAAAAAAAGAATCAAATAAGATACAAAAAAACATGTTAAAAAGGTTGTATGAGTTCATTCATGTGTCCATCCAAATTGAAACACAATTTTTATTTATTTATTTATTTATTTTATTATTAAATTAAGTATACATATAAAAACAACAATGAGAGAAAAAATACAATAAAGCAGGGGGCATATGGACATCACAAAAGGTTATAATAATTAAATCAACACAGTATTACATTTCGACAAATGTAAATAAAATTATAAATTTAAAGGTTTTTTTACAACAGATTCAAGGATGTTAAACATTTCCGGCATCTTTGATTTGAAAGGTTTTGACATTTTCTTAAATTAAGTAAAAACATACTAAAATTGGGATTACAGTGGATAGTTCTGGCTTTGTGAAGATGAAATTTACCCAGAAGACAAAGCAGTAAGAGAGTTTGATAGGTTATTTGCTGCACTTAATATTACAAGATAGTATTGAATATTAGGTTAGGGATCCAAAACCAGGGCAATCCTTTATTAAAAATACAACTCTTATTCCAGTTAATTTTGAATGTCTCGTTGATAGTTTGAAAATCTGAAGTGTTAAGACCACCCTCCTTGTAACGTCTTACCAAGGATTTCCTTTGAACACATTCTGTTTTATTTTTCCAAATAAAACTGAACAACAGAGAATCAATAGATTTAATAGTTCTGTTATCAATATATAGGGAAAGAGCAGGGTAAACTAGGCGTCATATTCCCTCAGCCTTAGTCAGCAGGACTCTCCCGTCTCTCTGCAGCCAGCAACATAGTATTTATTTAGTTTTATCTAACCTTGGCTGAAAATTGTAATGAAGACGTTCTGAACCTGATCTGCAAATATCGACCCCAAGATATTTTACACGCCGTTTAACTGTAATGCCATCAACAGAAACTTTATCTGAATCATGTACATACAAAGATTAAAATTACTTATGACAACATAGTCTTTTTCTTAAAAATGAATCACAAGTCTAATTAATAAAGAATTTTCTCCAATATTTATGCCTTCAATATTTGAGTGTTTTATATGCAAGCTCAGTAGCTCGGCAGCCAACCGAAAAAGAAAAGGTGATGGGGCATCCCTGGCCAATACCTCAACCAAAAAGATGCTCAACCAACTGAGAGAACCGCAGTCTTGAGAAGCTTGTCAAGCAAAATGGATTCAAGAATTTGGGTGAACTTCACAAGGAATGGACTGAGGCTGGGGTCAAGGCATCAAGAGCCACCACACACAGACGTGTCAAGGAATTTGGCTACAGTTGTGGTATTCCCCTTGTTAAGCCGCTCCTGAATCACAGACAACATCAGGGGCATCTTACCTGGGCTAAGGAGAAGAAGAACTGGACTGTTACCCAGTGGTCCAAAGTCCTCTTTTCAGATGAGAGCAAGTTTTGTATTTCATTTGGAAACCAAGGTCCTAGAGTCTGGAGGAAGGGCGGAGAAGCTCATAGCCCAAGTTGCTTGAAGTCCAGTGTTAATTTTCCACAGTCTGTGATGATTTGGGGTACAATGTCATCTGTTGGTGTTGATCCACATCACTGCACCCATTTACTAAGAAATTTTAGAGCACTTCATGCTTCCTTCTGCTGACCAGCTTTTTAAAGATGCTGATTTCATTTTCCAGCAGGATTTGGCACCTGCCCACACTGCCAAAAGCACCAAAAGTTGGTTAAATGACCATGATTTTGGTGTGCTTGACTGGCCAGCAAACTCACCAGACCTGAACCCCATAGAGATGGGGTATTGTCAAGAGGAAGATGAGAGACACCAGACCCAACAATGCAGATAAGCTGAAGGCTACTTTCAAAGAAACCTGTGATTCCATTACACCTGAGCAGTGCCACAGACTGATCGCCTCCATGCCACGCCAAATAGATGCAGTTAATAAAGCAAAAGGAGCCCCTATCAAGTATTGAGTACATATACAGTAAATGAACATACCTTCCAGAAGGCCAACAATTCACTAAAAATGTTTTTTTTTTTTTTTTTTTAATTGGTCTAATTTATTGAGATAGTGAATTGGTGGGTTTTTGTTAAATGTGAGCCAAAATCATCACAATTTAAAAGAACCAAAGACTTAAAGTACTTCAGTCTGTGTGCACTGAATTTATTTAATACACGAGTTTCACATTTTGCGTTGAATTACTGAACTCACTAAATGAACTTTTCCATGACATTCTAATTTATTGAGATGCACCTGTATATATGATTCCACCAAATTAGCTTATCTTTGTAAAATGGCAAAGCTCTTAACATAAAATAAAGCATTATATAATATTATGATAATCAAACATTATTCAATAATAGAACTTTATCAACTAGAACTAAAACTTGGTAACCATGAATGCATATTTGTCATTTTAACTAAGCAGAACTGGTGGTGGTGTTTAAGATATTGTTTGTCATTCAGTGTTTCTGTAAAAAAAATGATAATAGTAATTATTATTAAAAGAAGATAATACTACTACTAATTCTACCACTAATAACAACACACTAAAGATTGATGAGCTGCTGGGTTCATGAATATTAATCAAGTTGTGAGAGTTCGCTTGAACCGATTTGCTGAAATCAAAACAGGGACAGTAATAGATGTGCTTCAGCCAATGAGATTGTCGTTTGCGCTTTAGTTCCGCCCCCCTACCAGAGAAACCACCATCTCTTCTGCTTGTTCTTAAAGGGGTGGTTCACTGCGATTTCACTTTTTTAACTGTAGTTAGTGTGTAATGTTGCTGCTTGAGCATAAACAGTATCTGCAAAGTTACAGCGCTGAAAGTTCAATACAAACAGATATTGTCCTTTAAAGAATTCTCTGTTTAAGGACTACAACAAACGACTGGTAGGGACTACAACGAGCTTCTTTCTCACTAGAGTTTGCGGTACTTCAAATACAAGTACGCTGCGCATCGATTGAGCTGAATTGAAATAGTACAGAATGATCGCTTGACAGAGAGAGCGAAACTCAGAGTGTTCAGCGAGTTAAAATATATCTATACTAATTTATAATTTATAACTTATACTTAGCCTCTAACACACACACTGGCGATTTAAAATCTAAGAATTTATTAGCCAATGGCTAATGATAGACATAATTTAGTCGCCCAGAGTAAAGGTTTACTCGCTTAGGCTATGTGAGTGTTTTACTCGCATTGTAGAGGGTTGTAGTTACTAAGTAATTAGTTACTGTAATTTGATTACTTTTCCCTTGAAAAAGTAAAGTAAGGGATTACTCTTATATTTTTCTGTAATTTAATTACAGTTACTTCTGATGTAACTGAACTAAATACTGTGTTTAGTTTGTAGAACATTTATATATAATACTATAGTAGATTTAACATCAAAATTAGGGCTGTCAATAGATTAAATTTCTGCTTCACCATCATCACAAACAGCGATTCTTTACCATCATAAATGTAGCGCTGCAGTTTGACATCTTCTGAAGAAAGTGAACGCTGCTTTCCCACACAAAACAGCAGAATCCAGCAGGTTAACAAGCATCAATATCAAAGCTTTTCTAGAAAATTACCGTCGTGGATTCTGGAGAGAGCGTCTGCTTTGGTATTCTTGGAACCGGGACGATACGTGACAGTGAAATGGAAGCGTGTGAAGAAGAGGGCCCATCTGGCCTGGCGAGGATTCAGGCGTTTGGGAGACTTCAAATATTCCAGATTCTTGTGGTCGGTTAAGACAGCGAACGGTAGCTGAGCACCCTCGAGCCAGTGACGCCACTCCTCCATGGCGGCTTTCATGGCGAGCAGCTCACGATTTCCCACGTCGTAGTTATGTTCAGCAGGTGAGAGTTTTCTTGAGAAGTAAGCACTTGTTAGAGGGTTCGTGTCGCTGTGAAAGTACCGCCCCAATGCCTGTGCTGGAGGCGTCCACCTCCACAATGAAAATCTGGTTGGGGTCTGGATGGTGTAGAATGGGGGCAGCGGTGAAGTGGTGTTTGAGTTCCTGAAATGCTTGACAAGCCTCGGGGGTGAGTGTAGGCGAATTTCGACAGGTCATGGAAGTTAAGGGTGCCGCCACGATGCTGAAGCTTCTGATGAAACGCCGATAGAAGTTTGCGAACCCCAGGAAGCGTTGAAGTTCTTTAAGAGTCTGGGGCCTCGGCCAATTCAGCACTGCTCTGACCATTTGATTGTCCATTGCCACTTCCTCATGACTGATCACGTACCCCAGGAATGATGTCTTTGTCTGGTGGAACTCACACTTCTCTGCCTTTGTGTACAGCTGGTACTGGATGAGGCGGCGTAACACGGCACAGACATGTTGGATGTGTTCCTCCATGGAACTCGAGTAGACCAGGATATTGTCGATATATACCACCACCCATCTGTCCAGCATGTCTCAGAACACATCGTTGATCATCGATGTGGATGGATGGATGAACCCCTTGGCCAATTCCTCCTCTATGTACTTCCTCATGGCTGCGGACTCGGGTTGAGAGAGTGGAAAGATTCGGCCCTTGGGTGGTGTAGAGCCAGGGAGGAGGTCAATGACGCAGTCCCAGGAGCGATGCGGAGGTAATTGTGATGCTTTGGCCTTGCTGAACGCCTCATAGAGATCGGCATATTCATTAGGAAGTCCAGGAACCTCGGGTTTGGGTGGTGTGAGAGAGGTGGTAAGGACAGGGATGAAAGATTTGGGCAGGATGCAGCTCTGATGACAGGACGTGCTCCACTGAACAATCCCTCCACTTCTCCAGGAAATACTGGGATCGTGACGTCGTAACCAGGGCAGGCCCAGGATGAGTGAATGAGTGGGTGAGTTGATGACATAGAATTGGAGAGTTTCTTGATGAAGTAAGCTGGTTTGTATTAGTAGGTGGTCGGTGATGTGTGTGATTAGAGCAAGTTTGTGTTTGTCCGCTAATTCTTTGGAGATGAAATTGCCAGCTGCTCCTGAGTCTTAACAGTCCGTCCACGATTATCTTCTTACTGCCACTGATAATTTTAACTGGTACTTGAATCGGCTCACTCACGACTTTGTTGCTGCTTGAGGTGGGTCTCACGGGGCATGACGACTTGTAGTGACCAGACTGACCGCAGTACATGCAGAGATGATGTTGTGTCCGCCGTTCTCGTTCCTCAGGTGTTGGATGGGTGTAGCCGAGCTGCATGGGTTCAGGATTCCCCGTGAAAGGAGGTGCTGGAGAAGCCGGGACTTGTGCGGGACGCCGAGATCGCACTAAGTTATCTATTTGAATAGTAAGATCCATGAATTCGTTCAGAGAACAACCCTCGTCACGGCAAGCGATTTCAGTCTGGAGTGCTGGGGTTAAACCACATCGGTAGAGAAGCTTGAGTGTGTCCTCTACCCAGTCAGTTTGAGCAGCAAGTGTGCGAAAGGTTAGTGTGAACTCGGTGGCGGTGTTGGTGCCCTGGGTTAAAGCGAGCAGTTGTTCGCCCGCGCTGTGACCAGTACTGGAGCGTTTAAATATTTCTTGGAAGCATTGCGTGACGTGATCAAAGGAGTGAAAACTAGACCCGTCAGACGTCCAAACAGCAGTAATCCATTCCAACGCCTTCCCAGTCAGAAGTGAACAGACAAGAGCAATCTTACTTGTATCGGTGGTGTACAATGCGGGTTGTTGGTTGACGAACAATGAACATTGAAGTAAGAAGCCCTTGCATCTGCGCTGTCGAATTTCTCAGGAAAAGCCAGTCGAGGACTCACGGTGTTAGCGGGCTGCTCTGGAGGGTGGCTGGTGGCGGCCACCGTAAATGGTGGCGGCGCGGCTGGCCGAAGAACAAGGCCTTGCAGTGATCTCACTAATTCATCCGTTAGATTCGTTAAACGAGTGAGTTGATGCTGATGTACCGCCAG
The DNA here is from genome assembly GCA_037101425.1 of Elopichthys bambusa. NCBI lineage: Eukaryota > Metazoa > Chordata > Actinopteri > Cypriniformes > Xenocyprididae > Elopichthys > Elopichthys bambusa. Next base: position 41,299,300 of record CM074435.1, on the reverse strand, counting down.
CTGGCTGGCCTGGGCAGATAAATCAGAGGACAGTTGAGCAATGGCTGCTGGATCGCTTAGTGGCGAAGTCTTCTGTAACAACTCAAGTGTGTTGATCCATTTGCAGTTTATTCAACAATAAGGGCAGTACAGGAATCAAAAACCAGGCGACAGGCAGAGGGTCGAGGCAGGCAGCAGACAGGGATAAACCATAGCAGGCAGACAGATAGGCAGGCAGCAAGAATCACAATCCTCCCATGTGGAAAAATCCACGATGTCCCAATGGTTCCCATGAATTAGTTACCCAGCTTTAATGAACATGTGCTGATAATGACCCACAATAACAGTAAAATAACAGTCTCACCTGTATAGATATTAAACTACTGTGGGGAGAAAACAAACTCGCTCTTCTCTTGCATGGGACACAGAGACACTAAACTGGCTCTTCATTAGTTAGTACAGTAATGAAAATTTATTAAATAAAACATGCAAATGAAATAATTAACTAGATTTCATTTACATTTACAACAAAATGGGTTGGCAATTTTATTTATTGTATTTTCCATTGCTGCTTACACAGTTAACAGACAAAGGATGAGTCAACGAACAGTACTTTTTAAATTATTTTTAAAAGCTTTAATTGTAAAATAGCAACACAAACAAGGATTTTTGGAGTGTAAACACAGTATTAACTTCTTAAATCTCATTACGTTGACATTGGTAGAGCGCTGACTTAAACTTTTTGGTATTGAATGAATTACATTTAATTTTGATTGCTTCTTTTACTTAAACTGATTCTTTAAAGATAACTTTTTACACATTTTATACCCATGTTTAAACTAAAATTAACGTGCCCACATTTTTTATATTGGTAAAACACACTGACTTTAAATGTGTTTCAATTCGGACACATGAATGACCTGTGCTTTATGAACTCATACAACCTTTTTAACATGCTTGTTTGTATCATGTGTCACTGCTTTAATTTTAAAATAAAGATTATCTGGTAAAATAGATATATTTATATGCATTCTGTGATTGTAGACGATTTAGTGTGTGAACGGGACTTTTATTTTGGAGTGCCGACATGACGTCATAAGACTGCGCCGCGCTCCTGCATCTGTTGTCATTCTGCTGAATAAAGGTTTGTTTTAAGAATTTAAGCTTTTCTAATCGATAGAAACAGTTCAGTGTTTTATTTTTTTAAAGTTTTTTTTTTTTCAGGCGATGTGAAATTAGTTTATTTACCATTTAATGTAACATTGTAATGCTTTATATGCTTTAAGTGTAATGAAGGATATTTGTGTGAGTAAAGCTCATCCACTGATGTGAAACAGTAAACCTGCGTCTCATGTCTCTTTATATAAATCATAAATCAGTTTATCATAAACACGAGTTCAGTCTCTGGCGAGTAATGATGCAGAAACTGAACTTTTCAACTCCGAGTCAACTGAATCAAATACTTTGAGAAATGATTCAGTGAATCACGACACGTGCTGCTCAAACAGTGAACATGAACGAGAACAACAAACACTAACTTACACACGAACGGCTCATGTTTTGATCAAAGTGTAATAATTTACATATAATCTATAATTCATTACATACATACTCACAGATCATAAATGTCTAAATATGAAGTGTTTATTAATTTGCAGCGTTAGTTTTGAGTTGTTGTTTTTTTTTTTTCTAACCAGTTCATTGAAGACTTTTAATTATTCTCTTCTTAAAGATGGAGTTTATTAAAGAGGAAACTGAAGACATAATGATTGAAGAAACATTCTGTGTGAAACATGAAGAAACTGAGGAACAAACAGGTTGGTCATTTGATCATTATTAAAAATGTACATCTCTACAGAAATAGAGAACATTTTGTGCAACATTAAACCCAATATCTACTTCTGAATAGAAGTTTGAAGTTTATTTCGAGCAATAAATAAATAATATATTGGTATAAATATACATAGAAAAACAGAACAGTTTATTTCCCATATATATATATATATATATATATATATATATATATATATATATATATATATATATATATAATACCCAATTACATTAGGACCGTCTCAATAATCACAATAATAATATCAATATAAATAAGAACAATTATACAATCATCAGTACTACTGTTTTTATACAATAACAATCACCCCATAATCACAATCCCAAGAACACCAAGATCTCGGCCTTGTATTTTGTCATTTTTGTATTTTTTTCTTTGTATCTTGATTTAAATCGGTGAATATTTTGGCATTGCTTGAGCTGTATCCTCAAACCATAGCTCTTCCTGTAAAGAACTTCTGAATATTTCCCGGTTGTCAATTTTTGTTGGCAAGTTGTGCAGCACAAAAATCAACTAAATCAAAAAATTGTAATAGTCTGGATTGCAGAAATAATATATTTTTGTCATCAAAATATCCCACCTTATGTATGATTCTAACTGTGTTTTTGGAGTATGAAGAGGGGATGTAGTGAACTTTTATAGTTATTGGCCCTAACTTCTATACAATAGTTAGATGGGTAATAGCTAAATAGGGCAAAACTAATGAACAATACAATATATATATATTCCACTTTATTAATTACAGAGATACTTTTGGATACTTTACCTTGTATGTATCTGATGTGTGGTTTCCAGCTTAATTTACTGTCAATAGTTATTCCCAAGAATTTATTTTCTGACACTTTTTCTACTGCAACACCATCTATACTTATTAATACTTCTGAGTTTTCTTTATAATTACTTTAGTTTTATTTAAATTCAGAGATAATTTATTAATATCCATCCATGTTTTTAGTTTTACTAATTCTTTATTCAGAAGTGTATTATAATTATCACTAGAATAGAATATATTAGTGTCATCAGCAAATAATATCAGTTCCAATAATTTAGATACATGAAATATATAATTTATATATAGATTAAATAACTCAGGACCCAATACTGATCCTTGAGGGACCCCACAAGCAGTGCCCAGACACTGTGACGTAAACTTCACAAACTGTTGTCTCTCAGTTAAATAACTTTTGATCCAGTTCAAAGCCACTCCCTTGATGCCATATCTTTCCAGTTTATTCAGTAAGATTGAATGGTTAAGTGTATCAAAGGCTTTATCTAAAGGTGCCCTAGATTGTACAATTGAATTTACCTTGGCATGGTTTAATAATAAGAGTTCTGTACATGGAAATGACATACAGTGAGTCTCAAACACCATTGTTTCCTCCTTCTTATGTAAATCTCTTACATGAAAAAAACAACAGAAAAACAGGTGTATCTCAACATAACACCGACTGTGATGCAACAGTCGGGATCATTAATATATACGCCCCCAACTTTTGCATATATCAGCTCATGTTCAAGGCAGTATTAACGTCTGGAGCTGCACAGCCGAATCATCAGACGTTCTGCAGGTAATGTGAAGCATGCAAGCAATGATTGGAAATCAAGAAGCACTGGCAGATTGAGGCTAGAGGTGAAATGGTGTATTTATTGTGACAAAATTATCATTGTTATTATTGACATGTTCTAAAAGTACTGATACTGAACTGAAATAGTTTAAAAAAAAAAAAAAAGTTTTTATTAAACTAACAAGTTAAATTAGCAACTATATGGATGTGTGAATAAACATTAAAGGGATAGTTCACCCAAAAATGAAAATTCTGTCATCATTTACTCAAGTTTCTTTCTTCTGCTAAGCACAAAAGAAGATATTTTGAAGAATCTTGACCAAACAGTTGACAGCACCATTGACTTCCTCAGTAGGAAGAAAAGTACTGTGGAAGTCGATTGCAACCGTCAGCTGTTTGGTTACCAACATTCTTCAAAATTTGTGTTCAACAGAAGAAAGAAACTCTTACACGTTTGGAAAAACATAATGATGAGTAGCTCTTACTACAGTACCATTGTACCTTGAAAAATATTTTTAAAAAGTCACTGCAAAATGACCAAAAAAGATCTGAAGCCAGAACTCACATCAATTAGGTGACAGCGCCACCTACTGGTCAAACACAAACAGCAATTAAATTATTTACACTGTATTTGGTAACACTTTATTTTAGTGTCATTGTTACACGTTACATGTAGTTACTGTAGTAATAACTATAAAATATGCATAATTACATGCAATTAACCCTAAACCAAACCCTCACCCCAACCCCAAACCTATAGTATGTACATGCAGTTAATTGTTATTACTCAGTAATTGAATGTATAATTGCACTGTAATACTGACACCTTAAAATAAAGTGTTACCCTTTATTTTAAGATGGGGTAGTTACGTTGTAATTACCCAAAGAAGAATTGAATAATATGAATTAACTACATTTATTTACTATAGAGCTAGGGTTAGGGTTTGGTTTAGGGCTGGTTACTTGTAATTAAGCATTATTAACTCATTACTATAGCGAGTACATGTAGTAATTTGTAACTCCATCACTTTAAAATACAGGGTTACTGTTAAATCTTAGAACAATTGATTGCATTTATGATCTTTCAACCACTTTGCGTTGGTAGGCATAAGCCAAAAACAGCAACAACAACTGCAACATAGAGGGAAAGAAAGATTTTGTTTACGTTGAGGTTGTATGTTTGATACAACCTTACTTGAATATATACTTGAATTTAATTCATTCAAGTATATTAAGATTTATAACGGGTCAAGTTCTCACCTTATTGATTAACAGGAATAGTAGTTTATAACACAAAATGTGCATTGGTGGGTTTGAAAACCACTGGTGTACTGAGGATAAGATCTATAGACGGGATGGCCAGCTCGGGTCCTGGAGGGACACTATTCTGCAGAGTTTAGCGCCATCCTTGATCAAACACACCTGCAAAATTTAAGCCAGCCCCAACATTTAACCCTAAATCTTCAGGATTGCTTGAAAATTACAGGCACGTGTATTTGGTTAGGGATGAAACTTTACTCTGCAAGACAGTGGTCCTCCAGGACCAAAACTGCCCATCCCTGATCCATAGGGCAAGGTATAGGGTATTGATCAGGGGTGTCCAACCCTGCTCCAACACCTGCTTTAATTATCAAGCAACCCTGAACACCTTGATTAGCTGGTTCAGGTGTGTTTGATTGGGGTTGGAGCTGAAATCTGCAGGATTGTAGCTCTCCAGGAGCAGGTTTGGACACCCCTGGTATAGATCATATATGTTGTTGGTTTTGATGCTTTAAATGTCTAAATTGTTTTATGTCTGTTTTTGCCCTAGACCTAATGGCACTGAAAGAGGAAGAAGAGAAAAAACATTATGATAAACATCACAATTTCATGACTGGGGAAAGGTCGACAAAGACTACAAAGACCTCCTCACGAAAAAGAGCTCAAAAGACGGGAACTAAAAGTTATTTCACCTACCAACAGTGTGGAAAGAGTTTTGATCAACATAGAAACCTTCAAGTCCACTTGAGAGTTCACACTAGAGAGAGCCCCTTCACTTGCCAACAGTGTGGAAAGAGTTTCACACGTAAAGAAAACCTTAAAGTCCACATGAGAATTCATACTGGAGAAAAACCTTACACCTGCCAACAATGTGGAAAGAGTTTCAGTCAAAAAGGACACCTTAAAGACCACATGATAATTCACACTGGAGAGAAACCTTTCACCTGCCAACAATGTGGAAAGAGTTTCAGTCAAAAAGGAAGCCTTGTAGGCCACATGAGAATTCACACTGGAGAGAGCCCATTCGCCTGCCAACAGTGTGGAAAGAGTTTCAGTGGAAAAGGAAACCTTAAAGACCACATGAGAGTTCACACTGGAGAGAAACCTTTCATCTGCCAGCAATGTGGAAAGAGTTTCACACATAAAGGAAGCCTTCAAGTCCACATGAGAATTCACACTGGAGAAAAGCCTTACACCTGCCAACAGTGTGGACAGAGTTTCACACTTAAAGGAAACCTTCTAGTCCACATGAAAATTCACACTGGAGAGAGCCCATTCGCCTGCCAACAGTGTGGAAAGAGTTTCCGTCAAAAAGGAAAACTTGAAATCCACATGAGAATTCACACTGGAGAAAAGCCTTACACCTGCCAAGAGTGTGGAAAGAGTTTCACTGTAAAAGGAAACCTTGTAGTCCACATGAAAATTCACACTGGAGAGAGCCCATTCGCCTGCCAACAGTGTGGAAAGAGTTTCAGTCAAAAAGGAAAACTTGAAATCCACATGAGAATTCACACTGGAGAAAAGCCTTATACCTGCCAACAGTGTGGAAAAAGTTTCAGTCATAAAGGAAACCTTAAAGCCCACATGAGAACTCACACTGGAGAAAAGCCTTACATCTGCACTCTGTGCGGGAATGGCTTCACACGGGAACTAAGCCTTAGGGAACACATGAATATTCACACTGGAGAGAAGCCATTTATGTGTGATCAGTGTGGAAAGAGTTTCACACATAAATTGACCCTTTATTACCACATGAAAATTCATACTGGAGAGAAGCCATTCATTTGTGATAAGTGTGGTAAGAGTTTCAGATTTATAAGTAACCTTAAGGGCCACATGAGGATTCACTCGAAAGAGAACTCTTTTAGAATTCGTCGCTGTGGAAAGAGCAGAGGTACAGAGAGTACCTGAAAATACTTGTTTATTCATACTTGAATAAAAGTACAGATACCTTATCTGCCTCATCTCCTAAATCAAACACCTGTGATTCACAACTACCTGATAACTTACTCGCATTTATGTAAAGTAGCCTTGTTGACAAGTTTGGGTGAGTAAAGGCGAACATACAAGATATAATACCTTCAATGCCTTCTTTATAGCAGAAACTGCTGCAGAAAAAGTTAGGTGCCATGCAAAATGTATTGTATAATTGCATTACTCATCACAAATGTATTGGAGTAAAACGTACATTTACTAGTTCAAAAATGTAGTCAAGTATAGAGTAAAAGTTGCTAATATCTTTTATACAAAGTAGCCAAGAAGATACTTGACTTAAGTGTCAAAGAATTCTTAGTAAAAAGTAGGACTTTTCTAAGAGTAAGAGACTTTTATAAAGAAGCTAAAAATAACTTTCAATAAAGTCTAAGACTAATTCTTAAGTGCTGACTGAGGTGGTACTTAAGTGTGGTGAACTAAGGACTACAATGATGTCAACTGTAATGACTGAGAAAAATCAGACACAATTATGTCATATTTAACAAATAATCTTTAAAACTCACTCTGGCCCCCTAAAGAACCAACTTGGGCAAGGGCCTCAGTAACCATGGATACCAACTGGTAAGGTGGTTTATTGCCCTCCCAGGCATGTGGAAAAGCAGAGGCTTTAGGAAAAACCCATAGCCCTTAAAACAGACTTGCATTCATTTATAGACAAATTGTTCTATAAATGTTCTATAAATGAACATGCATCCCAGGACATTGTGTGTATGATTATGACTATCTTGTCAAATGTCTCTGTACTTTTGTTTTATAAGAACCAATGGTTAATGTAACCTCACCTATACCAAGTTTGGGGTTTATGAGTTTGTATTTTGAAGATTTAAATGCTTGTGTATATGATAAGTTGATACCTATGCAATGTATTACTACGACAAGAATCTTTAATAGTTTGTTCTTCAATAACCCAGCCAGTTACATAGGCAAGCGCCCTGCTACAGACACAATGAGCCATAAAAAAAAATCCACAGAGGAATTTCCCACTTGGAAATCCTACCTTTCTCATTGGTCAAGTCAACCCTAAGAGGTGTGACTTCTCCCAGACCTTGAAAGCCCCCACCCAGTTCTTTCCCTCTCTCTTGCTCCCGACTGATTCTCTGTAGCTCCTGACCACTCTGTGGCCTCACAGGCCTCGACCTGTCCTAGCCATGTGCTTACCTAGAAGAGAGAGAACTCTTCCCCAAGACAAAGACAAACCCAAGTTTACTATTATTTCTACATTCAATGCAGAAGAAATCGATTGCAACTTCAGCACCATCAGAACTCTTCGAACCAAACTCTTAAGACTTTCTACCACAACAGTATATTCGGATGGTCTTCAAACAGCAGAAGCATAATGTATTGTACGATATACTCAATTGCTGCTGGTGAAAGTTGTAAACCCCTTTGTTAACAAAGGAGCTTTGTAGTAAGAAACTCATGATTCTTTTCCATTTTCCTCGTCCCACTTCTAGTTTCATTCTACCACTTTTTATTTTACCTATGTACATGTGATTGTGTTTGTATGTGTCTTTTAGAGTAGTTGTGTTTGTGATTTAGCTAATAAAACTTGTGCATAGTACATGTTTGATTCTGACTCGCTGCCTGCAGATAAGGTAAGAGAGCCTAAAATCCTCTTAAAAACAGCTTCATTTTGCTGCATGGTTTGATGGTCAATATGAAAGTCAATGAACTAGTGGCCAAAAGTGATCTTTGGCTTAGGAACATTTACATATTCACCCTTTATTCAAATATTATTAAAAATTACTTAAAGATTTTGTAAGCATATTGCGTAGTTGTGCTTTTGGAGTCAATTGTTTAATTTTTGTCCAGGCTGTCATACAAAGAAATTATGAACAGATGCAAAAACGACAGAGGCCCAATGAAATATTAATAGCTGATTGTTACAAGTCAAAGTGTGCACTTTTTCCTGTTTTTATAAAACCTGTAGCTGTAATTTTCCTTTTTTCACCCCTTTCCTTTAGTGTTTTGTTCTTCCCAGATATTTAAAAAAAATTAAAAAATATAAATATAAAAATATTTTTCTCATATTTTGTTGGTTTAAACAGACTTTTTGGGTCATAAAAAATCTGCACATCACTTTTGGCCACTTTGGTTTAAGAGCCTGCTTACTGTGGACTGAAGAGCACAAGTCATCACCGGTGCACTGATGCAGTTTTCATCTCATACAACAAGTCTCAAAAAGTCGTTTGCTTCAGTTCACATTTCTTCTGTCAATTAGTGTCTATAGTTACTAAACATGTTTCTATGGTTTCATGTACGTTTCACTTTAGTGATGTTTAGGTTGTGAATGAATTGTTCTTTTGAACCAGTTCTTTTTAGGGAACCGGTCAAACCAGTTCAACAAATCGGACTGAATCGTTCCAAACAGTTCACCTCAAGTCAGCACTGATCCACAATTTTTTTTTAAAGTTACTCACTTTCGGACATGCCTGACAGTCCCTCTGACCAGAAATAAACCAGTATCCCGGAGTATATAGTTACTCCAGTAACTCAAACACACAGAATGAACAGACATGCTGTGCTGAGAGAATCGATGAGATCGAGCAGCTGATACTGAGCATGCGTGTACAACCAAATGTACGGTTCTCGAATCACCAGTACAGAACCAAGAACTGTTTCTTTCGGACACGTTCGATACTGAGAACCAATGAACCGATGAGCTGTTCATGCGTGTAATTTTTTCAGAAGGATGAATATAACGTGTAACAATATAAAACATGTTTATCACACAATTACTGTAGGCCTATTATTTTAAAGATTGGAAACATGATGAATAAAAACTATATATTTATTTATATTTTCAATAATGCATGATATTTTCAGGAGCAGTTTATTTAATTTCTAAGTAAGATTAAATAAATCTGTAAACTTTTGCCAAGGTGTTTAAAATGTTTATGTTAATCAAAACAGTATTAAACATACTTACAGTATCTCACAGAAGTGAGTACACCCCTCACGTTTTTGTAAATATTTTATTATATCTTTTCATGTGACAACACAGAAGAAATGACACTTTGCTACAATGTAAAGTAGTGAGTGTACAGCTTGTATAACAGTGTAAATTTGCTGTCCCCTCACAATAACTCAACACACAGCCATTAATGTCTAAACCGCTGGCCACGAAAGTGAGTACACCCCTAAGTGAAAATGTCCAAATTGGGCCCAATTAGCCATTTTCTCTCCCTGGTGTCATGTGACTCATTAGTATTACAAGGTCTCAGGTGTGAATGGGGAGCAGGTGTGTTAAATTTGGTGTTATCGCTCTCACTCTCTCATACTGGTCACTGGAAGTTCAACATGGCCCTCATGGCAAAGAACTCTCTGAGGATCTGAAAAAAAGTATTGTTGCTCTACATAAAGATGGCGTAGGCTATAAGAAGATTGCCAAGACCCTGAAACTGAGCTCCAGCATGGTGGCCAAGACCATACAGCGGTTTAACAGGACAGGTTCCACTCAGAACAGGCCTCGAACCAAAGAAGTTAAGTGCATGTGCTCAGCGTCATATCCAGAGGTTGTGTTTGGGAAATAGATGTATGAGTGCTGCCAGCATTGCTGCAGAGGTTGAAGGGACAGGGGGGTCAGCCTGTCAGTGCTCAGACCATACGCCGCACACTGCATCAAATTGGTCCGCATGGCTGTCGTCCCAGAAGGACGGTCAGGTTGTTGGGGAAAGAGGAGTGGAAACAGAGAGGAAGAGTGCGGCCTGCACCGCGTTGCGGCCTTCACTGCGCACTTCGGGCCTATTCCCTTCTAGAGACCCACCACAACAACACTGTCCCACATCACAGCGCATGATGAGCATCTGTCAAAAACCTTAAAAAAACAGAGGAGACATAAGATAATAATAAAGAAAGAAAACACTACAGTGTTGTTGAGTTTTTGTTTGGGATGGTTTACAGTTTGTTTTTCAGTTGCTAACAAGCATCAAAACTGAAGCCACATGTTCAAACCTCTTCACACATTCAGGGAAACAGAAGTCTGTCCCTTACGGAACAAAAATATATAGGAATATACTGCAAAATATAATGCAATACATTACATAATACATTTCCATACATAAGAAACTGGTGTTTATATTTTTCAATATACTACAATATATGAATTAACCATGTATGGCTATATATTGATACATATATTTATTGTGTACATATATTGCACATACATGTTCCCATATATATGTGAATGTATTGTACACACATATATACAAAAATTCATGGAATGAGTTACAATCAATGGTTACAACAAACTTTTAGTTCCCAGCAATAATAAGATGGACTTCATTTAAAATCTGAGACTTTGCTTCATATCAAAAGTAACAAAGCACAAAGATTATTGTGATTTATTGGATGGGAGGCGCGTTACATGTTCTGTTCATTCATCAACTGAAAACAGACTAGACTTGGGATTTAAGAATCGATATTGGTTCGTAAAAATGAGAATCGATTAAAATTGAGAAATCGATATTTTTTACCCAGCCCTACTTTTTATACTAAATATAGCTGTCGCACAGTATTGGTGTCATGTCAACCACAACACTGTAATGTCCCTTTGAAAAGTTTGGATTGCTATGGATTGCGAGAGTAGATTTGTGTAATACTTTTTATCTTATAATATATTACAATACTTTATATATTTATATTATGATATTTTTATTTCTAAATTATATTACTTTTATATTAATTGATTTTATTTTAATCTATTTTTAAGATGCCACCTAAGACAACAAAAGAAAGGTCACAGGCCTTTAGGAACAAAATAAAAGCTGAACCTATAAAATATGAAGAGAGACTTAAAAGAGAGAAGGAGAGATACCTGAGGAAAAAAGAAAAAGGAGTAGTAAAAGCAATTGCAGATCTGTCAAAGCGGGAGCAACGCAAACAAATGAGACAATTGAGAGTCAATCAAAGAAATAGACGAGGAGATTAAAAAAACCCTCACAATGCAGGCCTACCTTTCCACCATCACACTCTCCTGATGTTGCCTTGCAGCCAGAACAGGATGTGCCGTTCTTTCCCGACCTCCACACCAAGGTGTCGAGGTCGTGGCAGAGACCGGCACAATATAGAGTTTATAGCCCCCAGACTTCAGTCTATTCCAACATTATGGGGCTCAAACAGTATGGTTATGGGTCAATGCCTCAGGTAGAAGAGATGCTTGCAAGCTATCTCTCGCCAGAGTCTGCATCGTCCCTTAAATCCCCGACACTGCCCACTAGACCGTTAAGAACTACGTCAGCGCTGGTGGGCAAATCTTATACGGCAAAGAGCTTGGGGACCGAGACAGGCGACATAGTCGAAGCCTCCCAAGGGCAAGACAGATCTGTGGACTGTCATTGTCGCGAGGAAGGCTTTGAAGAAGTCATGACGCTGGTGGTGCAGGACTTCCGAGGGCAGACCCCTCCAGGGAGGGTCCTGTATCACATTACATGGTACCTGTCCCTCTTCGGTGCCCTCAGGGGGCCGTTCTGCCAACCCTGCCAACTCGTGTGCTTCAGGTCGCAGCGGTCAGGGGCAGCGTTTGATTGGTTGTTCCCTGCCGGTTCGCTGTTTCAGGGCGCCAATGCACAAAAAACACCAGAGGCCAGTCTCTAGAGACTGGTTCCCTTAGTAGAATTTTTGGCAGAATGGAAACTTATATAATATTTCTCAATGGGTGCTGCTTACGATAGAAAAGGGTTACAAAATACAGTTCGGGTCTCGCCCGCCCCGGTGGTGGGCCCCAAGCAGTCTCTGGTAATGGAACAGGAGGTTATAACACTTTTGCAAAAAGGAGCTATAAAAAGGGTTCCTCCTCCTAGCAAACTGTCAGGGTTTTTCAGCCGTTACTTCATTGTTCCAAAGAAGGATGGAGGATTGCATCCTATTCTAGATTTACGCGTATTAAATCGCTAAAAAGCTCAAGTTCAAGATGCTTACACTCAAACAGATCAAACAGATTATCACACAGATCAGGTTTGAGGACTGGTTTGTGACATTAGATCTGAAAGATGCTTACTTTCATGTATCCATCCATCCTCAACACCGGAAGTTCCTCAGGTTTTCTTTTTTCAGGGGCGAATCTTACCAATACAAGGTTCTTCCGTTCGGCCTAGCACTTTCACCCGCACCTTCACGAAGTGTGTGGATACAGCTCTGGCTCCCCTGAGACTCCAGGGCACCCGCATGCTAAATTATATTGACGATTGGTTGATTCTAGCTCAGTCCAAGCAACAGGCAGTTCAACATCAAGATGTTGTTCTGTCCCATATGAGAAGGTTAGGGCTGAGACTCAATGCCAAGAAGAGTGTGCTTCTTCCAGCTCAAACTACCAGCTACCTAGGGGTAGTCTTTGATTCCACCACGATGCAGGCACATCTGTCTCCTGCTCTGGTGAATTCCATTCTCTTGGCCGTGAATGGGGTGAAATTAGGCCAGTCACGCACTGTAAAACTGTTTCAGAGACTGTTGGGTCTGATGGCAGCTGCGTCCAACGTGATACCTTTTGGCCCGCTGCACATGAGACCCTTACAGTGTTGGCTCAGGACCAAGGGGTTTTCTCCGAGAGGAAATCCTTTTCGCATGATCAAGGTCACGCGACGATGCCTTTGTGCCTTAGTTATGTGGAAGAAGCCTTGGTTCCTGTCCCAGGGACCTGTGTTGGGGGCTCCTTGTCGTCGTGTAATGCTAACGACGGATGCTTCCCTCACAGGCTGGGGGGCAATCATGAGTGGTCGCTCAGCTCAGGGTCTTTGGGAGGACCATCCACTTTCCTGGCACATAAATCGGCTTGAAATGATGGCGGTATTTTGAGTACTCAAATACTTCCTCCCAGACCTGAGGGGCCACCACGTGTCAGTGCTCTCCTATATCAACCATCAGGGGGGTCTGAGGTCTCGCCGGTTGTTCAAATTAGCTCATCAGATCCTCCTATGGTCCCAGGGGAAGCTCCTCTCCCTGAGAGCAGCTTATATCCCCGGACATCAAAATGTGGGGGCAGACATCCTGTCCGGGGAATGGAGACTCCACCCCGAGGTGGTGAAGCTCATCTGGAAGAATTTTGGTCACGCAGAAGTCGATCTATTTGCCTCGAAAGAGAGTTCTCATTGCCCGTTGTGGTATTTTCTGACTCATCCAGCCCCGTGTTGGAAGGGTTAGCTGAGGCTCCCTTCGAACCTTTAAAGGAAGTATCTGAGAAGTTCCTCACTCTAAAAACCATTTTTCTGTTGACTATATCATCTCTCAAAAGAATTGAAGATACAAGCACTTTCTGTTGCTCCTTCATGTCTGGAATTAGGCTTTCCTGCATCCTAGACCTGGGTATATACCCAAGGTCCCCACCAATGTCCCAGGACCTATCGTACTGCAGGCCTTCTGTCCTCCACCTTTTGCAAATCTGGATCAGGAAAAACTCAATCTGCTTTGCTCCATTAGGGCTCTAGATACCTATGTCCACAGAGCTGCCCTGTGGCGGAAAACTGATCAGCTATTTGTCTGTTTTGGGTCTCTTAAGAAGGGAAGCCTGGTTTCTAAGCAGAGAATAAGCAAGTGGGTGGTCGAGGCCATCTCTCTTGCTTATGAGTCATCCGGGCAGCCTTCACCTTTGGCTCAACTAGGGGTATGGCTGCCTCAAAGGCTTTGATCTCGGGGGTCCCCCTCAACGAGATATGTGATGCGGCTGGGTGGTCCTCCCAGCATACCTTCATTAGGTTTTATAACCTTGATGTGGGCTCCACTCCGGGGTCTTCAGTGCTCTTGTCTCAAAGATAACAGACAGTAACTTGGTATTATGGCATAGTTGGGATAGGGTTCCCAATGCGTTTGACGCAGCGTCGAAGTTCCTATGAAAGGGAACGTCTCGGGTTACGTCTGTAACCCTGGTTCCCTGAATAGGGAACGAGACGCTGCATTGCTTAGCCATACTCCCTGCACGCCTGTGAGCGTCTTGCTTCAGCCATATCAGAAGCTGGCGTTCTTTATTCTCAGGAGTGCTTTATAGTTTCCTGGTCCGTGACGTCACCCGCTCTGACGTCCCGTCACCTTGTTGGTTCGATTTCACAAGTGCTTCAAGACGTAATCACGCAGCGTCTTGTTCCCTATTCAGGGAACCAGGGTTACAGATGTTACCCGAGACATTTTTCACAACGCTCTGATCGCTGAACTGAGAGACAGATATAAAAATCTCCAATCAGACAGAGACAAACACATAATTTCCAAAACAATGGCAGGAAAAGTCCTAAAGAAGTATCAGCTACTGAAAATGTCCCAAAGGGAATTTAGCTTTTCACCCAGAAGAATGAGAAGTAATTAAAAAAGGACAACAGCACTTACTTACACATGGAAGAAACAAAAGAACAACATTAGCCCAGCCACAGAAGAAAAAATAAAACAATTCTTAGAAATAAATGAGAATAGCAGAGCATCAATTGGAAAAAAGGACACTGTGTTTTTTTATTCAACTTCACAAGGCTAAAAGTGCCCTTAGTTGAAGAAACGCCCTTATATGGATTCAAAATGTAATGTTATTTTTGTTTACTTTTTGTCACAGGGATTGAATGGAACAGATCCTGAGGCAAGTAAAATTTGTTTTACAGATTCAGTTTAATTAACATTAAAAATGTTACTTGAAATGTTGAATGTATATTCGCATGATAATCTATTCATGTATGTTCTTTTCTTTTTGGATGATGTAGAAGACTTTCAAACTCGAGTTAACATTCATTAAGTTTTTAGGTTCTAGGATTAATGTAGTCAGTAGATCTTATTCAGTGCCATGATAGGGCTTTTTTTTATTGCACTACATAAATTTCATAGCATTTTTATAGTAAACAAGTGACCTTTTTCTTATTATTGTTATTAAAGATTAAGTGGATAATTTTCTTAAATGTTGGTGAGCAATATTAAACAACCATTCGTTCATGGTGTAACGTGTAACAACAATCAGCATGCCATTGGCGCCCTTTTCAGCCATTTGTTATATTATGTGATGCAAGTTCATATTATTATGTACATTACATTAGGTATTTTACTAGTTATTATGATTATATGATTAGTTGCTTTTTATACTTTATTTGAACCAATTATTATTGCCTGATTGTGGTTATATATGTATTTTAAAGGTGAAGGAGTATTTTATCGATCCTATAGAAAACAATTGTAGAATTAGTTTGTGTTTTAAGGCCTCTTGGCCTATGTGACTGTAAGGGTCAGATGTATCCAAGAAGTTAGCTTGGCCAATGAGCATATTTTGCAGGTAGTTTTCCACCAGACAACAGGTGGCTGTGAAATGAATAAGATCATTATTAAGGGTGTCACGTGAAGGCTTCTTGCCTCTGGGGAGTGTTGATTGTTTTTGATACAGTTTCATTTTGCCTATGGGAAAGGGTTGACCATCAATTGGCAGAAGGCTCATGAGAGATTAAGTCAAAAGATGTACAGTAGTTGGCAGTCGGCCACGCTTACAAAGAGAATTATGTCTTGCCTAAGCAACACCTGCAGTTTAATTGGTGAAGTGACTGTGGTAAAAATGTTGGGGAGTACTTGGGAGACTCCAAGAAGAGAAAGGGAGGAGAGCACCTGTAAATGAGATCATGGAAAATAACTGTAGGGGTGGATCTCACACTGTAACGGATAAGAAAACTGTGCCCTGGCTAGAGAGATTCAGATGTGGAGCTGGCATCTCACTTTGTTTCTTGACAATAAAGTTAAATGCTTCTGAGACCTGGAACTTCGACTCTGAGAGTTTTTCTTTGAGACCAGAACTGATGGGACACAGAAACATTGAATTTGCCACAACAAAGGCTGTTGTTCACTTACATCTAATATTAATCACAAAAAAGAATTACCTGATTATGAAAATCCTTGGTTACCAAAATAATCTTCAGTGTCAGTACAATAGTAAAACATTTGAGGAAGCACCTGCATTGTTTTGAATTGTGAATTTCGAACAAGTAAAAGACTGGGGTTTACTTTGTATTATCAATTTTGTCATTCTGCTCAAATTCATTTTTTTTTTTTTAGTAAGAATTTAACAAAATTGAAAGCACATTTGATAAAAATGATAGAAAAAACTTCTCTTTAGTAAGGTAAAAAACATCAACCTGGAAATCAATTTAAGGTCGCAGATATGGCCTTGTAATGAAAAAGATCATTTCTGTTATTTAATGATTTGATGGAGAAAGAAAACATTAAGTAACAATGTGAATTTATTTCATGACATACATGTCAACATAAAATAAACTATTATAAGTTTTTATTATACTTAGTTATTATAAGTATGTGAATATGGGGTTTAGGTGCTGCAAAGTAATTTGTTTTTCTCTACACAATGAATGAACATTCAAATAAGTATAGTTAATTTAATACTATTTTGAACAAGAATGGAAATATACTTTATCCAAACCTCTTTCTGAAGCTCAAACATGCTGCGTAACATGAGAATGAACCTCACTGGTTATTGCACATCACTAAGGCTATGTTCACATGGTTAGTCCAAATCCAGTTATTTGTGTCCTAGTAGAATCTGATCTAAAATGATTGACTGTCCACTTTGTATTTCAGTCAGTTCAGATTTAATTTGTGTTTTGTTCCACAACATCTTTCTGAATCTTCTATAGGTGTCTGACTGTAAATACCGCTTCAGGACATAATTGGACACGGTAACGCTTCGCTCTTTTGCGCTAGTTAAGACGCAGAAACTGGCTGGTAAGTAGACATCACTCGCAGGGATTATTTTGCTTGCGCACTTTTCCATTGACAATGGGCAACAAATTTCAATCTGGTTACTTTTAATCTAAATTTGTTGCCCATACTCAATACCAAAGAAAAATTCTTAGCAACATTGCTCAAAAAGTTGCCCTGTGTATCATCACTTTTACACTTGTTTTTAAAGATTTGCTGCCAACATTAGCAGTGCCCACATCACCACTTCTACCCTCTTCACTGTCCCTTACAAAGGCATCAATGTGATGTTCATCAACTGGGCTTGACATGACAGCACTCAAGCCTTCCAAAGTGGCCGCTTCTTGCTCCTGGTAGTGATGCAGACGTTGCCTCTTGCGTGAAAAGATTGGAAAGTCTTTCCAACCTCAAGAGCACTGACATGGGTATCCCCTAACTGTATGGGTATAACATGTATGGGTTGCCACGATGTTGCTAAAATGTATGGGTTGCCACAAGGAACCAATTCTGTGGTTATGAAGACAGCACGTCCTACCGAGACACCTACCTACAACATATAAAAAAAGTTTTGGTGTTGGTAATAATTTGAGTGTTTCATGTTTGTTTAACTAAACTGGTTACATCATTACTGTAATATTTTGTTCCATTTCATTATAGTGTTCACTTTGTTCTCAAAAATATTAATCTCACACTTCATTTAGTTGACATTTCTGTTCATGTAATAAATCATCAAAATTCATATTTGTTTTTTTGTTTGTTTGAACATAAATTAGACAAAAGATTAGTTAACAACTGTAGGTGTCTTGATTGTATAGTGTATAGTTGAAGAAAAGATTTGTTGCGTATTAAATGTGCATTATTTAATGAAATTAGAGATTCTAAATTGAAAAGATTTACAACTCCATTTACTTATATTTTATATATGTTTGCATACACACACACATATACAAGTGCTGGTCATATAATTAGAATATCATCAAAAAGTGAAACTTGTATATTATATTCATTCATTACACACAGACTGATACATTTCAAATGTTTATTTCTTTTAATTTTGATGATTATAACTGACAACTGAGGAAAATCCCAAATTCAGTATCTTAGAAAATTAGAGTATTACTTAAGACCAATACAAAGAAAGGATTTTTAGAAATCTTGGCCAACTGAAAAGTATGAACATGAAAAGTATGAGCATGTACAGCACTCAATACTTAGTTGGGGCTCCTTTTGCCTGAATTACTGCAGCAATGCGGCGTGGCATGGAGTCGATCAGTCTGTGGCACTGCTCAGGTGTTATACGAGCCCAGGTTGCTCTGATAGTGGCCTTCAGCTCTTCTGCATTGTTGGGTCTGGCATATCGCATCTTCCTCTTCACAATACCCCATAGATTTTCTATGGGATTAAGGTCAGGTGAGTTTGCTGGCCAATTAAGAACAGGGATACCATGGTCCTTAAACCAGGTACTGGTAGCTTTGGCACTGTGTGCAGGTGCCAAGTCCTGTTGGAAAATGAAATCTGCATCTCCATAAAGTTGGTCAGCAGCAGGAAGCATGAAGTGCTCTAAAACTTCCTGGTATACGGCTGCGTTGACCTTGGACCTCAGAAAACACAGTGGACCAACACCAGCAGATGACATGGCACCCCAAACCATCACTGACTGTGGAAACTTCACACTGGACCTCACTGGACCTCAAGCAACGTGGATTGTGTCTCTCCTCTCTTCCTCCAGACTCTGGGACCCTGATTTCCAAAGGAAATGCAAAATTTACTTTCATCAGAGAACATAACTTTGGACCACTCAGCAGCAGTCCAGTCCTTTTTGTCTTTAGCCCAGGCGAGACGCTTCTGATGCTGTCTGTTGTTTAAGAGTGGCTTGACGCAAGGAATGCGACAGCTGAAACCCATGTCTTGCATACGTCTGTGCGTAGTGGTTCTTGAAGCCCTGACTCCACCTGCAGTCCACTCTTTGTGAATCTCCCCCACATTTTTGAATGGGTTTTGTTTCACAATCCTCTCCAGGGTGCGGTTATCCCTATTGCTTGTACACTTTTTTCTACCACATCTTTTCCTTCCCTTCACCTCTCTATTAATGTGCTTGGACACAGAACTTTCACTGCATCAGTGTTTATTCCTGCTTTGTAAATGCGTTTAATATTTCTATAACGATATTTTAATCTTAAGAAGAGACGTGAATTGCACTGCTCTCTCACGAGAAGTGAATCAAACTAACGTTCTCCTTGTTCTGTGTGATTGGCTGTTTGCCGCACGTGTCACACTTTCAGATGCACGCGCTTTGCAAACTCTGGATTAAACCTGAGTTGACAGAGAAAGTTTATACCGAGCGTTGTGCAACAGTTGAGCCTAATCTAAACCAGGTTGGATTTATCTGGATTTGTCAACTCCAAATTTACTCTGAAACTTTTAGTTTGTTCAACTAGCTTCATGCAACAGGCCAAGGGAAAAAATGCACAATACTCAACTTAAACACTTTATAATTTCAATAGTTAACATTAGTTAACTACATTAACATGAACTAATAATGAACTGCAAAAAAAACAACAAAAAAAAAACAACTTAGTTCTGCGTTTTTAGCTGGTTTACTGGACACCCTGTCACAGCAGTTTTTAGGCATTGTTGTCTTTTGTTAGAAGCTCCACCTCCAGCTTCGGATGGTCTCGAGCTGCCTCCATCCATCGCCCTGACTCCTGCGCTCCTCCCACCCTCAACCTCAGAGTTGACCATCGGCCTTTCGACCACATCGGCTCCACCTGGGTCAGACATTGCTTCGCCTTCGGTGCGGACCTACGGACCATTCGCTGCTCTCTGGCCCTCCACCCCTTCCACTACGGCTTGCTCCGCCCTACCTCAGGCTCCGTCTCCGCCCTCGGTCGCTCCTGCGCGTCTTCAGACCTCCGGATCCCCTCCTCGATTTCAGGAGGTCATCACTGCGGCTCCGTCGCAGCCGCTTGTTTCGTCACCTTCTTTCCACCACCTCAGCTCGTCAACTACGCGGTGGGCTCCATCCTCGCCGTTGTTGACTACAGTCCTCCCCATGGTGGTCGTCATTAACTCCCTTCCATGGCTCCTTCCTCCATTAACGCCGCCGTGGGGCACTACCCTGGCTGGTGCCTGGCACAACAGCCTGCAGCCCCTGTTCAAGGCCACCTCCCGGACTTCACCACCTCCTGCACCACCCTGGACTCCTGTTCTTTGCCTCCTCCCGGTTAGCCGTCCGCCTCCTGAACTGCCTCCTACATCATCTTCAGCATCTTATCTTCATCTTCCCCTTTCTCTATGGCGCGAGGACGCGCCTTTCCGGGAGGGGGCGTAATGTTACAGTCACATGGACTTTCTGTTTGTTGTTTTCATCTGTCACGTGTTCCTTTGTTCTAGTTTCCCGCCACAATCTGTCACCATGGACACTAATCACATTCATCTCAGCTGTTCGTCATTTGAGTTCATTCATCAGTGTATTTAAGTTCCTGTTTCTGTGGATTATGTTGTCGGGTATTGTTCGTGTATATGCTGGTGTATGTTCCTGTCTGTTCCTGTATTCTGTATTTGGATTTTCTAGTAAAGACTCTATTATCTCTATCTCCTCGTTCGTGTGCTTAATACACCGGTAAGATTGTAACAAATATGCTCCATTAATGCAGCATCAGACAACTCCGTCACTTTCAATTTCTGTAGTGAATACTGAGACTTTTTCACCGGCATAACTCTTTCGCAAAGTTTGCACGTTGCTTCTTGTGTGATAGCTATCCATTGGCTCCCCTTCTTGTTTTAAAACGGAAAGATTTCCAATATTATGATGAAGGGATACAGCTACACCACTGCCTGTTGGCATACATCTTTACAACTAAAGACTTGAACGTGAACTTGTGTAATGCGTGTCAACATTGCACTGCGCATGTGCCCCAGAGACTTCTGAATACGATTGAGAAAGTAGTCGGATTCAAGCGTTTACATGGTAAACCGTTGGATCAGATTAGAAAAGGAATAAACCACCCCTTCCAATCCGATCAAAATTTCATTCGGATCGAGCTCAATCGGATCGATTAAGGTGTTTACATGAACGATTTTCAATCCGATTACAAATGGATTATTTAGGTGCATGTAAACGTAGCTGCTCCACTCCCAGAAAATATTTGTAAGTGTATAACAACTGCTTCAGTCAGTTGTCCCTTTGGTAAAACACTGTTGTAGTCTCAGTCCATTTAAAACAAACAAAAACAAACTATTCCTACTGCATCTTCCCTAATTACACCAAGCTTACTTGCTCCAAGCACCCTGTTTAAAGGAACTGTGCCATGGATAATAGTTGTCTATAAAAGAGCTTCCATCAAACTACACACGTGCATCTTCCTCACTTGCTTGTTGGAGGAACTGTGCCAAAAATAAGTTGGTCCATATACATAAGAAACTATAAACATAAGAAACAAAAGTACATTTTAAAAGTCTTGTTCAAGGTTACTTGCTCCAGTAGCTTGTTTTAGAGAAATTGTGCCATGAATAGTTGTCTATATATCTATGGAACACCAGAACTGCAGAACTTTTCTGTCTTTTTCAAGCTTACTTACTCCAAAAGCTTGTTTTTTGAGGAACTGTGCCTTGGATGACGACCTCTGTCCATTTAGATTTAGAAAGATCTTCTGCAAGACTTCAAAAGTGCATTTGAGCTCTGGTGGGTAGCTCAGGTTCAAACAGTGTATCAGTCCAAAAATTCGCTCAAATATTTACAAGAATTGCACACTTTATTAGGTACAACTGTAAAGTAAACAGGATCTCTGCTGTGAATTCTACATTTACAAGGTTATACTTTCTCAGTTTTTGAGTTGAAACTTCACAAAGGTGATAATATATGTTTATTATTGATAATATTACTATTATCTGCACAGAATGACACAAATGCATAAGTGAAGCTTGAACGAAGTTGTGCTAATTTAATTACCTTTACCTTTAATTACCTTTAATTTCACCATAGAAACATGATTAATAAACAGAAGAAATGTGAACTGAAGCAAACGATCAGAAAATATATCTAAATAAGAGTCTCTACTGAGAAACAAAAAATACAGGTGGAATGTGAAAAGAGATGGTCAGGTGTGGATGTACACAATAAGAAAATGAAAAGCCTGAAAAATAGAGGTGAAGAAAGCAAATAAAATGGACAATCCAAGGTGGAGTCTTGTAGAAGATGAGCATCTGATATGGGCCATATTTAAAGATCATGTCTTCACCCAAAAAAACACAACAAAAGCTATTTTCTGGTGCCATTTTAAATTGCACAGCCTTAGATTTGTATGACTTTTCAGTTTTAAGTGAGATAACTGTAGTGATTTTGGATTAGCCTCACAAGTGGGGAAACATAAATGTAGTTATTTATGGTCTAAAATATTAACATTAATATTTCGTGTTAATATTAATATTGAATCAGATGATTTCTTCCAATATTTCAGGGCACCAGACAAGGAATCTCACCTTGACAATAAAGAACAATCATGGAAGATTGTTGAATGAATTAGAATTGTATAATTCTAAGCAAGAATGATTTTGAAATGTTTGACGAGCAGTTAATCAAACTGTATCGTTTGGACAGAACAGGCATCATCTTTGTCAGCACTGATTAATGTTGGGCGGAATTTGTTTGACTAATTTAGCAAGCAGTAGCGCTTCTTCTTTGCCCCAGTTCGGTTTTCTTTTGTAATCCATAGTGGCTGATTATATCATAAAATCGAGGCTATATATAGGCAAGACAGTTAACAGCACACCAGTTTAAAATTTGCAATTAAAACATGGTGGAAAATGTGTTTCTCTTCCATTTCCAATGTGTATATCATAATGTATTATCTTGAAAATTCTTTATTGTCAAATGTGTTGAATGTAAACTCCTCTTAATGGTGCGTTCACACCAGACGTGAATGAAGCGTTAAGCGCGAGGGATTTACATGTTAAGTCAATGCAAAGACGCGAATAGTCATTCTGCGGTGCGAATAGAGTGTTTCGCGCGTTATGCTCATCAAACGCCCCAAACGCCGAAAGTTGAAAAAACTGACCTTTGGCGAAAATTCGCGCTGCGTTAATCAACCAGGAGCTTGCTCTAGTGGTGATGTAGCGAGAGGAGGCAGAAATCCGAGACACAACAATGGAGGACAAAATCTTTGTTGCTGTACAATACATCTTTGTACTTTTATAGAAACAGGAATAAAAAGGATCTTGCTTGGAAGAGAGTGAATGAGGAGGTCGTACAATGTGGTAAGTTGTAAAAAACGCTCTTTACTCGATTTGAGCTATATATATATATATATATATATATATATATATATATATATATATATATATATATACACACACACACACACACACACCTATTGAGACTACAAGCTAGCTAAAGCCGGCAAATTGAGCTTATTCGCCGTATTTTACAACTACTTTCCCACTGACGAGTTGATGCGTTTATTCAGAGGAAGTGTGCAGAAACGAGACAAGCCGCCTGGCAGAAGCCCCTCTCATGACACGATTTTGCGTCTGTTGTGAAGCGAATTTCACACGCGAATGAAGCGAGTAAACTCAAAATGTCTAAGAGTACAACTACACGCGAATAGCATGATTTATTCGCGCAAGTCGTGTCTGGTGTGAACGCCCCATAAGAATTTCACCATTCAATGTGAATTTATCTGAGAATATTCTTAAATAAGGGAATCTATTCAGTGATTGGCCCATGCCTATGTCGTCACCCAAAATCCTGTTTGTGGCACAGCAAAGTGTCATGAATCATCTCTAAGACTGACAGCTCATACTCGTTTGGTAACGCATACTGCCATTATAAAGCTTGGATGGGTCAGAATATTTATTAATATTTCTCTGACTGTCTTCATCAGAAAGAAAGTCATATACACCTAGGATGGCTTGAGGGTGAGTAAAGCTTGGGGTAATTTTCATTTGAAAGTGAACTAATCTTTTAAAGCTGCAATCCGTCACTTTTGGCGCTCTAGCAGTTAATAAACAAAACAGCATGTGTCTTGGGGAAGAACACTGTAGCCGGAGCTACTTCTCTCCATTTATGTCTATGGCGGTTCACGCAGTTACTGTGCTTACTCCGCAGCGGTTTCTACCAGACCGGTCTAAAATATAGTCCAAATATATACACTTATTATAAGTGTACCATAATGATTCAGGTTTAGACAAAAACACAGTTTGAAAAATGGATTCATGTTGTACATTCTCATTATATAATTTTTGTAAATTTTGAACACGAAAAAGTTACAGACAGCAGCTTTAAGTACAGTTAAAATCAGATACTCCAAGACTTTTACTCAAGTTGCATTAGAATTGGTGACTTGTAACTTGTAATGGAGTAATAATCGCTGTAAGATATCTGTACTTTTACTCAAGTATGGTTTTCAGGTACTCTTTACACCTCTGCTCTTTCCACGGTGGCGACTTCTAAAACAGTTCTCCTTCGAGTGAATCCTCATGTGGACCTTAAGGTCACCATTAAATCTGAAACTCTTTCCACACTGACCACATGTGAATGGCTTCTCTCCAGTGTGAATATTCATGTGTTCCTTAAGGCTTAGTTCCCGTTTGAAGCCATTCCCGCACAGAGTGCAGGTGTAAGGCTTTTCTCCAGTGTGAGTTCTCATGTGGGCTATAAGGTTTCCTTTTTGACTGAAACTCTGTCCACATTGTTGGCAGGTGAATGGGCTTTCTCCAGTGTGAATTCTCATGTGGACTATAAGGTTTCCTTTTTGACTGAAACTCTGTCCACATTGTTGGCAGGTGAAAGGTTTCTCTCCAGTGTGAGTTCTCATGTGGACTTCAAGGCCTCCTTTATGTGTGAAACTCTTTCCACACTGTTGGCAGGTGTAAGCCTTCTCTCGCGTGTGAATTCTCATGTGAACTATAAGGTTTCCTTTATGTCTGAAATTCTTTCCACATTGCTGGCAAGTATAAGGCTTTTCTCCAGTGTGAATTCTCATGTGGACTATAAGGTTTCCTTTTACGGTAAAACTCTGTCCACACTGTTGGCAGGTGTAAGGCTTTTCTCCAGTGTGAACTCTCAAGTGGACTTGAAGGTTTCTATGTTGATCAAAATTCATTCCACACTGTTGGCAGGTGAAATAACTTTTAGTTCCTGTCTTTTGAGCTCTTTTTCGTGAGAAAGTCTTTTTAGCCTGTGTCGATCTTTCCCCAGTCATGAAATCGTGTTTATCATAATGTTCTTTCTCTTCTTCCCTTTCATTAAGTTCATGACTTGCCTCTTTCAATGCCATTAGGTCTAGGGAAAAAAAAACAGACATAAAACAATTTAGACATTTAATGCATAAAAAACCAACAACATGTATGCTATTTACCAGGGGTGTCCAAACTCAGTCCTGGAGGGCGACTGTCCTGCAAAGTTTAGCTACAACTTGCCTCAACACACCTGACTGGAAGTTTCTAGTATGCCTAGTAGACCTTGATTAGCTGGTTCTTGTATGTTTAATTGGGGTTGGAACTAAAGTCTGCAGGATGGTGGCCCTCCAGGAGTAGGACTGGACACCACTGCTCTACACCCTATCCTATAGATCAGGGATGGGCAGCTTTGGTCCTGAAGGACCACTGTCTTGCAGAGTTAAGTTTTATCCATAATAAATTACACCTACCTGTAATTTTCAAGCATTACTGAAGACTTTGGCTTAAATTTTGCAGGTGTGTTTGATCAAGGATGGAGCTAAACTCTGCAGAATAGTGTCCCTCCAGGACCAGAGTTGCCCATCTCGTCTATAGATCTTATCCTCAATACACCAGTGGTTTTCAAACCTGGTCCAAAGGGACCCACCACTGCACATTTTGTATGTCTCCCCTATTTATCACATCTGGTTAAGATCATCAGCTTGTTAGAGGAGAGCTGACATTGATGGAGAAATGTACAGCTTTAATCGCAAACTACAATTCCTGCTCACCAATAAGGTGAGAACCGGACCCATTATAAACCTAAATATACTTGAATTAATTATATTAATTGAAAAAAAGAGTACTATTAGTAATAGAAGATATTTGTTGTTGTAATGATGTCAGACATAACACACACAATACTAGTAGCTGTTCCGTACTCCAGCATGGTTAGAGATCTTACTACAGCCGTACCGCGCCCAAGCATAGTCCAACCGTACGGAGCGATCACACTAGTTAAATGAACCAGACTTTATATTACCAGAGTTATATTACTCAGTACTTTTTTGAGTAATTGCAATGTAACGGTCATCTTATTTAATTGCTGTTTGTGTTTGACCAGTAGGTGGCACTGTCACCTAATTGATGTGGTCAGTGTGGCATAACAATGACACAGTTTGGTGCCGATATGCAAAACCATTGCAGAGTTACAGCTTCAGTTTTTTTTTTTTTTTTTTTTTGTAATTCTGCAGTTAAAATGGCAGCCATTTTCCAAGGTACAAAGGTACTGTAGTAAGAGCAAATTTCAAGTTTTATTCAATTATAGCACCACCAAGTGGCGCAGTCCTACCGCTTTTTTATGTGTCCTCACAGTGAGCCCATACAGGTGTCAAGCTTGGTAAAAATATCTTGAAATATTAATGGGCTAGTAATAAAAATTCTGTCATCTACTCATCATTATGTTTTTCTAAACCTGTACAAGTTTCTTTCTTCTTTTGAACACAAATTTTGAAGAATTTTGGTAACCAAACAGCTGACAGTTGCAACTGACTTCCATAGTACTTTCTTCCTATTAAGGAAGTCAATGGGCGCCGTCAACTGGTCAAGATTCTTCAAAATACACTATATTGCCAAAAGTATTGGGACACCCCTCCAAATCATTGGAACACCTGAATTCAATCACTTCCATGGCCACAGGTGTATAAAATCAAGCACTAGGCATGCAGACTGCTTCTACAAACATTTGTGAAAGAATGGGTCGCTCTCAGGAGCTCTGTGAATTCAAGCGTGGTACCGTGATAGGTTGCCACCTGTGCAATAAGTCCATTCGTGAAATTTCCTCACTACTAAATATTCCATGGTCAACTGTTAGTGATATCATAACAAAGTGGAAGCAATTGGGAACAACAGAAACTCAGCCATGAAGTGGTAGGCCACGATAGCTACAGACATTGATAGAGTCAATAGCTACAGACCTCCAAACTTCATGTGGCCTTCAGATTAGCTCAAGAACAGTGCGTAGAGAGCTTCATGGAATGGCTTTCCATGGCCGAGCAGCTGCATCCAAGCCTTACATCACTAAGTGCAATGCAAAGTGTCGGATGCAGTGGTGTAAAGCACGCCGCCACTGGACTCTAGAGCAGTGGACACGTGTTCTCTGGAGTGACGAATCACGCTTCTATGTCTGGCAATCCGATGGACGAGTCTGGGTTTGGCAGTTGCCAGGAGAACGGTACTTGCCTGACTGCATTGTGCCAAGTGTAAAGTTTGGTGAAGGGGGGATTATGGTGTGGGGTTGTTTTTCAGGGGTTGGGCTTGGACCCTTAGTTCCAGTGAAAGGAACTCTTAATGCTTCAGCATACCAAGACATTTTGGACAATTTCATGCTCCCAACTTTGTGGGAACAGTTTGGGGATGGCCCCTTCCTGTTAAAGACATGGATGAGTGAGTTTGGAGGAACTTGACTGGCCTGCACAGAGT
The DNA here is from genome assembly GCA_037101425.1 of Elopichthys bambusa. Classification (NCBI taxonomy): domain Eukaryota; kingdom Metazoa; phylum Chordata; class Actinopteri; order Cypriniformes; family Xenocyprididae; genus Elopichthys; species Elopichthys bambusa. The sequence goes on along the minus strand of CM074435.1, from coordinate 41,271,352 downwards.
CCTGACCTCAACCCGACAGAACACCTTTGGGATGAATTAGAGAGGAGACTGCGAGCCAGGCCTTCTCACCAACATCACTGCCTGACCTCACAAATGCGCTTCTAGAGGAATGGTCAAATTCCCATAAACACACTCCTAAACCTTGTGGAAAGCCTTCCCAGAAGAGTTGAAGCTGTAATAGCTGCAAAGGGTGGGCCAACTCCATATTAAACCCTACAGATTAAGAATGGGATGTCATTAAAGTTAATGTGCACGTAAAGGCAGGCATCCCAAAACGTTTGGTAATATAGTGCATCTTCTTTTGTGTTCAGGTTTGGGACGACATGAGGGCGAGTAAATGATGACAGAATTTAAATTTTTTGGTGAACTATCTCTTTAATGTTTATTGACTCAAAAAATCCATGCTAATTTAATTAGTTATATAAAAACTTTTTGAACTTATTTCAGTTTGTATCAGTACCTTTAGAACATTTACAGAACATTAACAAAAACATGTAAATGACATGATTATTGATTTCTAACCTACACCTGTACCACAAATGACAATATTTTTCACCGGTTTCATCAAATATTAGCAGTTCACTTCAAAATGTTTACACACTTCCCCTGCTGACTTTCCTCCATATGACACACACATTAAATGGTTGATATAGGGATTGTGTTCAAAATATTTCAATTGCTTATTTATTGCTTAATTTAATGTTCAATTACTGCTCTTTATGTTCAGGTATGTTAAAATGTTAGTACAGCACTTTTGAGCATGAAAAGAAAAAAAAAAATACTTTTTGTTCTTTATTCATAGTAGATATTTGGATTAATGTTGCAGAAATTTATGGTTTTGTTTTGGCTACTTCTGTAATATTCTCTAAGATTATACTTCTGTATTTTCTGTAGAGCTGGACATTTTAATAAAGATCAAATGACTGAGTTCAGCTTTGAGAATAAAACCAACCTGTTTGTTCCTCAGTTTCTTCATGTTTCACACTGAATGTTTCTTCAATCTTCATGTCTTCACTTTCCTCTTTAATAAGATCAATCTTCATGTCTTCAGTCTCTTCTTTAATAAACGCCATCTTTAAGAGGAGAATAATTAATAGTAGAGGTGTAACGGTACACATATTCATATCGAACCATTTCGGTACAGAGCTTTCAGTATGGTGCTCGAAACATAACACTGCAACATTAAGGTCTCCTATTAATCCCAATTTTGTTTCTTTTGACAAGAAACAAAGTGCCATCCTTCAAATTCTGCCCACACAATCATAAAATTGAAACAGAAAATGCCGTTTTGATGCTCTTTGACACACTTTGACGTGACGTGAGAGATGAACATGAAAGAACATCTGAAGGTATGTTGAAAAGATACAGTACAACTTACTGAAACTGTCATATTTCATGTAATCGCTCAGAGTTTCAACGGCAGAAAGACGTCAATAAAACAGATTGTAAACAATATGTAATCTAGCATTTACCTCAGAAAAGCCATTCAGTGTCCACAGCTTGTTAGTTCGCCAGAGAAATGAACTCTTTCACTAAATATATGCACTGTATTAGGGCATATGTTCATTATATTTTATTTAACCTGTTAATGAGGTCTTGATTATTTAATGCATGTTTATATAAATCTGTCATGAAAATGAGAACCACTGTTTAGAAATGATTACATTTCAACAACAAACTGGAATAAAAACATTTAGAAATTGCCTTAGCTGCAGCTTACATGTTTGCATACAATTTGAGTGTTGATTATTATATCTAAAAATAAAAAGCGATTGAATTTAAGCCAATAGTTTTGGCTCTTGTAATATTATAGTAGCCTAATGTTTGTACGTACCGAACCATGGGTTTTGTGTACAGTTACACCCCTTATTAACAGAGTTAATGGTCTTCAATGACCTGGTTAGACAAAAAAAAAAAAACAACTATCACTATAAACTTCATTTTTAAGCATTTATAATCTACATTTGGCATTTAATGAATTATAGATTATTTTTAAATGATTAAACTTTGACGAAAACATGTTTAGTTTGTTTGTTAGTGTTTGTTATTGTTCACTTTCACTGTTTGAGCAGCACGTGTCGTGATTCACTGAATCATTTCTCAAAGTATTTGATTCAATTGACTCGGAGTTGCTCAGTTTCTCCATCATTACTCACCAGAGACTGAACTCGTGCTCATGATAAACTCATTTATGAACTGAGACGCAGGTTTACTGTTTCACATCAGCTTTACTCACACAAATATCCTTCATTACAGTTAGATAAAGAATCACAATGTTACATTAAATAGTAAATAAACTCATTTCACATCGCTTGTTAAAAAACAAATCTATAATTCATTGAACTGTTTCTGTCGATTAAAACAGGTTAAATTCTTAAAACAAACCTTTCTTCAGCAGAATCACAACAGATGCAGGAGCGCGGCGCAGTCTTATGACGTCACATCGGCCCTCCAAAATAAAAGTCCTGTTCACGCGCTGCATTGTCTGGCTGCAGAGAGAATTGACAATTTATGGGAGAGTCCTGCTGACTAAGGCTGAGGGAATATCACACCTAGTTTCCCTATATATTGATAATAGAGCTATTAAATCTATTGACTCTCTGTTGAATTTCCTCATTCAATTTTCTGCTTCACTCATAAAAATGTCACAATAAAGTTTGTTTTTCTTCTTTGGTGTTTTTCGACAATTAGCATCCAAAATAAAAACATCTCTCCATCATCCAGTGTCTATATGGTTTGTACCTGATCTCAGACCAGTTTTATTAACTTATTAGACATTTAAAAAAAAAAAAAAAAAAAAAGCACAGTAGTTAAGTCTCATATTGGCCTGAAGCTCTCCATAAAACGAACATAACAAGCCCTGGAAATGAATAAAGAACACATATTATACAGACACTTCATATTTAATGACATTAAGTGATTTGTTACAATTTGATTACAGATTACAATTTACACAGTTTTGACCAGCAGGCAAAACTGGTCACACGACGCGTGTCGTTTCGAGTGATTCACTGAATCATTTAGTGAAGCATTGGTTCAACTGATTCAGAGTTTTGTTTCTTTCATCAATACGTAACTCTGGTTTAATTTCTACTTTAAACATGGATTTCGGATTGATCTATTTTTGGAGTTTCCGATGATAAAATGCTGTTTTGAACCACACGAAGCCGGAGCTTACCCTATCCCATCTTTTTTTTTTTCCTCGTCTCAAGAAATATCTGCGTACACACGAAACCACTGAAACGACTCAAAACGATGTAGTATACATGCCAGATCAGTATGTGGCACTGTAATTCTGCAATAGAGATACACTTAAAACAAAGAATAAGACTTGGAGCATGTGCATAAACCTTGCGCGCTGTATACAAACTTTAGTAAAGCTTAGAAATAAAGCTTTATATTAGTAAAGCTTTAGGCTTGGTAGCTTCTGCAGCACGAACACAAGCATGTAGTATGCTATTATTGTTGTTGTTGCTGTTTTGTGCTGTCAAAAAAAAACACTGGAGACACAATCTTCACCCTTTTTTATAGTTTATTTAAGGCCGTTTCTATGCCAAATATTTTAATGGCAAACGTCGAGAGTGGCAGGCTGGTGTAGTTCATCTCAAACAAGCGTTCTGACGTAGAACCTGGAAGCGCTGGACGTAAACAGCGTATGAGAATGACACAGAAGAGAAGATACTGTTGAATAAAGTAATTATTTTTGTTTTGTTTTTGCACACAAAAAGTATTCTCGTCTCTTCATAACATTAAAGGGGACCTATGCTCCATTTTACAAGACGTAAAATAAGTCTCTGATGTCCCCAGAGTGTGTATGTGAAGTTTTAGCTCAAAATATAAATATTTTATAGCATATTAAAATTGCCACTTTTTGGGGTTACGCAAAACCATATCGTTTCAGTGTGGGCCCTTTAAATGCAAATGAGCTGCTGCACTCGGCCTAAGAGGGCGGAACTTCAAGAGCTGATTCTCCGGCGTCAAGGCAGGAACACACCAAGCCGACTGAAGTTTGCTTTTTTTTGGCCGATTCGACATGTTGAATCTGCGTCAGAGCTTGTTGGTCAGTCGGGCTGTTCAGCTACTGCCACCTGCTGGTTCGGAAAGGCAGTTCATCTTACGCAGACGCAGAACGGACATGCTACTTGGCTGTCGACTATCGAGCGTCGGTTTGGTGTGTCAGGCCAACTTTGGTCGATTAGTTGGCTGATTTTTTTTCCAATTAATCAGATAAATCGGATTATTTTTATTTTATTGACAAAAAAAAACACACTATTGCACATCCTGCCCAATATACAAATGTGCCAACTGAATGCTATAAAAACATACAGTCATTTACTTATATACAGTCATTCACAACTATAAAGTGTTTTACTTTTTCCTGCCTTTCTTGTAAAACAATAAATATATTGTAGCTTTAGAAATACTGCTGTAACTAAAGAGCTTACGCATACTGGTGGATTAATCATTACAGAAACATAAAAAATGATTTTAGTAATCACCAATACTGATAGTTTAGGCTGCCCTGACCTGTGGCACAAACCATACATTGGGTATCATATGTCTAATAACTTTAGCACTGTATAGTGAATATAATTAAAATTTCTACTCTACATTAAAAATGAAGATTCACTCTGGACACAATCACCTCTTACTGTCATTTCTTTATCCTGTAAATAGGCTATAAGAAACCTCTTACATTTATATTCAATTACATGTTATCTCTTTACAGTTACTGCTATCATAAAATACTTGAATGACAGGTTGACTTTTAAATCTAAATTTAACTTTAAACAACAGTCTGTCTGACGCAGTTGCACGCGCCGGCGCTCATTCAGTAAAGTTTAAAGTTTAACGCAGACTGTAAGGACGAGCCTTTATGCAAAATGTAAATGCTTGTGTGAATTTGTAACATTTACAGATAAGGATATAGCCGTAGAATGAACAGCAAGCCATTATGCTTATGCATTAGCTTAAAGCTTAAAATAAATAATTCTCATGTTTTGATCAGCTTTGATTTCAGCAGCTCACTCTGTTCCCTCCACTATTTTTAGATGCATTTTGGTCCATACAAATGCGTTATTCAGTGCTGTAATCGAGGAATCATTACAGACCTAGATGCAGGGTAACCTTTCCTAGGTGACCCGAAACAAATGAACAACTGTTCTGACTTTCTCCACAGAGCAGCTCTGTGGACATAAGCATCTAACGCCCTCTCAGGGCAGAGCAGATTCAGTTTCTCCTGATCTGACGTCCGGAAGGGAGGAGGACAGAAGGCCTGTAGTATGATGGGTCTTACAGTATTAGTAGGAACCTTTGGAACATAACCCGGCCTAGGGTGAAGGAAGGCCTTAACCATGCCAGGCGCAAATTCCAAGCATGAGGGAGATACCGAGAGGGCTTGAATGTCTGAGACGAGATGGCAAGCAAAAAGATGGTTTTTAAAGTGAGAAACTTCTCAGAAAGATTGGCCATAGAGAGGCAGTCCGGCACCCTCGTGCAAACTGCAGGTCTGAGCCTCAAAGTGCCATGTAAGAAACGTGTAATAAGAGGGTGTCTCCCCAAAGATACACCACCCAAAAGAAGTGTGGTAAGCAGCTGAGGCCGCCACGTACACCTTTATTGTGGAGAGGGATAACCCTGCCGAAAATCTTTCCTGCAGGAAGTCCAGCACTACACCCACCAGGCAGTTAACTGGGTCCCACTGGTGATTTCCGCACCATGAAGTGAATAATCTCCACTTCAGGGCATAGAGTTTCCTCGTGGAAGGAGCTCTGGAGTGGAGGATGGTCTCAACAACCTCAGCTGAGAGACCTGAACTTATGAGCTGGGCCCCCTCAGAGGCCAAGCCCACCGTTTCCACAACTCCGGGCGAGGGTGAAGGATCGACTTGTTCGCCTGACAGAGAAGGTCCCTCCTGATCAGAATCTCCACCAGAGAGCCATCTAGAAGGGACATTAAGTCTGAGAACCATACTCGGGCCAGCAAAAATGGGGCTACTAGCAACAGGCAGACCCCATCCCGGTGGACTCTCTCCAGAACTCTCGGGAGCAGAGCGATCGGGAGAAATGTGTACAGATGTAGCCTCGACCACGCCTGCACCATGGCGTCCAGCGCAAGCGGTGCTGGGTTTGTCATAGAAAACCACAGTGGACAGTGAGTCGTCTCACATTGGCTCGAACTAAGTTCTCCCATAGGAGCTCCACCACCTCGGGGTGAAGTCTTCAATCCCTGGGCCCCTGCCTCGACAGGATGTCTGCTCCATGATTTAGGTACCCTGGGATGTAAACTGCCCTGATAGAATGCAGTCTCCCTTGGGCCCACAGGAGAATCTGACGAGCCAGTTGTATAACGGGCGTGATCTCAGACCCCCCTGATGGTTTATATGCGAGACCACCGATGTGTCGGAACAAACCAGTACATGATGGCCTCTGAGGTCTGGGAGGAAGTGTTTCAGAGCCTAAAAACACAGCCAACATTTCCAGGTGATTTATGTACCAAGTGAGATGATGGTCCTGCCACAGACCCTGAGCAGAGCGACCACTCATGATCGCCCCCCAGCCTGTGAGGGATGCATCCATCGTTAGCATGACGCGACGACCAAGAGCCTCCAACACAGATCACTGGGAAAGAAAGGTATTTTCCACATGACTAAGTCACGAAGGCATTGCTGTGTGACCTTGATCATATGGAACAGATTTCCCCTCAGGGAGAATTCCTAGGTTTTGAGCCTGTAATGGTTTCATGTTCAGCAGGCCAAAAGGTATCGTGTTGGACACTGCTGCCATAAGACCCAACAGTTTGACAGTGAGTGACTGGCCTACCTTTATTTCCACCGCGGCTGAGCAAATCGGTGATATATGGGCCAGTGACAAATGAGCCTGCATCCCTATCGAATCCCATACTACGCCCAGACAAGTGATTCTCTGTGCTGGAGAAAGAATGCTTTTCTTTGCGTTCAGCCTCAACCCCAACTTCCTCATGTGTGCTAGAACAACATCTCGATGTTGAATCGCCATCTGCTCTGAATGAGCTAAAAATCAACCAAACGTTGATGTAATTGAGAATGCAAACGCCCCACATATGCAGGGGCGTCAGAGCCGCATCTACACATTTTGTGAAAGTGCAGGGTGATAAAGCTAGAGCAAACCTCAGAAGATTCCTGTGTTGTGAACAATGAAGTACCGGCTGTAAAACCCTGACTCCCCACTGGGAGGAGGAACCCTATCTATAGCCTTCTTTCGTAGAATAATCTGTACTTCTTGTGCCATACTGCCAGAAAATCTACTAAGGGTATCAGTCTCTCGAGACTGGCCTCTGGTATACTTTGGGCAGTCAGCACAGTGCCCTAAAGCAGCGCACCGGCAGGAAACGACTGTCTTGACTGCGATAAAAACTCTCCTAGAGAGTGCGAGCCACCCTTGGGTGACTCAAGGGGACCCCTTGCGCCCCGTCATTGCGGCAGGGTTGGCAGTGCGCTCACCTGAGGGCACCGTGTGATACGGTGAACGCTGTCTGTCTTTGGAGGGGACCACCCTCAGCTTTTATATTTTGAGCAGTCAGCACAGTGCCCTGAAGCAGGGCACCGGCAGGGAACAACTGGCTTGACTGCAGTGAAACTCACCTCAGAGAGCAGGTGACTCACGGGGACCCTCTGCGCATCGGCATTGTGGCAGGGTTGCCAGAGCTCCCCCCTGAGGGCACCGTATAGTGAGGCAGAAACTATCTCCCCCTGAAGGGTTCTGCCCTTAGAAGCCTGACACCACAGATGTCAGGGATTATTTGCTGAAGCCTACTTAGAGATAATAACAGTCCTCAGATCAGTTTTACCCCTTGACGGCTTCAGCTGCGAGCTTCACCCCGATCCCCCTAGGGGGAGTACAGGTAGCAATGCTCAGCTTGGATTTAGAAACGGCACGAAGCACTCAGCGCGTGGATTTTAGAAAAAGTCCACAGAGTGCTCATCATAAGCATTTTAGTTCTTCAAAAATTTCTCAAAAATTAAATGCACCAATAAACAATCAGACAAGTATAACACGGTCTGGATGTTCCTAATAGAATCGAAAATACAAAAAGAATTAAATAAAGTAAATTGCGGACCCATAATCTACGCATTGCCTCGGCAACGTGAGATTCGAGCCAATGCAAGCCTTTCTTTACAATAAGGTTCATTAGTTAACATAAGTTAACTACATGAACTAATAATGAACTGCATTTCTACAGCATTTATTCAAAATCTTTGTTAATGTTACTTCAACATTTACTAATACATTATTAAAATCAAGAGTTGTATTTGTTAACATTAGTTAATGCACTGTGAAGTAACATGAACAAACTATGAACGGGTGTATTTTTATTAACATTAACAAAGATTAACAAATACATTAACAAATGTATTGTATGGTTAGTTCATAAATGAACCTTATTGTAAAGTGTTACCACAAATTAGATAAGATGCTTGAACACACATGTAAGATTCAGACAGGTGAAACAGAATATTTTTGTAAGTTGGATTCATAAAGACTTGTTTCTGAAAGAATGATTCAGTGAATTTAACAGTAAATTTCAGTTACTTTCTAAAGGTAATTTATTATATTTTGATCGGTAACATCAGCGTTTCTATCTGAATAATACACTTTGATCCAGTATGCCATAGCGTAGAGCTAAAAGGTTCAAGGTTAAAACATAACCTAATATATACATAACTTTCCCTCGTATGACAATGACGTGACTGGAAATAAGCAAACCGACTACAAACCTATCCTCTTAATAGCGCTGCTGGCTAACGTTAGCGTGGTGTCTAACTGTAATTCCCTCCATCATGAGGGAATTTTAGTCTTCTCTTCACCGATTTAGCGTTCATCTGAACTCTCTTCTGCTGTCGCGGCAACATGACAAAGAACGCTGATCCTGATTGGTCCTCGTGTGTGCACTGGACGTGCTGATTGGCTCGCGCAGACAGAACCAAGTTAGAGTGCGACTTTGTAGATAGAACCTTTTTGTTTCCTAAAAAAAAAAAAAAAAAAAAAGTACCAAAATGTACACAACTTATAAAAAGAAACATCACATAATGTAAATAAGTTGTCACAGAATATGAATATGTGAATAACTCAAAGTCAGATATAGCACTTGCTAAAGACACAGAAGCTGAATGTGTGTGTTTTCGGGTAGGCTTTATAGTTTCCTGGTCAGTGACGTCACCTGCCTGTGACCTTCCGTCACATTTGGACTGATTTCATACGTGCTTCACGACGCAATCACGCAGAGACATTCCCACAGCGTTTGCCCCAGCTCATCACTCATTTAACACATCCGGTGCAAGTTGACTTTAACTGCTTAAAATGATTGTATTTATCCGCGGAAGACTTTATGAAGGATATTGTTCACTTGAGGCCTTTTTGTGCACTTGAACTTCAGTCCCTCCAGGATTTCGCGGGACCTTTTTCTGATTTCCGCGGCCTAAAATGACTGATTTTGCGGCAGCTTTTCTCAAAATTTGCGGCATTTCTTGTGTAGTTTTTCAGTAAAGTCAATATTCTTCTAACATTTTTATTACTTTTTTGAGTTCAAGAACCACTGGGCTCTGTCATTTTTTAAAGGAGAACACTGATAATAACTTAAAATATAATTTCAACATTTTATTTCATATGTAACACCAAATAAAACAAACAATATTTTTAATAAAATGTTATATTGCAGTGTTTCCCACATGATTTTGTGAAATGGTTGTCAGGTACTCTAGGGGGGTCTGGGGGTATATGCCCCCCCCTTTAGAAATGTTTCTATATTTTATCAATCAATTTAGTTTATTTTATGTATCAAATATGATACAACAGGCTTTCAGGAACATTTATTTGTTCATCTCTCATTGTCGTAAGTGGATTTTCCGTTTGATGAATGAGGGCCAGTGCCTTTTGTAACTGGTAGTGATCCTGTAGTAGGACAGTCATTAACAAAAAGCCACATTTGTGTGGCAGTGTCCGGGTTTTACACCAGTTTTGGCCGCCACATTGCCGACCACTGTCCTACACCTTCCCTGTTCTACTTACGGAACGAATGCAGTGCCAGTTCCGTTTTTTCCGTAAGTAGAATAGGGAAGATTTAGGACATACAGCATAAGCTTTTTGAAGAATACAAAATTTCTCATCAATCAAATCGTTTATTTTTACTGGCTTATCTCTCAGGTGCCGAGGACTAGTGCATCTTTGAGCCTACGTTCAGCATGAATAAAATACATGAATAAAAATCAGATACTCCCAAGACTTTTACTCAAGTTGTATTAGAATTGGTCACTTTTATATATAAGGCATCTGTACTTTTACTCAAGTATGGTTTTCAGGTACTCTTTACACCTCTGCTCTTTCCACAGTATATTATATTATATTGTGGAATATATATTATTCCAATATCCCGCTTGTTTACTTTGAACCGGAAGATGGTCCCAAAACCCACAATACATGTAAATAAGTGATTCAGAACACATTCCGTTCAATATTTAATAAAATTTAACCAAATTTTAAACATGTCAATAGTAACTGAAAGAGAAGGGACACAAGTGCGTCTTGCCTTTTGTGGTCTGAGGCTGTTTATCTTACATTACCCGCACTCTACAAAGGCAAGTATCCCACTTGAACGAAACACCTCAATTGTTAGTATTGCATCACACGTATAGGTATTTCATACATCATGAGGTTAAAGACATTTGGTTTCATTAATTTCTTTCTTCATTAAATTAGTTTGTGAAGATCACAACACAATTCAAAAATTTGTTGCATCATATTTTTCTCTTCCGAACTGACTGCATTTTCAGAAGGAGATGCGTAAGACTGTGAGACGTGTCTGCTGAGGAAGACACTGCACACCAGCGCCACCGTCTGATGATGAGCAGGAACACATGCAGACAGACACACAAAGACACAATCAGCATGTGTGCAGCACTGGACATGTTTCCAGTGTGTGTGGATGTGAACAGATATAAACTCCAGTGTGTGTTCGGATGGACTCACCATGATTCCTGCCATCCCAAGAAACCCTACCAACACCAGCGGAGCTTTTGAGTTGATTGTGTCCAGGATCACACTGGGACAGCTCTAACACACACACACACACACACACACACACAGATGAGTGTCTGCTTCATTCCTCAAACATCACACATGCAGAAATAAAAAACATTCACATCATGGATGAAACTATGACGATAAAGTTTTAAAAATCTTTCTGAATGTAAAAGAATCCACAGCACAAGCACAACTATAATTATAATGGACCAGCATATATCATTGGAATCACTTTCAGAATTACTTCTTTCCAGCTGATGAACGATAAAAACAGACAGGGAACCAGAATCCTTCCTGCTTTATTATAAAACTATTATAAAACTGCAGCGCGCTTAGAATAAACAGAACATCTGCTGGTGTGAACATTAATATAGTTATTGTTATGGTGTGAACGCTAATATAGTTATTGTTATAGTTATCGCCTGCTGGTGTGAACATTATTATAGTTATTGTTATAGTTATCGTCTGCTGGTGTGAACACTAATATAGCTATTGTTATGGTGTGAACGCTAATATAGCTATTGTTATGGTGTGAACGCTAATAAAGCTATTGTTATAGTTATCGTCTGCTGGCGTGAACACTAATATAGCTATTGTTATGGTGTGAACGCTAATATAGCTATTGTTGTAGTTATCGTCTGCTGGCGTGAACGCTAATATAGTTATTGTTATAGTTATCGTCTGCTGGCGTGAACGCTAATATAGCTATTGTTATGGTGTGAACGCTAATATAGCTATTGTTGTAGTTATCGTCTGCTGGCGTGAACGCTAATATAGTTATTGTTATAGTTATCGTCTGCTGGCGTGAACGCTAATATAGTTATTGTTATAGTTATCGTCTGCTGGCGTGAACGCTAATATAGTTATTGTTATGGTGTGAACGCTAATATAGTTATTGTTATGGTGTGAACGCTAATAAAGCTATTGTTATAGTTATCGTCTGCTGGCGTGAACACTAATATAGCTATTGTTATGGTGTGAACGCTAATATAGCTATTGTTGTAGTTATCGTCTGCTGGTGTGAACACTAATATAGCTATTGTTATGGTGTGAACGCTAATATAGCTATTGTTATGGTGTGAACGCTAATAAAGCTATTGTTATAGTTATCGTCTGCTGGCGTGAACACTAATATAGCTATTGTTATGGTGTGAACGCTAATATAGCTATTGTTGTAGTTATCGTCTGCTGGCGTGAACGCTAATATAGTTATTGTTATAGTTATCGTCTGCTGGCGTGAACGCTAATATAGCTATTGTTATGGTGTGAACGCTAATATAGCTATTGTTGTAGTTATCGTCTGCTGGCGTGAACGCTAATATAGTTATTGTTATAGTTATCGTCTGCTGGCGTGAACGCTAATATAGTTATTGTTATAGTTATCGTCTGCTGGCGTGAACGCTAATATAGTTATTGTTATGGTGTGAACGCTAATATAGTTATTGTTATAGTTATCGTCTGCTGGTGTGGACGATAATATAGTTATTGTTATAGTCATCGTCTGCTGGCGTGAACGCTAATATAGTTATTGTTATAGTTATCGTCTGCTGGCGTGAACGCTAATATAGTTATTGTTATAGTTATCGTCTGCTGGCGTGAACGCTAATATAGTTATTGTTATAGTCATCGTCTGCTGGCGTGAACGCTAATATAGTTATTGTTATAGTTATCGTCTGCTGGCGTGAACGCTAATATAGTTATTGTTATAGTTATCGTCTGCTGGCGTGAACGCTAATATAGTTATTGTTATAGTTATCGCCTGCTGGTGTGAACATTAATATAGTTATTGTTATAGTTATCGCCTGCTGGTGTGAACATTAATATAGTTATTGTTATAGTTATCGTCTGCTGGTGTGAACACTAATATAGCTATTGTTATGGTGTGAACGCTAATATAGCTATTGTTGTAGTTATCGTCTGCTGGCGTGAACGCTAATATAGTTATTGTTATAGTTATCGTCTGCTGGCGTGAACGCTAATATAGCTATTGTTATGGTGTGAACGCTAATATAGCTATTGTTGTAGTTATCGTCTGCTGGCGTGAACGCTAATATAGTTATTGTTATAGTTATCGTCTGCTGGCGTGAACGCTAATATAGTTATTGTTATAGTTATCGTCTGCTGGCGTGAACGCTAATATAGTTATTGTTATGGTGTGAACGCTAATATAGTTATTGTTATAGTTATCGTCTGCTGGTGTGGACGATAATATAGTTATTGTTATAGTCATCGTCTGCTGGCGTGAACGCTAATATAGTTATTGTTATAGTTATCGTCTGCTGGCGTGAATGCTAATATAGTTATTGTTATAGTTATCGTCTGCTGGCGTGAACGCTAATATAGCTATTGTTATGGTGTGAACGCTAATATAGTTATTGTTATAGTTATCGTCTGCTGGCGTGAACGCTAATATAGCTATTGTTATGGTGTGAACGCTAATATAGTTATTGTTATAGTTATCGTCTGCTGGCGTGAACGCTAATATAGCTATTGTTATGGTGTGAACGCTAATATAGTTATTGTTATAGTTATCGTCTGCTGGCGTGAACGCTAATATAGTTATTGTTATAGTTATCGTCTGCTGGCGTGAACGCTAATATAGTTATTGTTATAGTTATCGCCTGCTGGTGTGAACATTAATATAGTTATTGTTATAGTTATCACCTGCTGGTGTGAACATTAATATAGTTATTGTTATAGTTATCGTCTGCTGGCGTGAACACTAATATAGCTATTGTTATGGTGTGAACGCTAATATAGCTATTGTTGTAGTTATCGTCTGCTGGCGTGAACGCTAATATAGTTATTGTTATAGTTATCATCTGCTGGCGTGAACGCTAATATAGCTATTGTTGTAGTTATCGTCTGCTGGCGTGAACGCTAATATAGTTATTGTTATAGTTATCGTCTGCTGGCGTGAACGCTAATATAGCTATTGTTATGGTGTGAACGCTAATATAGTTATTGTTATAGTTATCGTCTGCTGGCGTGAACGCTAATATAGCTATTGTTATAGTTATCGTCTGCTGGTGTGAACGCTAATATAGCTATTGTTATGGTGTGAACGCTAATATAGTTATTGTTATAGTTATCGTCTGCTGGTGTGAACGCCAATATAGTTATTGTTATAGTTATCGTCTGCTGGCGTGAACGCTAATATAGCTATTGTTATGGTGTGAACGCTAATATAGTTATTGTTATAGTTATCGTCTGCTGGCGTGAAGACTAATATAGTTATCTTTGTGGTTATAGTTTTTGGTGTGAATGGGCCTTAAGTCAAACAGGAAGTGACTCACAGGAAACTGCTTCAGATAGTTGCCTTCTGAACATGTGTTTTCAATCGGTCCATCGATGCCACAGCAGTCAAACTGGCAGACAGACACACACGTCTGTTAGATGATGTTTCCACTGGTTTACCTACCTATCATGAGCCCTAAACCAGTGTCCTCATATTTCAAATCACTAAATAAACATATGTCATCATAATAGTTTGTGTGTCTGAGTGTGTGTGTGTGTGTGTGAGAGAGAGAGTGGCTTACAGTGTTGAGGAATAGTTTAAGGCCCTTGTCTTCACGAGAAGTGTAGATCGTTTTGTACAACTCCACCAACTCTTCTGACACCTGCAACACAACAAACTCTCAACTGACTTCAGATCTGCACTATTATACAGATACAGATGCTCATGATCTGTGTGTGTTTACCTGTCCACTCCACGTGAAGGCCATCACACCGGCTACAATGATAATGATGATCAGAAAGGACAGCAGGCCAGAAAACTGAACATCAGAAAAACAGAAATGTTTGTTCAGTACATAAACGTAGTTAAAAGAAATGGTATGGTGAAGCTATGTGAACACAAATAAACCAGACCAGACGTGACTAAATTCATGAATGTTGATATACTATTCAAAATATTGAAAAAATACAAGGAAACGAATGTCAATGAAACCTAGTTATATCATAAACAGCGGTCAAATATCAAAGCTTGAGTCTTTAATCTTGCTAATGATACTCAGTTTGTTCTGAACGAGTAAGATTGTGATGTTTAAAAAGTGCAGTGAATGTTGAACAGCAATAATCTGGGGCCATCTGCAATCTTCATACGTAAAGGGGTCAAAAAAGAACCACATTTCTATTTTCATTCATGGAGATAACATGGGCAATGTGCCATGGTTTAATGGAAGATTGACTGTTGCCATCAACTGGAAAACAAAGACTTTTAAAACTAAAATAACACGAAATTTCAACTACAGCCAGTAGATGGCTTCAAAGCATTACTCAATGGCTCATTTCCTCATGGGTCTACATCTTTTCATAAGTTTTTTTAAATTTAGGTTTAATTTAATTTATGTTTAGATCATCTTGTGTTATGTATGCTCTACGAATAAGTGCGTTGCATCTGTAATGAGTATTTTCCTCACCACATTAAGAGCAAATTTACTCTGTTTTGATGCTCCACGGAAGCCGATTACAGCGACTAGCATCATCAGAGTACCGGTGACGTACAACACCTTCACACCTGACAGACAGAACACAGACAGAAGCCACGGATAAGCTTACAGACTGAAAGAGTGAGTGTAAATATCAACAGATGTAAAATGAGAAACAATAGAAGGACAAACCAATAGTGTACGGTTTCTTGTTCACCATGTTCGGATCCAAGGAGTAGAATATGGCTGCAGTGACCATCTGGAAGCAAACTCCCAGATAGACTATCCCAATACTCACCAGCTGAAACACACACATAAGTCACAATGACAAAGCAAGCGCCCATGCAAGTGAACGGTAGTGCAAATAAACATATTTATGATATTAAAATGCAAATATAAAATGCCATATATATGACATATGAGAGATGGTAATCAGAAACGGTAGTGCAAATAAAATCACAATGACAGTAGTGCAAGTGAACGGTAGTGCAAATAAACATATTTATGAAACAGACATTCTCAACTATATTTCTCGAATGTAAAAGAAAACACAAACAGTAAAAATACAGAAATAATACACATCTATTGGTGTGGCCAAGAACTGGCAGAGCACCCATAGCGTGCGTCTCAATCTCCCTAGTTCACTAGTCAGGGCACTGATCAGGGAGTCGGCCACATTCATCTACACGGTATACTGATACACGACCTAGGAAGCTAGGGAGCTGTTATGCAGGGATAGTTTGTAGGGGTCTTCCTCGTCTACTTACTTCCTCTTCGTCGGCTCGGCAAGAACGTTTTGTGCTTGAGCGCCACCAAGTCGTGTTTTACTGTAACTTCAGCAGCTCCATGCACGTGAACAAAAGCGGCAATCTCATTGGTCTGCCAGTTTTTAACGCGGCGCGTCAAAGCAAAAAAACGGCTGCCGTTTTTCGCACTCACATTGGCGTTAAACGTTAAAATTGCGCACGATATTCGTCCCGCTGTGTACAGGCCTTTAAGCACAAATGAAAGCCCGACAGCATTAAATGTCTTTAGTTTTCTGATAATATAATTCAAAACAAAAACAATAATGATAATAATACCTACTGAGTTGTTTGAGGCAAGTAAATTGAGCTAAAATTATGACAGAACATATAATAATGTAATATAGGCTACGTTTTTAATATGTTAGTAAATGGACTTCATATACCTGTATAGAAGTGGTCTGGGTTCAAACACGCAAAGACGAGCATTCACGTGACGCTTCGTTTTTTGTTAATCACATATTTCTTTGAAAACAATATGCACATTTCAGGACAAAGCCGCTCAGAGATAGCGTAAAAAAATATATATACAGCGGGTAAAATAAGTATTGAAGACGTCACCATTTTTCTCAGTAAATATGTTTCTAAAGGTGCTATTGACATGACATTTTCACCAGATGTTGGTACCAACCCATGCAATCCACACGTGCAAAGAAAAAATTGGCAGCTTTTCCCATTCTGACACCAAACGCTCTACTGACAGAAAGCCGGTCCTCGGGTGGTATATACACTGCTGTATGGCGCGCTCATTGCTCTAGTTTAGCAACCTGAGTCGTAACAAAGCACTGTTGGCCAGAGGAGAACTGGCCCCCCGACTAAGCCTGGTTTCTCCCAAGGTTTTTTCTCCATTTTAACACCTGTTTGCCACCTGATGTCACCTGTTGGAGTTTGGGTTCCTTGCCGCTGTCGCCTTTGGCTTGCTTAGTCGGGGACACTTGATATTTGATATTCAACAGTGCTTTGATCTGCCTGCATTGACACTATTCCTTAAGAGCTGCTGTGCAGCCAAAATAATGTACCAGTTATCACTGTAAAGCTGCTTTGACACAATCTACATTGTAAAAAGCGCTATATAAATAAAGGTGACTTGACTTGACTTGACTTGACTAGGCTGGGGGTGGTCACAATGTAATGGCTTATTGGTGTATATATATTTCATTCATCATTTATTTAAAAAAAAAAAAAAGCACCTCAGGAAAAAGGGCACTTTCACTCGAGGAAGAAAAAGGGCAGGTGCTCAAGCCCCCTTTTATGTCGATGTATTTATTACATTTAAAGGACATTTTTATCAAAGAAGACTGTGTTTAACCAATAGACAATTAAATATGAATAAAAACTGAGACATACTCACAGCGAGCAGAATGTTACACAAGATCAGGAAACATTTACACATCTCTGCACACCAGTCCATCATGAGCCAGTTTATTTCACTGCAAGAAAAAGATTATATTAAGTAATTCTTCAAAAAGAATTCTTAACTAAAACGAGGCGATCTAAACATTACAGAGCGCTCGCTCTCGTGTAAAAAATGTTTCATTCATACTGGAAGCCGGAGGGCGCTCTCTCGCTGAATGTCCAAGACGGTTTCGTAGAAGTCATTCAGTATGCATCGACGTCACTTTCCCGCCGGAACGCACTCCCTCAGCTGGACTGAGTGGCAAAGGAACCTGCTGCGTGACTGGATTTAATAACGCGAGTAAAACAAACGATTACACTAAAGGTTGGGCTTGAAAGTGTTTCCCAAAGAAACCTAATCCATGGATATTGGCATGCAGCTAGGAATCGTGTTTCCTGACATTTATATGTGGCTGATTTTGACGCCGGGGAAATACATAAAGCAAATCTGCCTGTGAACGCTTTATATAACTACAATATAGGTAGTGAGCAATCACTTATATCAATGTTATATATATCGTCCAGCCATAAAACATGTATAGTTTTCACCAGTGTTTATTTAAAAACACCCAATTACGCAGAATATAAGATGGTGATGAGTTGTCAACACAATATATAACAGTACAATATATAGGGTATGATTTTACCTCAAAATCCAACATTTTGACACTAACTGTTTCTCTGCCTGGAGTCCAGTTGAATTGCTGCGACCCATTTGCTTCTTTTTTCTGTAGCTTTCAGCAGTCTGTAAAAACATACCTCACATTTTGCGACAGCCAATCGCAGAGCTCTTCCCGTGTTTTGTGCGCTTTTCGCGGCATTCACGCAGAAAACCAATGTTGCCACTCAGTGGGCGTGACCGCAGTCACAACGGTGACGTCTCGTGCACACCCTCTATTCGCTCTAGCAGCAGCTGAATAAAATGCAGAAACGTACTGACTGATGTGTGTTTTTAAGCTATCTCAAGGTATTTATTGACTATAAAGTATATGAATAATGCAATGCTGATTGACAACCTTTTTAAAGGGGCTCTATGTAGGAATGACACCCAGTGGTCGAAACAGGTACTGCCGTCCAAATTCAAAATATTGTTTGCCCCGCCCCCTCCTTCAAGTGGCCAGCTTAAGGACATATTTAGATGGATGCAGAGGTCAGGTAGAATCTGCGATTCTCTAACCCAGTTTGTTTGTTTGCAATACTTTATCACAGCTGAAGTGAAATAAATGCAATATTTGACTAATACACTGATGTTTCAATTCAATACTTTATGTACATACATTTTTATCAGTTTTATTTTGATAAACATGACACAATATAACATTGCAACTACATGAAAAGAGTTGGAACTGAAGGTGTGACAATAAACACACGTGATCGTTGGCATGCGGTGAATCCGGCCAATCGTGAAACAGCTGTGTCTTCAGAAACTGCGCTGGCTGACTCGAACCGCTCTCGCGGTACTTCGATGCCACTCGGCGCTGTCTCAAGTCGGACAAAATTTCTTACCGCCGTGCACCGCTTCAAGTCGAACAAGCCTACTATCTTTCTGTGTCGATTCCGACCCGCAACGCACATTTCAAAGTAGAATATCTGGCTGTAGCATTGTTTTTCTGAGCAGGTGAACTTAGCATGTTTCCTAAATATCTGCAAACATATTGGGGTATTTTTATGCTTTATTAACGTGAAAATCTTACATATAGCTCCTTTAATGTTTTTGAAAGAAGTCTCTGTTGTGCTCGCCTAGGCTGCAGTTATTTGATCGAAAAAAATACAGTAAAAACAGTAATATTGCGAAATATTATTACAAATTAAAATAGCTGAATATACTTTAAAGTGTAATTTATTCCTGAATGTTCAGCATCATTACTCCAGTCTTCAGTGTCACATGATCCTTCACAAATCATTCTGATTTGATGATTTTTTTCTGGATTCTTTGATGAATAGAAAGTTCAATGAACAGCACTGTCACTTTGATTAATGCACCCTTGATGAATAAAAGTATTATATATGTTTTTACCACAAATGTTTGAATGGTATCATAAATGTTTCTTGAGCATCAAATCATCATATCAGAATGATTTGTGAAGGATCATGTGACACTGAAGACTGGAGTAATGATGCTGAATAAATTACACTTTACTATATATTCACATAGTGAATAATATTTCACAATATTACTGTTTTTACTGCATTTTTTTAATGAATTAAATCCAGCCTTGGTGAATTTCAATTGCACAAATACAACTGTAATGTTTCCAAACTTTTGATCAGTACCAGTATTGGATATTGGTTATTGTTCAGCAGTGTTTTTGATTTCTTATTAAAAGCAAACCTATTGGAGAAAAAAAACAATCCGCGCGGACGGTTTTACAATCCGTTCCCTCAGTTTATAAACCGTGCTCACGAATTCTTAAACTGCTCCCTCGGTTTAACAAATTGTGCCCACGGATTTCAAATCCGTGCACTCAGATTTTGCAAACCATACCCTCGGTTTTTAAATCCGTTTCGCAAATCCGTTTCCACGGGTTTATGGCCCCGCCTCCAATCTTTGCCGGCAGATTCAACCAGGCCACCTGTTTAGGTGCGGGATGCATAGGCTATTGTAAATAAATAAACGTTATTTTACAAAATGGAGAATTTCCTGAACTTCCATTCAGAATTCATTTGAGAATTTCCATTATTTTTTATCTTTTAAAGTCCATTTTGGGCAAAAAGCTTAGTATAATGAATAGTACACAAACATTCCTAAAACTGTAAAAAGTTTTTTTTTTTTTTAAATAAAGCATTCATTAATAATTTTATGATAAACATACTGTCTTACGTGCCCTCATTTAAAGTCATAAATTAAAAATAATTGATAAATAAATACATTTAAATACAATAAATAATAATAATTGTTGTTGTTATTATGATTAGCCTATTGTTGCATTTAGGCTACACGCATTTAGAAGAAGAAAAGAGGAACAAAGAAATTAAAAGTCAGTCATAATACACAATGCCAGATTTATTAGGCAATAATAACAAAGTGCTAAGATTATCACAGATAAACACAAGATTTTGACGCACATAATTATTATTAAATCGTCGTATTCCGCTACCGTTGATAGAGAATCACTGCAGTTAATATAATACACAATAAAACAATAAGATTTGTTAACACGTACTTGGCCCAGGTGAAAAAATACTATAGTAATTTAAATACTATAGTGTTTTTGAGCCATACTATAGTAAAGTACTTGAATACAATTATAGTACACTTCCTGCGCATGGGATTCTTTATGGCATCGTTTTAACTTCATATAATCGTTTCTATGCAAATCTTTTTGAATGCCCATTAATGAAATAAACTTGCCTAGTAATGAAGATTTGAGCTGTGGTAGTTTCGTGACAGACTCCGGATAGCCGCTGATGTGTTCACTCACTGTCTGCGGTCAAAAATGTACATTTTCTCACATGCATGCGCCTGTTTATGATGTGCAGCGCGCGCGCTCACTGGCGTCTGCATCCGAAACCGCACACTTCCCTTCTATACAATAGGCAAAAAGTAGCAGACGAACGAATAGTATGTCCGAATCCTTAGTATCCATAAATCAGTAGGCGAGAAATAGCTGTGTGGTGTACTATTTCTCACGAGATTTGGACATGCACCTGGCCTCACCTGAGATGTAGGTGAGAGGAGTGAAAAAAGACATGTTTAATATATTTTTTATAAATATATCAATCGCATTATATAGAGATCGCACTGTCAGATAGTTTGGGAATACTCACACATAATTAACACTACATTAGAGTTTTTAAAAGAGATCAAATACATCATGGTTGTTTAAACCAATGACCATCAGCAAGTCATTTCCCATCATGCATTTGATCAGTGCAGTTGGTGGAGAGCTATGGAAGGCAGACTGGGCCAATAGTATTAAAAACAGTGGAATTTGATCGTGCGGCAAACAGCCAATCACACGTCAGTTTGATTCACTTCTCGCGAGAGAGCCGCGCAATTCACGTCTCTTCCGAAGATTAAGAGATCGATATGAAAAATATATCAATAAACGCATTTACAAAGCAGGAATAAACACTGATGCAGTGAAAGTTTAAGAAGGCAGTGAAAGAAAATATCTGACTTTATCAATGCATGTGAATCAAACAAATAGACCAAACAATTAATATAGTTTCACAAAGAGCTCACAGGAATACATGAAAGCTTAATCTGTTTAAAAGCAATAATATAATTATGAATATGAAAACTTATTTAATATAAACACAATGAATAATTAACAGCAAATGTTGATCAATTTTGTCTCTAAAATGTTGTCACTATAAACTGATTTTATATTGAATACTGAATAAAATCCGTTTTTTTCTCAAACTTATTTTTAAAGCTGTAGTCCGTAACTTTTTTTTGTTAAAAATGATCTCAAATCAATTTTTGAGCAAGTACATAACCAGCCATTGTTCAAAACTATCTCCTTACCTTAGCCCGATTCACAATGGTAAGCTTGTAATAATGTTTTATAATAAAATCAGTACTGGTGGATTTCCGCGGGAAATTCGAGCATGCAGCCGTTCGTCTTCGAGTCATTACGTCACGTCTGTAAACAGAAAGGAAGGAGTCCCAACTAGTAGCTATATCATGTGAGGAATTTAGGGATGATTAATTAGACGAAATGATTTTTTACTAGCGCCGCCATAACCGGAAGTCTGTGGCCCACTTGGCACACTTCATATGAACTTTCGGTCTTGTGGACTTACAAAAGCTGCGCATGTCCGTTAAGTCCTCGAGACCATAGGTTGTCTCATTTGTCATTTTAGGTTTTCACCCCCTTTGCAGTCGATATGCGCGCTCGATAACTGTTCATGTTACATGATATCATGTACTGTTAAATGTGGTTAAAGTTGCCATTGTTTCTTACTGTATTCACGGAGATCAGAGCCATGTCGTTATTTTCATTTTTAACCCGAAAATGCTTGTAGTCAGTATAATTCATAAACGCATCTTCATTCTTATTGAGTCTCTCCAACGGTGTAGCTTTAGCCACGTTAGCCGTGCAGCATTATCAAACTCATTCAGAATCAAATGTTAGCAAACAACCACAAAATACATGCCATACTTACGTGATCTGATATGCTGCATCACGAACAGTTTGTATAGATCCATTTTGAGAGTTATATTGTGAACTTCAGTATTGTTTATGCAATGTTTATTAGAGTCGCGAGCTTGGGGAGCACGAGCATTTAAAGGTGTACACACCTCAAATCAGAGCATTTTTAATGCCACCCCAAAATAGGCAGTTAAAACATGGTATAATAAAAGATCTATGGGGTATTTTGAGCTGAAACTTCACCGACACATTCTGGGGACACCTTAGACTTATATTACATCTTGTGAAATGTCAATTCTAGGGCACCTTTAAAGAAAATGGCGTCATTGTCCAGCTTAAGTAAATTCAGTATTGATTCATTCCGTTGTAAAAATCAATAATTAGTTAATTGATCTATATATCAGCACTGGAGAAAACAGTGATGTCATTGTCCAGCTCAGATCTGTTCACATACAATAGTGTCAATGCAGGCAGATCAAAAACATTGTTGAATATCAAGTGTCCCCAACTTAGCAAGCCAAAGGCGACAGCGGCAAGGAACCCAAACTCCATCAGGTGACATCAGATGACAAACAGGTTATAAAAATGGAGAAAAAAAAAAACCTTGGGAGAAACCAGGCTTAGTCGGGGGGCCAGTTCTCCTCTGGCCAACAGTGCTTTATTATGATTCAGGCAGCGTTACAGGTCATAAGTCTGATTGGGATTGCAACCGTCAAAATATTTAATCCAGTTCCATCCAGTTGAAGATCGTATTCATCACACCGGTATGGACGGTTGTTGAGGAGATGTGCCACTGGTTGTCATGTTGATGAGGCCTTCATAGTGGATGATCTAGTTGACTCAATCTCTGCTGATACTTCAGGGCTGCGTTGTGGCGTGTCTAGGCACAGGTCCTGATCTGGATACGGCCCGGATCCGGCTGACTACGGTAAACCTCGGGATAAACAGAAAGACTAATATTAGCGTAGATGCCATTCTTCTTCTGATGTAACGAGTACATCTGGTGTTATTGGAAGTGTTCCCGGTTCCGGCTGACCTAATTTATGCAGCCTAATAATCCTTTAACGGATTTGAAAAAATAAATTGATAATGTGTTATGTGTATGCCAGGTTAAAGAGATGTGTTTTTAGTTTAGATTTAAACTGACAGAGTGTGTCTGCTTCCCAAACAATGCTAGGAAATCTTTACAGATACTATTTCTTTCTAAAAAGGAACATAGTTGTGATGATACTGCCTTTTCTAGTATTTTTGACAGAAAAGTGAGATTTGAGATTGGCCTGTAATTGACTAATTCTCTAGGATCAAGTTGTGGTTTTTTTAATAAGAGGTTTAATAATAGCCAGCTTAAAAGTTTTTGGTACGTATCCTAGTGATAAAGATGAATTAACGATATTAAGAAGAGGATCTATGACCTCTGGAAGCATCTCTTTCAATAGCTTAGTCGGTATAGGGTCTAACATACATGTCGTTGATTTTGACGATTTAACAAGTTTAGACAGTTCTTCCTCTCTTAAAGCAGTAAATGAATTAAATTTTTCCTCAGGGACACTACCGTGACGCAATACTGTATTAGACGGTTGCGTGGTTATAATTTTCTCTCTGATATTATCAATCTTGCAAGTAAAGAAATTCATAAAGTCATCACTGCTGTGCTCTTTGGAAACAGAAGTTGAAGCTTTATTTCTCGTTAATTTAGCCACTGTATCAAATAAATATTTAGGGTTGTGTTTATTTTCTTCTCAAAGATTTGAGAAATAAGCAGATCTAGCAGTTTTTAAGGTCTTTCTGTACTCAATCATTCTCTCTCGCCACGAAATGTGAAAAACCTCTAGTCTTGTTTTCTTCCAGCTGCGCTCCATTTTTCTGGCTGCTACCTTTAGGGTCTTATAAGCTTACATTGTTTAAAAATATTGATTTATTAAGAGAACAGCTATGTCCCTAATTCTAAATGTCAGAATTTTTGTGTAGACCAATCCACTGGTAGTGTACATTTACTTCAAATCTACTTTAATTTATCAGCCATCAACTGAATTTTCCAGCTATCTGTGTTATACGGTAGTGGGTGTTATTATGCATCTTCTGAAAAAGTACTGAATCTCCTGATCAAAACAAAGGTGAAAAAGCAAAAACATATAATATCATATGTGATCATATGCATATGTAAAATAATGCAGTCATCAACATTAAACAGCATTTAAATCAAAACTGCCTAATGTTACTGAATCACGTGTTAACCCAGGACGAGCTATAGGACTGTGAAGCTTTAGGGGTGTTGATGGACTCAGTCCACTCCATCTGTGTTTTGATCCCATCCAGACGTAGTCCTTGACAAAAATGCGATTTTCTTTTTGTTAGAAAATCTAATTTCTTTTTTCTTTTTAGCTTTTTGTTTAAAACATTGCTATTTTTTATGAAACTTACCCACATTCAAGTGTTGATAAAAAAGGATGCATTAAGCTAGAACAAAATGTTTTTAAAATGGAAAGAGTTAAAGTACAGTTAAAGGCATATTTCAAGTATAAAAACTGTTCAGAAAAAAATTAGTATACTTAAAGTGCACAAATAATATATAATATATAGTAAACTATATATCATGTTCACTTAAAGAAAACTTACAAGTATACTTGCGGTATTATACTACTAAACTAGTAGTTTACTGGGAGTATACTTCAAAGTGTACTTTCATAAACTAAAAAAAAAATGTACTACTAGTAATAAAATAGTAAACTACTAGTAGTAGACTTGTAGTACAGATACAGTACAAATGAGAAACATAGTTGTGCACTTAAAGTTAAATTTATAAATTTAGTCCTAAGCAGTATTGAAATAGTATACTTACAAGTTTACTACTAGTACATTGATATTAGTGTACTACATGAAGTATACTTAAAAATATACATTACTTATACTGCTTTTTCATAAGGGAATGCATTGGTACGTTGAATGTGATGTCAGTCTTATGTCATGATTTGTAATGCCTTTTGTTAGTTGTTAGTTTAACGTTCTTTTCAGACTGCGTGCAGCTGGCTTTTTCTAACCACACTGATGAAGATTTGAATTTTGGCATGTCTAAAATACCCAGCATTTAAAGAAAGATGGCTGACTTAATGCAACTTGAAATTATTAGATGGTACGGAAAAATGTCCACTTACAATATTGGTGGATGTATAAAACATTCACTTTAGGTTAGAATATATGCATAGTCTTAAGTACTTTGCACTTTTCCTAAGCACTTTGTTTTATGATCTGTCCTGACATTTTTGTATTCGTGAATAAAATGAATAAGTTAATATGACAAACGGTTTCTTAGAATTAATCCAAAATAAATGCAAAGAACTAGGCTCGCAGATGTACTTGGTGTGTTAATGGCAGTGTTCATCAGCTACCACTGGAAAAAACATGATTATATTATATTGTATTAGTGTAAAATATTTTTGGCTTTCTGTCACCCTATTTGAGTTTGCATACTGTGAGCTGTCTACACGTCCTGTCTATGTGGTTTTCAGCTTCCTGTCTGCGACTTTCAGCATATATAGCTTTACCTGACAACTGACACAAGCAGAAAACAGGTTAATACATATATTGTGGTGAGTAATGTAACTTTTGACGTAAACAGGAAAGGTTTTGACGCAGGTGAATATACACTGTAAAAAAAATGCCAGGAATTTACATGATTAAAGAGTATTATTTTACAATAAGTTACTGTAGTCTGTTAATCAACAGCAAAATGATGCTGACATCACAGTAATTTACTGCTCTTGTTTTACTGTGATTTCACTTCATAAAGTTGTCTTTAACCATGCTACTGTAAGAAATTATAATGTTTAGTACTGTCATTATGTTGAAGTCACCACAATGGTGATCAGTGTTGTTCCGTCCTCCCCTTTTATCAAAGGGTACATAGGGAACAAACAACAACAACAAAAAAGTGGAGAGACTTAGAGGATCTTTAGCTCTCCAGCCCCAGAGTCACAAAACAACCAGATATTGGGTTTCAACTTTGAAGTAACGTGTCTGCCTTTCATTTATAAAGTAAGCAGGGGTTCAACAGAAACAAAAATAAAACTGCTATAAAATCCAAAAACAAACAAACAAAACCATTACCTCAAGTGGAGGACCCAATAAAAGAAAGTCTAACTAAAGGAAAAATTAATTCTAAATTACCTGTCCACAAAAGAAAGAAAACTAAATAACATTTAACTTCCTCCCTCCTTAACTAAACCGGCATTATGGAAGCGGAAGAGTACAGGGTTGTAGCCATGCTGTCAAAACAATGTTATTTTCAAGTCTTCTGTGTTTGGCCTTCCTAGGGACACTGGACTTTGGAAGCAATGTTTAATTCTGTTCCTGCTAATTATAATGCAACTTTATCTCTATGTGCTGCACATTTCACAGAAGACAGCTTCCAGAATCTGTTCAATGCTGGATTTACACAAAGGCTACTACTGAAAGATGGAGCAGTTCCCACTTTAAAAGCAGAAGCTGCTGTTTATGGGCCCCAACCTGTAAGTATGTTTTATTGTTTGTACATGTCTTTTAAATGTATAGATTCTGTGGTTAATTTTTGGTAAATGACATAAACAAAGACTTTCATACTTCTCCAACAAACACCAACAAACTTCTATTGAATCACACCAGTGAACTTCTGTTGGTGTTTGTTGGCATTTTTGTTATCAGTGTACAGCATTGTTTCATTACCCACAAGCTCGTTCTGAAGTCTTTGGGTAGCAAGCGTGTGAAGTTTGCAGCATTGCGACATTTTGCAATAACTTCCTGTTTTATGGCGTTATTCACATACTTTAGCACTCCGCCAAGTGTTGCATGATTTGAAATATGATCTGATAAAATCTCTAGAAAGAGTTTGTTAAAGTACAACGTGTGGAAATGGCAAAAACTGCACAATTTTTTTCAGAGAAAATTCAAAATATGGTTGGTTTTCAGATTTCGTGCCAGGAGACTTTTTTTGTAGGGATTGGACTGTTACATGTGTGTACGGAATTTTATACCTGTAAGTGAAACGTAGCGCGAGGGGCACTTCGTTGAAATATTGTAGGTGACGAGTCATTTTGCCACGCCTAATTCTGAGACCCATAACAGACGTAAATTTAATTTAATTTAATTTAGGCTTTTATTCACATATAAACACTGATTTCGCACACGAACAAACCTCTCCCGGAAGCTCAAATGAGAATGAACCTCATTGGTTGCGCAGCACATTTGAGCTTCCGGAAGAAGTTTGTTCTCGCGTGTCATTCAGGTTCAGCTTATGTTTGCTGATCAATGTTTATATGTGAATAAAAGCCTAAATTCAATCTGTTTATCATAAACCGCTCAATTCAAATGGATTAGTTTTACGATCGCTTTATGAACGTTTTGAAGCGTCAAAGTATCAGTTGCATTGCTGTCTATGGAGGGACAGAAATCTCTCAGAGTGAGTAATTAATGACAGAATTTTCATTTTTGGGTAACCTAACCTTTTAAAGGGATAGTACACCCAAAAATGAAAGTTGATTTACCCACCCTCAAGCCATCCTACACTGAAAAAAGTGCATTACTCTAAAGAAGTTGTTATACTTGATCTAACTCAAAACATTTAATTTTCTTTCTAGCCATCAGTGTTATGTAAAAAGTTTGGTTGATTTAAATTAAAAGTAAGTTTTGTTAGTGTAGAGTAAATACATTTCTGTAAATTAAATAAAAAATATTGGTTCCCATTGTCACGTGACTTCTAACGTCATCCGTGGTCGTGCGTGAGGACGTTCAGCTTTTCGCCATCTTGTTACACCGCATGGATTAAAACTTTAATTTATTTAAATGATTCACTATGTCTCTGTTTAAAATGATTTTTTTCAGTTCAGTTGTTTGTCTTATTGCGAAGTCTTGTCTTGCACAGCATTACTGAGCATTTCCCCTGGTTTCTATGTTCCTGGTTTGTGATATCTGCCTGTTTCCTGGTTTTTTCGTTCCTGTCTCGCCCTCTGGATTTGTTTGTTTGTATGGACTGATTTACTGTGCTCTGACCTCTGCCTGCCTGTTTGATTGACCACGACTTTGGATTGTGCTACAAATAAAACTGCATTTGGATCTTCTATTGTTGTCGCTCAGTGCTTGCAACAACCAACAGCAGCAAATCATAACAGCTGGTAGGTTAATGGTAATATGTGTTCATTTTACTTGGTTGCCTTTAAAAGGTTTATTTTTAGAGTATTTTCTAGTTATAAACATGCTTGAGTTTCTAAAACTTTCTGTAAGAACATTTGAATTTCCCGCTGAACTTCTTGTTTTCCTCCCCCAGCAGCACTAGCAGGCAGGCGGTCATGAAGCAGGAGGGAGAGTCGTAATAAAGGCACATGGATTACGCTGGTAAGTTAATGTATAACACACCTGTACATTTTGGTTTATTGTCTGTAAAAAAATTTTTTTTTTTTGTATGGATGGACAAGGTATAAATGCGTTTAAGTTAATATCAAGTTTCTGTAATAACTTCGGAGTGGTCGGCCAACCGCCTAACCAAGCCAGTGTTTCATAGACTATTTTTGTTAATTTACAATAAACATGCTATTGTGGCTCTAACTTTGAATATAATTTACTCCCAGGCTCACTGAAATGTCCCCTTGTGTAATTTGTGAAATCTTCTTTTGGTGAAAAATAAGGTTGCTGCGTGAATGCTGACGTTATCGTTTTAAGAATTTAACCAGTCATGTTCACCAGGCTAACCTCACACTGACTACCATAGTAGGAAAAACATACTATGGAAGTCAGTGGTAGCCCAAAGCAGCCTGGTTACAAACTTTCTTCAAAACAACTTCCAAATTCTCATTTTTGGGTGAACTAACCCTTAAGGTGAAGTTGCACCATTTGAAATGTACAGAAGCGTGCATGCATGTGAATTAATTTTAATTTGATAATGTTTATTCATCTTCACTAGATGTCCGATGATCGCAGCTCGAATCTTGACATGCCAGTGGGGATTGTAATAGTTGAAAATGGGATGACTCCTCAGCCCCTCAACTCTCTGCATTTGTCTCCCTCCTCATTTGGTATAGTAATTGATGGACAATCTACACAACCTTCCTGAATCAATGTGCCTTCTGTTTGGACTAATTTATGCATTACACTTGAATTACCCCAAGTCGCTGAAGTACACATTTGAATTTATTCAACGCGTTGTCCTTTCCATGGGGCAGAAAGACCTGTAGCCTAAAATACAATCCTTGGCTAACCAGTTGTTTGGTTAAAATGGAGAAAACAAGATCAGCACATGCATTTTCCAAACTTTTTTCTTTTTCTTTTTATAAACACTGTTAAGATACATCATGGAAAGGGGTCCCTTTCTGTTTTGTGCTTTTCCTGTCAGATAAGAAGCCAGTAAGACTCTCACCACCACAGGATAAACATATTTTTCTTGCAGGGGGTGTAGTGTGGTCGCATTCGATGTTGTTCTTGTGTCTTTTAAAAATATGACTTAATGTGAGCTTACTGTTAAAAATGAGCTTAATGTTTTGCTGTTCATGTGTCTTTTAAAAATGTGAGCTTACTGTTAAAAATTGCAGCTTACTGTTTTGTTTGTCTTAAAAAAATATGAGCTTACTGTTATGAGCAATGTTTCCATTAATTAAATGTAGTATAAACCTAATAAAGTGGTTGTTGTGAAAAACAATACTTGTTTTAATGATTTAATGATCAATTCCCCATTACTCAAATGAACTGAGGGAATCACTTTCCTCAAATCATTTGAGTTTAGTCTGTTTGCCTTTTTAAGTTATCTGTACTTAAAAATTTAACCTATTGGTACTTAACTTAAAAATTTAAGTTATCGGTACTTAAAAATTTAATTCAATGAAGAGACCACATTAGGTCAACTCAATTACATTGAGTTGTCAGTTTCCCCATTACTCAAATGAACTGAGGGAATCACTTTCCTCAAATCATTTGAGTAGTCTCAACTTATTAGGGTTTACAGTGTACATCCTCTGGTGTAATTACAGAAAATACTGAAGACTTGTCCAAAGCTATAGAGCACAAATTAGCCTCAGTCCTATTAAAGTTAGAGGGGGGCGTATTTTGAAGCCCAAAATAAATGCATCCATCATAAGTATAATCCATACGGCTCCAAGAGGTTAATAAAGGCCATCTGAAGTGAATCTATGGGATTTTGTAAAAGAAATTTCCATATTTAAAACTTTACAAACTAAAAGATTTCCTAAAAGACTTTAGACTTCTAATCTATCCTCTGCACTTCCGTGTTCGTTATTGTGTCATGCGTCAGGTCAGGGGTTACTCTTTCGCCGCAAATCGATGAGTATGGCCATCTGCTGGAAGCCAAATATTTTACTTTATAAAGTTTTAAATACGGATATTTTTCTTAAAAAAAACTTTTCAGAAGGCCTTTATTAACCCCCTGGAGCCGTATGGATTATATTTATGATGGATGGATGGATAACATATTTACATGTGTTCTAAGCTGCTAACATTGGGGAAGACATTTTACCATGATATCCAAGATCTCTTTCCTGGTCCTGAGGACTTCCTGCCATTTGGCTTATTACTCAGAACAAGGAACAACAGGTAATTTTACTTAACCCCTTAACTGTCACCCCGTTTTTGAGAATAGACATGAATCCAATCCAAACTTAATCATTAAAAAAAATTAAGTATGAAAAACTTATGGAAGTTTAAAGTTACTGTAAATCAAATGTACTGTACTAAGAATTTATTTAATATAAGATTTATATTTTATCAAATATATTTTACTCTAACATTACTATCAAATGAAAGCCATATGTCTATCCAAGTTGCCCTCCAAGTTTGAAGTTGATATCACAAAAATCTAAGTTCCTATGATATTTTGTTTAGGAGCTGTACCAAAAATAGCCACCGAGTGTCACCGACATTATTGAATTTTTTTATGCATTCTCCTGTTACAAATTTATAAATGTCTGTCCAAATACCACTTCTACCACAAAACAGTTGGCAAATATGGAACCGTGAGACTCAGACCTTTCCAACAATATTTGTTTTGTCAAGATTAGAAAAAGATTTGACTATAAAGTAACTAAAATAAATATTGTAATTTGAAACCTGACATCACCCACTAGGGTAGGAGCTCACTAAAAGAAATTAAAGTACCATTTGCATTGTAATACAACATCCGATTTCAAATGGTTGTCACAGGCTGAACCTAATTGTGGTCATGATTACTAAAATATGTAATAATTAAAAAAATTTGTTCAAATATTGTTCACAAATCTGTCTAAATCTGTGTTAGTGAGCACTTCTCCTTTGCCGAGATAATCCATCCCCCTCACAGGTGTGGCATATCAAGATGATGATTAGACATTAGACATGATTAAATTAGGTGTGTGTAGCGACTGAGACAAATCAGACACAATTATTTGTTATAGTTAACTAATAATTGTTTAAAGCACTCTGGGGCCTGTCCCCCATCCCCCGAGAAGTTCTCAGTTTTATTGTGCTAAAGAATGTGGTTGTGGAATGTGGAATGTGGTCTTAAGTTGTTTCATATTACTTCATCCAACGCAGAAGATACTGGCAACAACTTCGGACCGAATCATCAAGATTTCTCCTCAGTCTGCAGATCCGATGCTCCTCAGCCTGAAGGCACCTTGCACGTGTTGTAACATTGAGAGCAGAGAAGAGACACAGGAAACGTGCATCTTTCCTGCATTATCCCCACAGAACACAGACTTTGCTGCATTAATTTATAGACAGACTGTTCTATAAATGAACATGCACATCCCCAGGAAATGGTATCCATTATTACTGTTGTTGTATTGCACTCATTGTATTCACATGTCTTATGATACATTTAAGGTAACTTCAGTTATGCCATGTTTAGTGTCTATGGGTTCGTATCAAGAAGATTTAAATGCTTGTGTATGCAGTATGTCCATACCTGTGCAACACATCAGTATTACAAGTATGTTTAATAGTTCTTCTTCAAAACTCAGTTTATCAGTTGATCTTGCTCTGTCGTAAAAGCTCGGACAGGGGGTGTGTTGTCGTCTGAAAATACAACATCTTCATTGGCCACATCAACCCTAAGAGGTTGGACTTTGACCAGAGGTTAAAAGCTAGAGCACAACGCTCTTCACTCTTTCTTTCTTCTTCTTCTTGCTTCTGGGATGACAAAAAAGACTTTTTGCCTGTGGGCCTGGAAGGCCTGTAAGCCTAGGCCTGCAACCCAGCCATGTGCTCATCTGTGAGAGTGAGAAAGGATGCTTTCCCCACTAAGAGTCAAACTAGCAGCTTAAGTTGTTTCATATTACTTCATCCAATGCAGAAGATACTGGCAACAACTTCGGACCGAATCATCAAGATTTCTCCTCAGTCTGCAGATCCGATGCTCCTCAGCCTGAAGGCACCTCGCACGTGTTGTACATTTGAACACTAAACAGCGATTTAGTATTAATGTGTAGACCACCTGTCAGCAAAGGTGTTTTATTACTGAGAAATACTGATGGTTTCTTTTCCAGACTCTTTGACTCTTTCTGTAGCTCTATTTCCGGTCCCACTTCCGGTTCAACTCTATCATTGCTCATTTTTACCTACGTATGTGTGTGACCTGCGTGCATGTTATGTGTTTGTTAGTTTAGTTATGTGTTTGTGAGTTAGTTAATAAAGATTGTGCACAATAGATGTTTGGTTCTGACTTCGTCTGCTAATAAATTGCCTCTTAAATGATTTAGATCTTGACTACATGTAGTACTGTACAAATAGAATGTTGTTTTTTCCATAACCTGGAAATGAACATTTCTTAGACTTAATAATCAATTAACACTAAGTGTCCACTGGACGAACAGGTTAATTGATTGTAATATTAATTTTAATGTAGCTACATCAAGTTAATCTGATTAACTGATTCACATATTCATAATTAATCATCAAAATGAGTTATGAATAATTATTCATATTTCCCCTTTGAGTTAATTTCGCTACATGTGCCTTAAGCTGGCCACAATAAAATGAATGTTCATAAACCTAAATGTGTTGATGATTACTAAAATATGTGATCTGAAAAAAGGCAATATATAAAAAGAGTGCCAAGTGGGACGGTAACAGTTAAGGTTAAAATATTTCTGTTTTGGATATTTTTAACCTGTTATCGGTAATTACATTTTCAGCACAGAGGATTTATATGTAAGTTGGTGTGGGTAAAGATTAACACTTATACATACAAGTGAGACCCTCTGGAATAAAATGATAAATGACTTTTTTTTTTATTTGATTAATGTATACATTTGTGTTTTAGGGGCACACCATTCCTGTTGAAGCCCAAGGTTCATCAGCTGATGATGAACATTATGGAAGTCCAAAAACCAACACTTCAAAGTTACCCAGCCCAGAATATGTTCCCTTCACTGATAGTGAACTACAACATGTGAGACGTGCATACTTCGAGCAGCAGCGTCTTGGAAAAGAGGGTGAAGTCACCTTATCAAAGGAGCTCTTCTGCCGGCTCATCCGAAATACTATGACAAATATGATATCTGTTGCAAGACCCTTTTCAGATGACTAGTTATTGCCATGGCAAAGCGGTTAGTGGAATACTACCCTATGATAAAAGATAAGTCAACCGGATCGAATCATGAGTGGGTGAGAGACTTCATTTTCTTGAATATTTATAGTCATTTTACATTTACATTTACATTCAGTCATTTAGCTGACGCTTTTCTCCAAAGCGACTTACAAGTCAGAGTAGTAGAAGCAGTCGAATCAACACGAGTACAATCCAAAAACAGTACGTAAGTGCCGTGTCAATTCACAGTCTCATCAGTAAAGTGCTCGTAGCAAGGTTTTTTTTTTTTTACACAAATAGATGGAGAAAGAATAGAAAGTTGAAAAAGAAAGAGTAAAATATAAATAAAAAGTGCTATATTACTGGGTCAAGTGTTGACGAAAAAGATATGTCTTTAGCAGTTTTTTGAAAATAGAACATGGCAGGTCATTCCACCAACCAGGAACAGACCAGGAGAGGGTCCGTGAGAGTGATTTTGTGCCCCTTTGGGATGGCACCACAAGACGCCGTTCACCTGCAGAACGCAAGCTTCTGGAGGGCGCATAAGTCTGAAGTAGTGAGTTGAGGTATAGTGGTGCAGAGCCAGTGGTTGTTCTTTAGGCAAACATCAGAGCCTTGAATTGGATGCGAGCAGCTATTGGCAGCCAATGCAAACTGATGAAGAGAGGTGTGACATGCGCTCTCTTCGGTTCGTTAAAGACCAGTCTTGCTGCAGCATTTTGGATCCGTTGTAGGGGCTTGACAGTGCATGCTGGAAGGCCTGCCAAGAGAACATTACAATAGTCCAATCTAGATAGAACAAGAGCTGGACAAGAATTTGTGTGGAATGCTCCAATAGGAAGGGTCTAATTTTCCTAATGTTGTATAGAGCAAATCTGCAGGACCGGGCCGTTGTAGCGATGTGATCTGTGAAGCTTAAACCATCATCCATCACCACTCCAAGGTTCCTTGCCGTCCTGGAAGGAGTTATGGTTGACGACCCAAGTTGAATAGAAAGTTTATGATGAAGTGGTGGGTTGGCACCGACCACAAGCAGTTCTGTTTTTGCAAGGTTAAGTTGAAGGTGGTGGTCCTTCATCCAGGCAGAAATGGCTGTCAGGCAGGCTGCGATGCGACCAGCAACCGTCGGATCATCTGTTTGGAATGAGAGGTAGAGTTGTGTCATCAGCATAACAGTGATAGGAAAAACCATGTTTCTGAATGACAGATCCTAGTGATGACATGTAGATGGAGAAGAGAAGTGGTCCAAGCACTGAGCCCTGAGGTACCCCAGTAGCAAGATGATGCGACTCGGACACCTCACCTCTCCAAGATACCCTGAAGGACCTACATGAGAGGTAAGACTCAAACCACTGGAGTGTGGTTCCTGAGATACCCTTCGACAATGAGGGTTGACAGGATGATCTGGTGGTTAACAGTGTCAAAAGCAGCAGACAGATCCAGCAAGATGAGTACCGATGATTTTGAAGTTGCTCGTGCCAGTCTCAGGGCTTCAGTAACTGAGAGCAGGGTAGTCTCAGTTGAGTGGCCACTCTTGAAGCCAGACTGGTTGTTGTCAAGGAGGTTGTTCTGTGTGAGATAAGTAGACAGTTGGTTGAACACCACTCTCTCAAGTGTCTTCGCAATGAATGGAAGAAGGGATACCGGTCTATAGTTTTCTAAAAGCGCTGGATTCAGAGTGGGTTTTTTAAGCAGTGGTGTAATCCTAGCCTGCTTAAAAACTGTGGGAAATGTACCAGTGTGAAGAGAAGAATTGATAATGTGAGTGAGTGCAGGTACAATTGAGGAGGAGATTGCCTGAAGAAGATGAGTGGGGATAGGGTCTAGCGGACAGGTAGTAGGGTGATTGGAAAGGATGAGTTTGGAAACATCTGCCTCAGAGAGCAGAGAGAAGGAGGGGAGAATTTGTGTGTTCTCCATTAAGATGTTATAGTCAGTATGTGGTGTGGAGAATTGGCCGCTGATGGTTGTTATTTTATGTGTTAAGAATGTGGCAAAGTCATCAGCTGTAAGAGCTGATGTGGGTGGGAGGGGAGGAGGGCAAAGAAGAGAAGAGAATGTTTTAGGAATCAGTAGAATTGTTAATTTTGTTGTGATAGAATGTGGTTTTAGCATTGGAGACATTTGTAGAGAAAGAAGAAAGGAGTGACTGATAGAAGCGAAGATCAGTAGGATCTTTAGATTTGCGCCACTTCCTCTCTGCAGCCCTGAGTCTAGACCGATGTTCACAGAGAACATCGGATAGCCAGGGGGCAGAGGGGGTGGCGTGGGCTGGTCTGGATGAAAGGGGGCAGAAGTCATCTAAGCAGGATGTTAGCGTGGTGCAAAGAGTGTCAGTAGCATTTTTAGTGTCCAGAGATGAGAACTGATTAGGGAGAGGAAGTGTGGATGAGACCAAAGTGGATAGGTCGGAGGGTGACAGTGAACGTAGGTTTCGCCGAAAAGTAACATGTGGTGGAGTGTGTGTTGAGTTAGGGGTCAAGTTGAGATTAAAAGTGATGAGGAAGTGGTCTGAGGTGTGTAGTGGAGTGATCAGTGTATTATCAGTGGAGCAGCAGCGTGTGTAGATGAGGTCCAATTGGTTACCTGATTTGTGGGTAGCTGTAGTAGACACTCGCTTGAGATCAAATGAGGCAAGCAGAGTGTGGAAGTCAGCAGCCTGAGGTTTGTCTAGATGAATGTTGAAATCTCCAAGTACTAGCATCCTCTGGGAAGGATGAGAGCAACACATCTAACTCCTCCAAGAAGTTACCAAGCTGACCTGGGGGACGATAAAGCACTACAATATGGATTTTAGCAGGGTAGGTGATGGTAATTGCATGTAATTCAAATGAACTATTGTCACAGAGAGCTGGTAAAGGATTGAACTTCCATTCATTGGACATAAGCAGACGAGTACCACCTCCCCTCCCAATCTGGCGTGGGGTGTGAGAGAAAGTGAAATTAGAGGAGAGGGCTGCCGGTGTGGCAGTGTCCTCTGGTTTGATCCATGTCTCAGTCAGAGCCATGAGATGGACACCTGAATGAGTAGCCATGGATATAATGAAGTCTGCTTTGTTTACAGCAGATTGGCAATTCCAAAGACCAATAGAGATTGAAAGTAATGTACTAGATGACATGGGTAGAATACGCAGGTTGTTATGATTGCACTGCCTTCAACGTGTGGGACGCGTTTTACGAGTGTTAATAATAGTGGTAATTTGGAAGCACATAACTAAAATAGGTCGCAAGATAGACAGACAAGAATAAACTATATAAAGGAGGAAGGAGAAGAGGAAAAAAAGAAAAGAGCAATACTCAAGTGCCTTGTCGGTGTCCTTGCTTGGTGGAGTCGCACAGGTAGAGTCGCAGGTCTTTACACTCTTTGGTCTTCATGCAATGAGGGCTTCACACGAGGGCTGCCGCGGTATACTACACAGTTTTATACTCACTTGATACAACTTTAATTATTTCAGCAGGCCACGCCTTACTGACTCAGAGCGAAACGAGAACACACGCGACTTGCCACGTGAACACAGCAAACAAACTTTCCTAGCAGCGGCACAGCACTAAATCAAGCTACAAATAACACAAAAACACTTACAGTATGTAGATTATCCTGTTGCTTGGCTGCTTCTCTTATAATCAAAACATGTTTTCCTGCTAACATTGTGTTTCAAAACTATCTGTGTTAGTGAGCACTTCTCCTTTGCCAAGATAATCCATCCACCTCACAGGTGTGGCATATCAAGATGATGATTAGACAGCATGATTATTGCGCAGGTGTGCCTTAGGCTGGCCACAATAAAAGGCCAGTCTAAAATGTGCAGTTTTATCATACAGCACAATGCCAAAGATGTCGCAAGTTTTGAGGGAGCGTGCAGTTGGCATGATGACTGCAGGAATGTCCATCAGAGCTGTTGACCATGAATTGAATGTTCAAGAATTTGGCAGTACATCCAACCCACCTCACAACCGCAGACCACGTGTAACCACACCAGCCCAGGACCTCCACATCCAGCATCTTCACCTCCAAGATCGTCTGAGACCAGCCACCCGGACAGCTGCTGCAACAATCAGTTCGCATAACCAAAGAATTTCTGCACGAACTGTCAGAAACCGGCTCATCTGCATGCTCGTCGTCCTCATCGGGGTCTAACTGTCAGTCGTAACTGACTTGTGGGCAAAAGATGGCGTCTGGCACTTTGGAGAGGCGTTCTCTTCACGGATGAATCCCGGTTTTCACTGTACAGTGCAGATGGCAGACAGCATGTATGGCGTCATGTGGGTGAGCGGTTTGCTGATGTCAACGTTGTGGATCGAGTGGCCCATGGTGGCAGTGGGGTTATGGTATGGACAACAAACACAGGTGGCATTTTGAATGCACAGAGATACTGTGACGAGATCCTGAGGCCCACTGTTGTGCCATTCATCCACGATCATCGCGGCGTATATGGCAGCGTGTTCCAGTTCCTGCCAATATCCAGCAACTTCACACAGCCATTGAATCAACAACCCTGATCAACTCTATGCGAAGGAGATGTGTTGCAAATGGAGGTCAAACCAGATACTGACTGTTTTTTTCCCACTTTCAGTATAGTGTTTCTTGAATCTGCCATACATTAATGAAATACATTCGTTGAGTAATTGCTGTTTGAAGCTTACATGACTGCTGTTTGAGGTTAGTGTATGCAGCTTACAGACTGAGGCATCCTTGCGCTTTGCTGTTGATGTGTCAGTTGTTGTTTTTGTGTGTGTGTGTGTGTGTGTGTCAGTTAAATAGCCTTGGAATCAGTTCATCCTGCTCCATTTGTTTAAGAGGAGGTTCTTCAATAAATGTTCAGCAAAACTTAAGTTGTTTGTTTATTCATTTAGTACATTATGATGTTTCTTTATTGGGGTGTTTAAAGAATTTTCATCTATTTTCAGGTTACAAAAGCTGAATTTAAGGTTAAATATTCTAGTTTAAATGCAATCTGCACTAAAATTATTCAGTGCTTATAAAAAATGAAAATTGCATAATTATAAGCATGTTTGTCTAGTTTTAAGACCTAACAGTATTTTTAGTGACTAGAGTTAAGATAAAATATTCTAGTTTTAATGCAATTTCACTAAAGGTATGTATTAATCAAATTCAAATAATAAAAAAATGTGCACAGCTTAAAACTAGACAAAAATTCTTAAAGATCCAGTTGCATTTATTAGTGACTAGATATTTGTTATTTTCAAGAATTCTTATCAAGTCAGTTTTGCTTACCCCATTGGCAGATTTTTTTTGCTTGATTTTAGTACACTTTAACTAGATTTAAGCATATCTTGCTTGTTTCAAGAGGGGCATTTTTGGGTCCGCTATCCTTTTGTCCTTTTCTGCGTTTTGAATACACAGTATCTTGACTTCTTCCAGCAGTTCAAGGAGTTGTTTCTATTGAGTCTTAATTACAGTTACATCCTCCACAAGAAAGTTGGGTTTTTCTTTGGTGGCATGATGGTGAAAAATATTTGCTGAGTTTCAGTTCATTTTTAAACGCATTTCAGAATTGACTTCACTGAGAGGGACATCATGTTTGTTTTCTTTATTCTGTGAAAAGCACAACATTGTGTACACAAATAAAAGTACACAATTAACAGTTTAGAATGATGTATAACACTGGTAGTGTGACCAAATTCGACTGAGTATTTTGAGTCTCTTTCACACTGAAGAAAAAGAGCAAGGTGGTATCGCCGGCGCAATCGCAGACTCCAGAAAAGTGGTAAAGTGGTTAAGTGGTTTTCCTTCATCTGCCGTCAGTCCCTCAGCTCACCATCGTTGTCGCCAAACTGCTCTGTCTCCAAAATGTTTGTACGCATGGGTCAGAGTTAGCGTGGATGTGCGCAAATTTTCCTGTCAAGTTTGTTTTTATAAATCACAACTTATGCGTAGGAACTGGCCTCTTTCAGGGAGATTACCAGCACAAGTCTACGTCCTGATATAGTGACATGGTCCAGTGGTGTCAAGACCGCTCTCCTTATTGAGTTAACTGTTCCATGGGAGGAGTAGACGAGAGGAAGAAGCAGAAGTATGCAGATCTTGCTGCCGAGTGCAAGGAGGCTAGATGCAGGACCATCATCAGGCCCTGAATATGAGGTTATAATTGCTCCTTTATTCCCAAAAAATTATGATCCACAAATAAATGTAAAGAGATTAACAAATATGTTTTTTTGTCACAAACACAGCTCTGCCTGGCATTCCTTTGTGAATCACTCCTGTACATTTGTGGATCGCTTCCTGTACATTTGTGGATCGCTTCTTGTGCATTTGAGGATTTCTGCACGCATTTGTGGATCACTTCTTGTGCATTCGAGGATCACCTCGCACATCTGTGGATTTCAAAACATTTCTAGTGTCAAGATGTGCACATAAATCCACAGACAGGTGGACTAAAATAAACCAAAACTGAAACTAAGACGAAAATGACTGACTAAAACCATTTTAGTAAACTGAACTAAAATAAAAATTTTGATGTTGGCTTGAGAAAGCCTAGCTAGAAAGTTTGAAGTAGTTCTAATAGATTTAAGTTTAAAGGTTTTAAGTTTGTTTTAAGTTTGAAGGTTTTAAGTTTGTTTTAAGTTTAAAGGTTTTATGTTTGTTTTAAGTTTGTTTTAAGTTTGAAGTATTTTTAACAGCTTTAAGTTTAAAGGTTTTAAGTTTGTTTTAAGTTTGAAGGTTTTAAGTTTGTTTTAAGTTTAAAGGTTTTAAGTTTGTTTTAAGTTTAAAGGTTTTAAGATTGTTTAAAGTTTAAAGGTTTTAAGTTTGTTTTAAGTTCGAAGTATTTTTAACAGCTTTAAGTTTAAATGTTTTAAGTTTGTTTTAAGTTTGAAGGTTTTAAGTTTGTTTTAAGTTTGAAGTATTTTTAACAGCTTTGTTTTAAGTTTAAAGGTTTTAAGTTTGTTGTAAGTTTGAAGTATTTTTAACAGCTTTAAGTTTAAAGATTTTAAGTTTGTTTTAAGTTTAAATGTTTTAAGATTGTTTTAAGTTTAAAGGTTTTAAGTTTGTTTTAAGTTTAAAGGTTTTAAGATTGTTTTAAGTTTAAATGTTTTAAGTTTGTTTGAAGTATTTTTAACAGCTTTAAGTTTAAAGATTTTAAGTTTGTTTTAAGTTTAAATGTTTTAAGATTGTTTTAAGTTTAAAGGTTTTAAGTTTGTTTTAAGTTTAAAGGTTTTAAGTTTGTTTTAAGTTCGAAGTATTTTTA
Source organism: Elopichthys bambusa (assembly GCA_037101425.1). Lineage (NCBI taxonomy): Eukaryota > Metazoa > Chordata > Actinopteri > Cypriniformes > Xenocyprididae > Elopichthys > Elopichthys bambusa. The sequence continues at coordinate 41,229,821 of CM074435.1, read as the reverse complement.
ACAGCTTTACATTTAAAGGTTTTAAGATGGTTTTAAGGTTGTTTTAAGTTTAAAGGTTTTAAGTTTGTTTTAAGTTTGAAGTATTTTTAACAGCTTTAAATTTAAAGGTTTTAAGATTGTTTTAAGTTTGAAGTATTTTTAACAGCTTTAAATTTAAAGGTTTTAAGTTTGAAGTAGTTTTAACAGTTTTAAGTTTGTTTTAAGTTTGAAATAGTTTTAAAGGTGCACTATGTAATATTTTCTGTCCGGACAGAAACAAATCATGTTCATGGATGCGATTATTAACGTTACTGTAGTATGAAGCAGAGCAGGACCGAGTGTTGTGGGAGCTGAACGAGGCCAGTGGAGCGATTGCGCGGCACACGCCTCACGAGCAGCGGAACTTTTATTATGCCTCATGAGTATGAGGTAACACAACTCTGTTTATTATATTAGATACATTTCAGTGTGTTGAAAATGATGTTATAACATTACTCTGTGCGTTCGCTCGGCGGCTGCTGTGAGACACTGTTGCACACTGCAGTATAGATTTATTTTAGAATATCATTAAATGCTGGATGGCTTGTGTTGATAAATGGCATGCAATTAATTTTAAAACGTATTGTATCATGGAGAAAATGCTGTATTACTCTGAGGCATGGTAAAGCATGGTACTCGCAAAAAATCAAGAAAATTAGATTTAAACAAGACTAAACGTGTTGAGCTATATAACAATAATTAGTTTTCTGTCTATAAATATATCAAAACAGTTGTTCCATTGTCTATTAAAACATGTAATATATTAAAGCGTCTTTGGTGTTTCCATGGTTTCTACAAAATAAAACCAGAAACCGAAGGTAACGCGGGTATAACACAATTGACAGGCGACTTATTCGATTTACAAATAAACATTTGGGATATTGTAAGTACTCAAGTGAGCAAAATATATAACACTGGCCTAGTGGTTTTTGAATATTTTACTGCAAAAATATTACATATTGCACCTTTAACAAGTAAGTTTAAAGGTTCTAAGTTTATGTATTAAGTTTGTAGTTCTAACAGCTTTAAGTTTGAAGGTTTTAAGTTTGTTTTACGTCTGAAGTAATTTTAACAACAATTTAAAAACGCAAAACTATAATAACCTTGAGGTGGACTCCACCCACCATCTACTCAAGCCAATCAGGTAATGGTCACGTTGCACTGACCAATCGTAGCACGTTCTCACTACAACCAATCATGTTTTGCTTTACATTTCTATTCTATAGTGAGATTTAAAGCACTATTCCTATTCTATACAGATATAAAGTGATATTTCTATAACGAGATGTAAAGCGCCATTTCTATTGTATAACGAGATGTAAAGAGCTATTTCTATTCTATAACGAGATGTAAAGTGCTATTTCTATTCTATAACGAGATGTAAAGCGCTATTTCTATTGTATAACGAGATGTAAAGTGCTATTTCTATTCTATAAATAGATGTAAAGCGCTATTTCTATTGTATAACGAGATGTAAAGTGCTATTTCTATTCTATAATGAGATGTAAAGTGCTATTTCTATTGTATAATGAGATGTAAAGTGCTATTTCTATTCTATAACGAGATGTAAAGCGCTATTTCTATTGTATAACGAGATGTAAAGTGCTATTTCTATTCTATAAATAGATGTAAAGCGCTATTTCTATTGTATAACGAGATGTAAAGTGCTATTTCTATTCTATAATGAGATGTAAAGTGCTATTTCTATTGTATAATGAGATGTAAAGTGCTATTTCTATTGTATAATGAGATGTAAAGTGCTATTTCTATTGTATAACGACTGGTCAGCGCAAATGGCCGTTATCTGATTGGCCTGAGTAGACGGTGGGTGGAGTCCACCTATCTGTGGATTTGTGTGCACGGCTTGATGCTAGAAATGTTTTAAAATCCACAAATGTGTCCAGCGAACCACAAATGCGCAGAAAGCGATTTGCAAATGTGTGTGGTGATCCACAAATGCACAGAAAGCGATTCACAAACGCACAGAAAGCGATTCACAAATGTACAGGAAGTGATTCTCAAGTAAATGCCAGGTAGAGTTGTGTTTGCTCCAAACATGTATTTGTGAATCTCTTTACATTTGTGGATCATAATCTATGTATAAAGGAACAATTCTAACCCCATATCTGAAAGACCTGGCTGAAGAGGCTGAAGAGAGCAGATTTTGCTTCTGGATGTTCACGTTTCCTGCAGTGCTGCAACAATGGATTTCACTATTTCTTCAGTCAGGCGATTTCTCTTTTCCCGGATGAACTCATTCAAGGAAGGATCATGTTTCATCATTAAGATGTGCTAAAAAAAGAGATTGACAAAAGGTTAGTTGATTCCTAACTAATTTCAAACAATTAAAGCAATGAACTTTACAATGACTTTACTACTGATGTTTCTAGGCTTTGTTTGTGTAATTCAGTTATATCTCATACATCTACAGACAGATTTTCATAAAACAATTCTTAATAGAGATTTTCATGAAGAATGAAGTCTTCTCAACTCACCATGTCGGTCTCCCTGGTTAATTTCAAATTTGATGGTCACCTAAAAAAAAGAAGAAAATTGTTTTTTACATTTGTGAATGTTGTGAATTTGAAGAATGTTTCTTTACTTTTATCAAAGCTGTAATCACTGATGTTTATGTCAGGGCTCACAGTTCAAAAAGTTTGGTTTATGCAGAAAGAGCAACTTACTGTTACGCCATCCGATTTTCTGACTGCTTTATAGTAATGGGCTTCATGCCTTTTCCATCTCAGTCTCTCTCCCACTTCATAACGCTTGAAATAGTCTTCAAATCCATCCCGTCTGAATTCATCAAGAAAACCTTTAAAAAGAAAACACACAACAGCATGTTATTATACAGGAGACTGAAGTCCAGCAGCAGCTAGTTGTGTCTGAACACAGCTGTGCAGATCAGGTGAGGAACCAACAGGAGTAGAGAAGGAAAAACTAAAACTAACACCACAAACATCAGGCTGAAATGGACATGAATGAGAGAGGTAATAACAGGAGACTCACCGTCTGTCGGCTCGACACTGGATGTGTCTGGATGAACCAACCGTTGGATGGAATGTTTCACAGTCGTCCACATCGTCCGGAGGACAGCAGGGACCTTCCTCACTTTTGTGTGTTTTTCTGCAAACAACAAATATTGATTAGAAACTTCTGTTTTATTAGCACAGATTACAGCTGAATGATTCACTAGTGAAACTGTCCTGATGTGGAGCTGCTAGGCTAGAGTGGGCCTTGCCGCTAGAAAAAGAAAACAGAGCCCAGGAAATAACGACTCACCGTTTTGCAGTTCGACAGACTTGATGTCGGATGAAACTCGGACAGGCATTGGCTGGGATTTGGCTAAATCCGGCTGTGGTGTAAGATGCTGGACACTGTCCGAGCCGCAGCATAGGAAGGGATGCTTTACAGCCTTACGTAATCTCCGGAAGAAGACACGGGCTGCTTTCCTCTTCCTTCCTTTTTTAGCTTTTACTAAAATGAAGAAAAATGCATAGCAAATAATTAGAAACATCTCTGTGAATGATTATTAGAGCTGCAAGTACTAATCAATACAATTAAAGGTGAAATGGCACAACAAATATCATTTTCAGATTAACACAAAGAATTGAACATAAAAAAATAACAGAATGGCAGAAATATCATGAAAGAAAGGTAATAATGACTCACTGTCATCCAGATCACAACTGGAGGGATTTGACACAGATGGCAACTCATAGACAGGTTTTGTGTCTGGCGTTCGCTTGATCCTGGAGGGACCTGGGACACACAGAGACTCCGGATCTTCACAGATCTGGCCTGGCAGACACATCATCATCTCATGATGGACAGGTTTTGTGTCTGGCGTTGGCTTGATCCTGGAGGGTCCTGGGACACACGGAGACTCCGGATCTTCACAGATCTGGCCTGGCAGACACATCATCATCTCATGATGGACAGGTTTTGTGTCTGGTGTTGGCCTGATCCTGGAGGGACCTGGGACACACGGAGACTCCGGATCTTCACAGATCTGGCCTGGCAGACACATCATCATCTCATGATGGACAGGTTTTGTGTCTGGCGTTGGCTTGATCCTGGAGGGACCTGGGACACACAGAGACTCCGGATCTTCACAGATCTGGCCTGGCAGACACATCATCATCTCATGATGGACAGGTTTTGTGTCTGGCGTTGGCTTGATCCTGGAGGGACCTGGGACACACAGAGACTCCGGATCTTCACAGATCTGGCCTGGCAGACACATCATCATCTTATGATGGACAGGTTTTGTGTCTGGCGTTGGCTTGATCCTGGAGGGACCTGGGACACACAGAGACTCCGGATCTTCACAGATCTGGCCTGGCAGACACATCATCATCTCATGATGGACAGGTTTTGTGTCCGGTGTTGGCCTGATCCTGGAGGGTCCTGGGACACACAGAGACTCCGGATCTTCACAGATCTGGCCTGGCAGACACATCATCATCTCACGATGGACAGGTTTTGTGTCCGGCGTTGGCTTGATCCTGGAGGGACCTGGGACACACGGAGACTCCGGATCTTCACAGATCTGGCCTGGCAGACACATCATCATCTCATGATGGACAGGTTTTGTGTCCGGCGTTGGCCTGATCCTGACAGGACCTGGGACACACAGAGACTCTGGGACAGGACCTGGGAAAGTGGACTTTACAGCCTTCCATGCTTTCCGAAACCAGACTTTCCCCTTGCTCCCTGTCGCAGGTTTTTCTAAAACAAAGAAAAATGAATAGCAAACCATTAGAAAAATGTCTGATAAATTCATTAAAGAAAGGCCAGGAGGCCAGGAGTCAAACTCTAAGCCAAGAACTCATGAAGGAGCAGCACAAGATTTCAAATGACAAGAACACTACAAAGATTAGTCACATAGCAATAACTCTTTAACCCTTGAACTTTCACCGCTAGAAGGAGCCAATGAAAATCATGGAGCACTTGGAAATTTAACTTGGAATTTTAACATTGTAATTTCCAAGCCATGAAAAATCTCGAAAAACTATTCCAGTAAAATATAAAATAGTTTTGCTCGTTATGCTCAGCTCTAAAATATTTTATCAGCATATTGCACAAATCGTTGAATAGCCTATTAGTTGAAGTGATAAGTTACATGCAATAAGGGATGTTTACATATAGTCCACAAAATATAATTATCTGCACAAATGAAGCAGTTCAAAAGTTTACATACACTTAATTGATTCTCAGTACTGTGTCATTATGACTGTTTTTATGATTGTTTTATGATGAGTCTCATGTTTGTCCTGTTCTGCCCACAGTTCTTCAAAATAAATCCTCCAGGTCCAACACATTCTTTGGTTTTCCTGCATATTTTAACCCTTTTCAGCAGTGACTATGATTTTTAAGATCCATATTTTCACACTGATGAACACTGAGGGGCTCATGCACATGTATACTCATGTTACAAATGGTGAAAACATTTACTGCTACTCCAGAAGGAAACAGTCAGGGGGTGTACACTTTTGCACAGGATGATTGGGGGGTAAATTGTTTTTATTTTGTCTTCTGGAAAGTGTTTTATGAAGCTTTTGAAGGACAGTACTAAAAACTAGATCTTTAAATCAAATAAGAACAATTTCCAGTCATCCTGTTCAACGGTTTACACCCGTTGCAGTGCTTCCCACACATAGACTTTACTTTAACGGCCGCCCAAACATATTTGGAGACACATTTATGCTTTTATTATTTCTATCCTGGTATACAATCTTAGTTTAGTAGATCATAAACCTATGAATCATAAATCAAATGTGATTCTTTCTCTTCCATCTCACCTGTTGGGCTGTTCTTCTTCATGGTCTCAGCTTTCAACTCTGCAAATGCTGACAGAATCTGATCTTTCCACTTGACAGCTGCCAATGAACAACACAGATGTGTGATTTCTGCTAAATGTGTGCAAACACTGAGTACAAACTACTGTGTATCTAAAGCCAGCCGTGTGAGTAAGTACAGTCGCTGTAACGGTCAACCGCACCTTCAGCGCTTTATATACAGCCGCTGCACTGTGACGTCACGGCCGGATTCCACGTGACGTCACACAGTGGTAAGGCCGCCATTTGCCGTCTTTCTGCTGCGCTGTGATAAACGGATTAATATTTTACTGTATCCCCACAAAACCTGAGCGTTGGATTGCTGCTATCGCTCCTATGGATAAGCAAGAAGCAAAGATGTCTGTGCTGTTTTATTTTGAAATATACCTGTCAGATCTCAGGCATTCAGCGCGAGACTCACGCAATTGACGCTCTCACGCTCTCACATCCGTTTTCTCATGCAGTGAAAAATCATCGCGGAGCAAAGATGATACTGTCAACAGGCAAGACAGAGCACGTTTTATTTTAATATCAAATACAGCCTTCAAACTGTGTCAATTTTATTACGACGTTAAAACAGTAAATGCCGTTTTGGCGCTCTTGAATGTCACGTAACACGCCGTGCCCTGACCATCTCTCCCTCTCTACTACGATTTAATAGTAAATAAACACGAATGAACAGTAGAAGGTGTGTTGAAAGATACAGTTCAGCTTACTGAAATGATTCATGTCTCATATTATCGATCAAACCCGCGGGAGAGGTCCATAAAACAGCTGGAGGACAATATGGCGCACGAGGTAACATTTACCTCAGGAAAGCCATTTAATGACCATAACATGTTAGTTAGCTAGAAAAATAACCACAGAGAGAAGTACTTTGCTAAATCTGTGCACTGCATTGCATATTTATTATATGTTTGTACTCATTAAAACTATTATAACTATATAATATAACTGTTAATTGTAAACTTTAATAATTACAGCAGCTGATTCCACTAATGTTTACAGCATTAGTTTAGAGATTTCTTTCTTTGAGAAAGATATTTATATTTATATTTATTGATATTTATCCAGAATCAAATCTCAAGCTTATGAATTGAGATAGTGATTTGTGTTAAGCACTAATAAATATCTGTCTGCCAGTCATAATGTTTTCTTAAGTACCATTAGTTATTTGCATCTGACTTCTGCTTCAACTGCACACCTTTCTGCTGTCTGTAACCACAGTGTTGTTTTTCTGTCCTCTGTTATGGTGACTCTTTGTATTCGACTCTTTGCACTAGTATTGCGATATGCAATCTTGGACTGGGCAAATGTCTACTGTCCATTAACTGTTAATGTTTGAACTGACTGAACGTATAGTTAATAAATACAATAATTGAACCATGTGACCACTGTAAGACTCGAGAGGTGAACTAATCGTTTGTTTTTTCTGTACAGACTGCTCTGTCACGGTCCCACCGCACTGAGGAACGAGCGCCGTTCGTGGAGCCCCGCAGCAGCACGGGCAGTGACGTCACCCTAGAGGTCAACGCACACGACCTTTGAGAGGTCAGTCACGACACTCCTCACTGTTCATCAGGCTACAACGTTTACCTTTTTTCCAAAAGTTTCTCGTCCACACTGAAACATCGGCAAACGATATCTTACTGCATATGAGTATTTATTAGTGCTGTCAATCAATTAAAAAATACTAATTAATCACACATTTTTCTGTCATTAATCACAGTTAAAGTTTTTAATATATTTTTAGATTGTAATAATTTCATCTGGAGAAGCGTCTGAATAACGTACGTGTGGATAACACTGATAATATTTCTATTTTTCCCAAAGGAAAAAAAATTGTTAGCCGAAAACATTTTAATGTGTGCACAACCGATGCAAACTTTGACTTATAAAAAAATCAGTACTTCAACAATTTAATCTATTTTAACGATTAGTGAGGCAGGATAAAATGGCTCAAACCCTGCGTACAACACATTAACTGCTAAAACACTGAATACATTTGCAGAAAATAAAAACGGGAACTTACCAGATTAGCGTGCCCAAAGAGAAGGTCCTCACAGGCAACCCCAGAGCAAATTCCCATTCCCGATCGAAAAATATCCTTCGTGACGTCAAACGGGATTATGCACTTAAGCATGTTTAGAAATACTGTCATTAAAGTGTACTTTCTTTAAGTAAAACTTAATTAGACATTAAAAAGTGCATTTTTAAAATGTGCACTTAAGTGTGTTTAGAAATATTGTCATTAAAGTGTACTTTCTTTAAGTAAAACTTAATTAGACATTAAAAAGTGCATTTTTAAAATGTGCACTTAAGCATGTTTAGAAATATTGTCATGAAAGTGTACTTTCTTTAAGTAAAACTTAATTTAGATATTAAAAAGTGCATTTTTAAAATGTGCACTTAAGTGTGTTTAGAAATATTGTAATTAAAGTGTACTTTCTTTAAGTAAAACTCAATTAGACATTATTACAAAGTGCATTTTTAAAATATGCACTTAAGTGTGTTTAGAAATATTGTCATGAAATTGTACTTTCTTTAAGTAAAACTCAATTAGACATTAAAAAGTGCATTTTTAAAATGTGCACTTAAGCATGTTTAGAAATATTGTCATTAAAGTGTACTTTCTTTAAGTAAAACTTAATTAGACATTGTTACAAAGTGCATTTTTAAAATATGCACTTAAGTGTGTTTAGAAATATTGTCATGAAATTGTACTTTCTTTAAGTAAAACTCAATTAGACATTAAAAAGTGCATTTTTAAAATGTGCACTTAAGCATGTTTAGAAATATTGTCATTAAAGTGTACTTTCTTTAAGTAAAACTTAATTAGACATTAAAAAGTGCATTTTTAAAATGTGCACTTAAGCATGTTTAGAAATATTGTCATGAAAGTGTACTTTCTTTAAGTAAAACTTAATTTAGACATTAAAAAGTGCATTTTTAAAATGTGCACTTAAGTGTGTTTAGAAATATTGTAATTAAAGTGTACTTTCTTTAAGTAAAACTCAATTAGACATTATTACAAAGTGCATTTTTAAAATATGCACTTAAGTGTGTTTAGAAATATTGTCATGAAATTGTACTTTCTTTAAGTAAAACTCAATTAGACATTAAAAAGTGCATTTTTAAAATGTGCACTTAAGCATGTTTAGAAATATTGTCATGAAAGTGTACTTTCTTTAAGTAAAACTTAATTTAGACATTAAAAAGTGCATTTTTAAAATGTGCACTTAAGTGTGTTTAGAAATATTGTCATTAAAGTGTACTTTCTTTAAGTAAAACTTAATTTAGACATTAAAAAGTGCATTTTTAAAATGTGCACTTAAGTGTGTTTAGAAATATTGTAATTAAAGTGTACTTTCTTTAAGTAAAACTCAATTAGACATTATTACAAAGTGCATTTTTAAAATATGCACTTAAGTGTGTTTAGAAATATTGTCATGAAATTGTACTTTCTTTAAGTAAAACTCAATTAGACATTAAAAAGTGCATTTTTAAAATGTGCACTTAAGCATGTTTAGAAATATTGTCATTAAAGTGTACTTTCTTTAAGTAAAACTTAATTAGACATTGTTACAAAATGCATTTTTAAAAAGTGCACTTAAGCGTGTTAATAAATATTGTCATTAAAGTGTGCTTTCTTTAAGTAAAACTTAATTAGACATTGTTACAAAATGCATTTTTAAAAAGTGCACTTAAGTGTGTTTTAGAAATATTGTCATTAAAGTGTACTTTCTTTAAATAAAACTTAATTAGACATTAAAAAGTGCATTTTTAAAATGTGCACTTAAGCATGTTTAGAAATATTGTCATTAAAGTGTACTTTCTTTAAGTAAAACTCAATTAGACATTGTTACAAAATGCATTTTTAAAATATGCACTTAAGTGTGTTTAGAAATATTGTCATGAAATTGTACTTTCTTTAAGTAAAACTCAATTAGACATTATTACAAAGTGTGTTTAGAAATATTGTCATTAAAGTGTACTTTCTTTAAGTAAAACTTAATTTAGACATTAAAAAGTGAATTTTTAAAATGTGCACTTAAGTGTGTTTAGGAATATTGTCATTAAAGTGTACTTTCTTTAAGTAAAACTTAATTAGACATTGTTACAAAATGCATTTTTAAAAAGTGCACTTAAGTGTGTTTAGAAATATTGTCATTAAAGTGTGCTTTCTTTAAGTAAAACTCAATTAGACATTGTTACAAAATGCATTTTTAAAATATGCACTTAATTGTGTTTAGAAATATTGTCATGAAATTGTACTTTCTTTAAGTAAAACTTAATTAGACATTAAAAAGTGCATTTTTAAAATGTGCACTTAAGTGTGTTTAGAAATATTGTCATTAAAGTGTGCTTTCTTTAAGTAAAACTTAATTAGACATTAAAAAGTGCATTTTTAAAACGTGCACTTAAGCGTGTTTAGAAATATTGTCATGAAATTGTACTTTCTTTAAGTAAAACTTAATTAGACATTAAAAAGTGCATTTTTAAAATGTGCACTTAAGTGTGTTTAGAAATATTGTCATTAAAGTGTGCTTTCTTTAAGTAAAACTTAATTAGACATTGTTACAAAATGCATTTTTAAAAAGTGCACTTAATTGTGTTTAGAAATATTGTCATTAAAGTGTGCTTTCTTTAAGTAAAACTCAATTAGACATTGTTACAAAATGCATTTTTAAAATATGCACTTAATTGTGTTTAGAAATATTGTCATGAAAGTGTACTTTCTTTAAGTAAAACTCAATTAGACATTAAAAAGTGCATTTTTAAAATGTGCACTTAAGCATGTTTAGAAATATTGTCATTAAAGTGTACTTTCTTTAAGTAAAACTTAATTTAGACATTAAAAAGTGCATTTTTAAAATGTGCACTTAAGTGTGTTTAGAAATATTGTCATTAAAGTGTACTTTCTTTAAGTAAAACTTAATTAGACATTAAAAAGTGCATTTTTAAAAAGTGCACAAGTGTGTTTTAGAAATATTGTTAATAAAGTGTACTTTCTTTAAGTAAAACTTAATTAGACATTAAAAAGTGCATTTTTAAAATGTGCACTTAAGTGTGTTTAGAAATATTGTCATTAAAGTGTGCTTTCTTTAAGTAAAACTCAATTAGACATTGTTACAAAATGCATTTTTAAAATATGCACTTAAGTGTGTTTAGAAATATTGTCATTAAAGTGTACTTTCTTTAAGTAAAACTTAATTAGACATTGTTACAAAATGCATTTTTAAAAAGTGCACTTAAGTGTGTTTAGAAATATTGTCATTAAAGTGTACTTTCTTTAAGTAAAACTTAATTAGACATTAAAAAGTGCATTTTTAAAATGTGCACTTAAGCATGTTTAGAAATATTGTCATGAAAGTGTACTTTCTTTAAGTAAAACTTAATTAGACATTAAAAAGTGCATTTTTAAAATGTGCACTTAATTGTGTTTAGAAATATTGTCATTAAAGTGTACTTTCTTTAAATAAAACTTAATTAGACATTAAAAAGTGCATTTTTAAAATGTGCACTTAAGTGTGTTTAGAAATATTGTCATTAAAGTGTACTTTCTTTAAGTAAAACTTAATTAGACATTGTTACAAAATGCATTTTTAAAAAGTGCACTTAAGTGTGTTTAGAAATATTGTCATTAAAGTGTACTTTCTTTAAGTAAAACTTAATTAGACATTAAAAAGTGCATTTTTAAAATGTGCACTTAAGCATGTTTAGAAATATTGTCATGAAAGTGTACTTTCTTTAAGTAAAACTTAATTAGACATTAAAAAGTGCATTTTTAAAATGTGCACTTAAGCATGTTTAGAAATATTGTCATTAAAGTGTACTTTCTTTAAGTAAAACTTAATTAGACATTATTACAAAGTGCATTTTTAAAATATGCACTTAAGTGTGTTTAGAAATATTGTCATGAAATTGTACTTTCTTTAAGTAAAACTTAATTAGACATTAAAAAGTGCATTTTTAAAATGTGCACTTAAGTGTGTTTAGAAATATTGTCATTAAAGTGTGCTTTCTTTAAGTAAAACTTAATTAGACATTGTTACAAAATGCATTTTTAAAAAGTGCACTTAAGTGTGTTTAGAAATATTGTCATGAAATTGTACTTTCTTTAAGTAAAACTTAATTAGACATTAAAAAGTGCATTTTTAAAAAGTGCACTTAAGTGTGTTTAGAAATAGTCATTAAAGTGTACTTTCTTTAAGTAAAACTTAATTAGACATTATTACAAAGTGCATTTTTAAAAAAGTGCACTTAAGCGTGTTAATAAATATTGTCATGAAATTGTACTTTCTTTAAGTAAAACTTAATTAGACATTAAAAAGTGCATTTTTAAAATGTGCACTTAAGCGTGTTTAGAAATATTTTCATGAAATTGTACTTTCTTTAAGTAAAACTTAATTAGACATTAAAAAGTGCATTTTTAAAACGTGCACTTAAGCGTGTTTAGAAATATTGTCATGAAATTGTACTTTCTTTAAGTAAAACTTAATTAGACATTAAAAAGTGCATTTTTAAAACGTGCACTTAAGCGTGTTTAGAAATATTGTCATGAAATTGTACTTTCTTTAAGTAAAACTTAATTAGACATTAAAAAGTGCATTTTTAAAATGTGCACTTAAGTGTGTTTAGAAATATTGTCATTAAAGTGTACTTTCTTTAAGTAAAACTTAATTAGACATTGTTACAAAATGCATTTTTAAAAAGTGCACTTAAGTGTGTTTAGAAATATTGTCATGAAATTGTACTTTCTTTAAGTAAAACTTAATTAGACATTAAAAAGTGCATTTTTAAAATGTGCACTTAAGTGTGTTTAGAAATATTGTCATTAAAGTGTACTTTCTTTAAGTAAAACTTAATTAGACATTGTTACAAAATGCATTTTTAAAAAGTGCACTTAAGTGTGTTTAGAAATATTGTCATGAAATTGTACTTTCTTTAAGTAAAACTTAATTAGACATTAAAAAGTGCATTTTTAAAACGTGCACTTAAGCGTGTTTAGAAATATTGTCATGAAATTGTACTTTCTTTAAGTAAAACTTAATTAGACATTAAAAAGTGCATTTTTAAAATGTGCACTTAAGCGTGTTTAGAAATATTGTCATGAAATTGTACTTTCTTTAAGTAAAACTTAATTAGACATTGTTACAAAATGCATTTTTAAAAAGTGCACTTAAGTGTGTTTAGAAATATTGTCATGAAATTGTACTTTCTTTAAGTAAAACTTAATTAGACATTAAAAAGTGCATTTTTAAAATGTGCACTTAAGCGTGTTTAGAAATATTGTCATGAAATTGTACTTTCTTTAAGTAAAACTTAATTAGACATTAAAAAGTGCATTTTTAAAATGTGCACTTAAGTGTGTTTAGAAATATTGTCATTAAAGTGTACTTTCTTTAAGTAAAACTTAATTAGACATTGTTACAAAATCCATTTTTAAAAAGTGCACTTAAGTGTGTTTAGAAATATTGTCATGAAATTGTACTTTCTTTAAGTAAAACTTAATTAGACATTAAAAAGTGCATTTTTAAAACGTGCACTTAAGCGTGTTTAGAAATATTGTCATGAAATTGTACTTTCTTTAAGTAAAACTTAATTAGACATTGTTACAAAATGCATTTTTAAAAAGTGCACTTAAGTGTGTTTAGAAATATTGTTGTTAAAGTATATTTTTTTTAAGTACACTTAAGTGGCCTTTAATTTTAATTATATTATCTGCAAGTGCGCTTTTTAAAAAGTATACTTTTAAGATTTGAAGTACAAAAAAAGTACACTTTCGATACAATTAAGTGCACTTCTTTTTCACAAGGGGATACGTTCCTGCAGGACATACAGGAACAACCCTACAGGACTCCTACAGGAATATACCGTCCTGCAGGAATTTTTTCAGTCCTACAGGATTCCTGCACATAGAACCAAGTAAGGGGTACCTGCTTCCCTTAGCGTTTTTACATGTAAAAAAGGTGAAAGTTGTATTACACCATCCAGTTTTTCCCTGAACGATGATGTGAGCTCCTATTGCAATTCTCAATTCAGCATAAATTACCTACAATGGCGACAAATTTGCTTTTTACAAGCAAAAAGGCAGCATACAAACCGGACTAGAACTGAACATGGCGTGACGGCAGCTTCACATTCTCTAAATCTACCTCCTCGATGGCAGTCAAGTCTTTCAATTCAGTAGGAAAATCGCTCCTCTTCATAACACAAGTCTCACGTCCAACATATGCTGTGATTTTCTGTTTATATCTTTCTAAACCAGCACAGTACAGACTTTTCTCCATCTCCTCCATTGTTATTTTCACTGCTTGCCCTCCACCGCAATTTCACACCAGAACCACGTGATTTTAAACAACCTATTGCATACTGTACTACAATACTAAGGTGCACATTGTATCTGCCACTATTTGCAGTAAGCCTAAGTATAAATAACAAATAAAGAAAATACTGTTATTTTTACATTGTGCAAATAGCAATAGATTGTATTCTAGCGGATATAACTATCCCTGTATCAGCAACTAAACAGATGCCGTTTCTCAATACCAAGTTCGCAAAGTTCAGACTTGCGTCGGTAGTTCGGACTTGGCAAGTTCGACTCAGGAGAACGGACTCGCGAGGACGGCAGGACACAAGTCCGGTGATTCTGTAAATGATACAGCAGCGTACTTGATAACGTCACTCAGCTCGCTGTGGCTACTCCGGTTATCTCTGTATGTATATTTTATAAAGTTTATAAAGTTATGAAACTTCACTTTGTCCTCGGCCAAAATGATTTGCCAGGGAACAAATTATAGATTCATAAGACCAAAGATCGCCCGTTAGATATACAAAAGATGAATTATAATCACTACAGAGGCATCAGAGCCAGAGGCAAACGTCAGAAGAACTAGCCAGGTGAGCTTTAAACCACACATTCTCACCTGAAAAACCCTTGAAGCACACATGAAATCAAAATTGACCTTAGCTCAAATTGCTAGTTTTCGTGGTGAACAATTTAACTAGTCTGTGTCCATTTATACTGTGATAAATATAACAAACATACAACGCAGTCCATGATATTGAGAAGTCCACCAAAATGTGATTCATTAACCCTTAAAGACCTGGAGCATTTTTGGGGCTCCTGACTCGCCTGCACTTTTCTCTGGTTTTCTAACCCATTCTGGCAGTGCCATGTATCATTTTAAACAGGACAGCTTGAAGGTTCAGTTTAGCTCATTTAAAGTGCCAATTTTACATTTATTTTGTCTGAGAATGGATAAAATTCCCAGAATTTCAAAAAAACGCCAGCGAAAATCTAGTGTTCTTCACTGTAAACTCACACACAACCTATTTTATTTTTCTTTTAAAAAGTTATATTTGGATGTTTTAAACATTCAGATGAAATTTTGTATAAATTTAACAATCTCTAAGCAAGTTTTAGCCATTTGTTACGATATTACTCTAGATAAAACTACAATATTATTCTTTAGAGATAAACAGGTGTCCTTTATTTATTGATAATGTGTGTCCAAAAAAGACCAGGGAGTAAAATAAATACAAAAAAATGTTATACAACAGAACACTAAAGCAAAAGTGACTTATTAGAGATATATATCTTCAATCTGAACACGAATAAAAAAGAAATAGTGTTGCAAGTAATGAAAATGGTGTTGTGCAACAAAAATAAAAACAGTGCAAAGGTTTTTTCACAAAATACAAACAAAATGAGAGAGAAAAAAACTGAACTACTAATGTTAATGATCTTCACAAACTATAAAATAAGTATTTAGATAATATAACAACCAAACAGATCAGTCCTGTGGCTGTACTCCTCACGTTCGCGTCGCCGGTTCACTGCGTAGAGACACGTTTGAAAACATAACTTACCTGATGTGGAACTGTTTTGTCCTCATTTTTGGTTCATAGTCATGCTTTGTAACATGAGTGTTCTCATTCAAATCTGTTATTTTTGTGTTTGTTTTACTAATGTTTCACATGCATTGAACTTAACGAATCAATGCTGCAGATGTTGATGACGTAACCGGTCTCACCGCGCATCTGAATGAGATAAATGCGATATAATCTCTTCTTTACAGTACATTTTAAAGCATACAGATTGGATTAGCGGTTCAAAAGTTATATTAAACACCACCTAGATGGACTGCAAAATATCAAGAAGTATCATTTACATTTATACATTTGAGATTTTGATTGCTTCTTTTATTTATACTGATTCTGGAAATATACGTTTGTTTGTTTAGACTCAAATTAACTTTTTTATATTATAAAACACACGGTTTCAGTTTGGACACATAAACTCTGCTTTATGAAGTCATACAACCTTTTTAATTAACGTGTTGTATCATATTAGTCACCGTTTTAATTTTAATAAAAAAAGATTACATAAAAATAGATTTCTATGCACTTTTTAAAACGGTGAGAAGAAAAAAATTACAATGATATAAATACGGACAACACGAGGTTATAAGAATCAAATCAACAATATTACATTTTGAGTTCAAAGGTTTTGACATTTACTTAAAGGAAGTAAAAACAGTGGATAGTTCTGGCTTTGTGAGGTTGTGAGGATGAAATTTACCCAGAAGGCAATCCAATCAGACAAAAAAAATGATAGATTCAGTCATTTGTACCAGTTTGTTACAGCAGAAGAAAACGAACATGGTAACTTCTGACCAAAAGGACAAATGTAGAACTGACTCTTCCTCAGGATTACAAAAGGAACATAAAGACGACACATTCACAGAAAACCTGTGAGCAATTCTTTAATTTTACTAGGGATAAAAAGTTTGTGAGGAAAAGTCCATAAATTATTTAAATCAGAGTCAGAGTTCTTGGAAGAAAAAGCATTTCTAATAAAGAAGTTATTGCATTTTCTAATACATGAACACCATTGATTGCAAGTGAAGGAATATGATTGTTTAAACAGCCATGCTTCTCAATTCTTATTTGTGCATCCTCCTTTCCTTTCCTCGCGTCTTAGCTCCACCCCTTCAGGATGCGAGGGAAGGACTCCAGGGTGGAGGAGCCGAATCACGTGAAATGATATCCTCGCTCCCTTTAGCGTCATCAGCTGCACTCGAGGGATCTACCCACATGTTGTTAAAGTTTGGTTATTTTAAAAAAAAAATACACATATTAATAAAGCATGTTGAAATACGTGAGATGTAAAGCTGCATGCATTTAAATGATTGTGAAGGGGGAGGAGAATGTATACATGCGTTAGGCGTGTATCCTCGCTCATTAGAGAACTGAGATGTCCTTCAAGATGGCGGAGCTCGATCGGTTTCCGGGTCATAAGATGGAGGACGGAGGAGCAAGGAACCGAGGAGGGATATTGAGAAGCACCCAGTGAGTCTCCCCAGACGTCGGGTCTCCTTCAGGATCTGATCAAAGAGTTCATGATATCACATATCATATTTGTTGTATGCTAGTTGTAGCTGCGTTAGCTTCTTCGCAGCGCAAAATAAAAGCATATCAATGTTAATTACAATAAACACACTAGGTGGCTAACATAAAGCTTTGTTAGATGCGTCTTTTTGTTAGTGTTGTTTATAATACATGTATAAAAAAGCAGTGTAATTCATGAAAATTGATAATTATCCATCGTATTAATTTCTGTAAAAAAAACATCATTTTTAAGCGCAATAACACTAACATCTGATAATGTTTTTAATTCTCAGTTGCTGCAATATCTCACCTCATCATGTGGAATAACTTAACAATAAAGTATATTTGTATGAGTTAATATTTTTTAATATTTGTAAATAAGTTCAGTTGTGTTGCATAGGGATGCACCGAAACCATTTTTTAAAGACCGAGTACCGATACTTTTTTCCTGGTACTCGCCGATGCCTATGCATTTATTAATTTCTCTCTTTATTAAAACAAGTCATCATTTTCATGTGAAATTGAAAGATTTCACATAACCTTCAAAAGGCATAATTACCAAGATTGTTGTTCCACAAACATTTTCTCAAACACTGCAACAAATACTATAGAGATACAGTAGGTTTATTTACCATGAATACATTTATTTATCTTCTTTTGTTGTTTTATTAACATTAATGACAAATATAGGCTACGGTCCAATTAAGACCGAATCAATATCTGTATTTATGTGACATACTCCACAGCATGGACATTTTGACAACTATGTATGAAGGTAAATGAGTAGCAAAACTTGAGAGGTTGCTGATTTGAATGTGAGAACTTGTCATATTAATATTAATATTAGTAAACTTAAATGTACAGTCGCAGCCCTGATGTGAAAAGCTGAATGTTTAGATTTGAAAATAAAGAAGCTGTACGTTTATTGGTCGATGCCTGACCAATGAACAACGAGCAATTCCAGGGTAAGTTTTTAATCATAACCCTTTTATTTTGAAACGGACTTAATAACTATTACAAAGACAAACTTACCCTGGAATAGCTCGTTGTTCATTGGTCAGGCATCGACCAATAAAACGGCTTCATATTTACACTCAGTTACAGCTGCATCTGAGCACAAGGAGGGAGATCAACGTCTCAAGAAGATCGTGTTCAACAGCAGTGTTTAAAGGTACAGTAACTTCCTACCGTTCGTAACGCGGTGTTTACGGAGCAAATATGGATAACTTGATATCAGACAAACTTCACAGAGGCGAACCGGCGCTTTATTGCCCACGAAACTTGTGTAACTGTCCGTCACGATTGCTGTGTCGTCCGCCGCGCTACTTAATCAATAAAACAACTTGAAAGGAGCAACAAAAAAGACAGAAAAACCACGAAATCACCTACAATGCAGATCAACAGTTCAACGGGAGCGCGCAGCTCTTAAAGGGGCCACACCATATTTCTTCTTCTTCTTGCGACGTTTATGGGCGGCGGGCAAGCCAACTTTTAGTGCAGTACTGCCACCAACTGAACTGGAGTGTGAAGTGACAACAAGAAGGATTTAAAAAAATAAAAACGTATATTCTCCTGAAGTCCTATTATATATCTTATCATTCTTCTGAATTGACTAATATTAGTTCTAATGTCTAAATATTATCTTTGTTTTCCAGCATTTGTCTCTCTTTACATGCTCCACTGTTTTAATTTCGCCAGAACCCATTTAAAGATGAATGTCCTAATGTTGATCGTGTTATTATTACTTCTTCTCTTCTTTTAAAGTCACTTCCAGTCTCATTATTGTGTAATCCTACTTTCTTTTGGATTTTATACAGATGTCTACCTGCCTTATGCATTTATGTTGCCAAGATTTAATAACAGCTTGCTTTATAATAGTCTTTTTTACATCAATTATTTTTATTTAATGATCTTTTAGCATGTTGATCTGCCATTTCGTCCATGCGCATGTATAGCAGTTGCATTATTTCTATAATAATATCTTGTTTGCAATTTTATCGGCCTTCTCGTAAAGCCGCCAGCCGCCACTGCTTTCTTAAAGTCTCTTCCAACCATTGTAAAGATATGATGAGATGTTGTTACATAAATGCTTGATATGTAGTTTATACTTCGTGCTAAGAAATAAAGACAAACTCGCCAAGCGTAGATAATATCAGATGAGATGAATGCGGTTATTGCAATTTTTTTTCTCATATATCCTGACTCCAATAATCAGCAAACACTCAGAATAAAGTGAGATGATCTGAAGGTCTTGTTGAATGAGTGTTGATAGTCTGAGGATCATCAATATTAACAGAGCTGCTGAAAATACTCTTTATTTCATGTCAATAGTTCCCGTTTTCACCTCATTTATCATGCTGATGTCTTCAGATCTGCTGTAAATTGACACTTAAAGCTCATTTCATTGCTGTCAGAAGACTGTGCATTTATGTCTGTTTTTCTTATCATTATTTATACTTGGACGGATTTACATTATTTATATTCTGTTGTCGGTGAGCATGAAAACAAACTGATATAATTTTGATTTTGGCAGATCAGCTCCTCCCACACCACTCACATCATCCGTGAAGCTCCTCCCACACCACTCACATCATCAGTGAAGCTCCACCCACATCAGTTCACCAATAAATGCTGGGATATTCCCATCAGAGCATCAGGAAGAGCTGAAATCTGCAGCGACTGAGTTTATTAAAGAGGGCAGAGAGAACAAGAGTGATCCAGAACGCTGCAGAATGAAACGCACTGAAGAACAAAGAGGTTGGTGTTTATTCTTCATTCATTCATGATGCTGAACAACATTCATGTTAGAAAGATTCAAGCACTCCTGCACATTTACAGTTAAACTATGAAAAATAGTGAACATGTGGGTACTTTTTTGGGTTTTTTTTTCCCCAATACATGGTCAGCTTTGCAAAACGTTCATATTGATTGTTAGCATCAGGTCAAACGTAATATTATTGTAGCTTTTTATTTTTTTTTTTAAACCGTAAACACCAATATTTATGAGGTAAATTAACTTCTTAACTTTACACTGTGCAAAATCATCACAAATTAGTATTGATGGTGTGGAATCTTTTTCTATTGATATACGTCTCCTCATTCACAATTGAAACAACGATGTGTCGTGAGTTCATCAACGGCTCCAACGACTTCAGGGAAGCCTGTTATCAACTTAAAGTGGCTGAACGTGAAAGTCAATGAACTGCCGTAGAGTAGTGGCCAAATGTGATGTCCAGCCATATGAACTTTGACATCTTCAACCCTAATTCAAATATTTTTAAAAATGTGTTAAAAGATGTAAGCATATCGTGTAGCTGTGCTTGGAGTCAATTTTGTGTGATAATGAAGTTAAATTTCCAATTATCTCAAATCATTTTTGGCCAGGCTGTCATGCAAAGTAATTATGAACACATGCAAAAACAAGAGACAACCAATGAAATATTAAAAACCGATTATGTTGTAGTCAATGAATGCTATATTTTAAAACATTTAAATGATATAAACATAAAACATTTATATAAAATCCTCATATTTTGATGGTTTAAGCGAAATTGTAGGGAAGGCCTAAGCGGGAAGGCCTGAAAACAGATGAGGAGGCTGCTTTGATTCCTTCTCACGTGAGTGACGCTGGGTTTTGATCGTCTGGAGCTGCTGTTCAAACTCTTGTTGGTATTTACTCTTGTGTACTGTACGTTCATTTTTTGTGCTTCCTTGTCGTTCGTTTGTCATCTGCGCTTCATCTGATTTCAAATATCAGCAGTGTTTGAATTTGAGAAATCGCATACAACACCTTTGAATGTATTAAAATGCATTATTGTTTACGTAATATTTATTACATTTATTTAAAGTTATTACATTTCTTATTAGGTCAGTTACAAAAAGAATTGACAATCAAGTTTATATCATTTTATCAACTCCATGTCATCATATAACTCCAATACTTCATATCTTCATTAGGAAGCGTGCGTCTCTTCCTCTCTGCTGCCATCTTGTTACTCCTAACTAGGTTACGAGACCTCTCCAGCTCTCCTAAATAATGTAGGAGCTGAGACCTAGTCTTGACACTTAGGAACCTTTATGAATCACACTTATTCTTAAGTCTAAGACTAAAATTACGTAATTCTTAGGATTTTGACACACTTAAGACTAAAATTTGACTCTGAGCGGCTTTTGTGTGCAAAAGTCAAGTCAAGTCACCATTATTTATATAGCGCTTTTTACAATGTAGATTGTGTCAAAGCAGCTTTACAGTGATAACTGGTACATTATTTTGGCTGCACAGCAGCTCGTAAGGAATAGTGTCAATGCAGGCAGATCAAAGCACTGTTGAATATCAAATGTCAATTGTCAAGTGTCCCCAACTAAGCAAGCCAAAGGCGACAGCGGCAAGGAACCCAAACTCCAACAGGTGACATCAGGTGGCAAACAGGTGTTAAAATGGAGAAAAAGCCTTGGGAGAAACCAGGCTTAGTCGGGGGGCCAGTTCTCCTCTGGCGAACAGTGCTTTGTTACGACTCAGGCTGCTATCATAAGTCAGATATGATCGCAACATTCAAAGTGTTTAATTCAGTTCCATCCAGTTGAGGATCGTATTCATCACACCGGTATGGACGGTTGTTGAGGAGATGTGCCACTGGTTGTCATGTTGATGAGGCCTTCATAGTGGATGATCTAGTTGACTCAATCTCTGCTGATACTTCAGGGCTGCGTTGTGGTTGTGTCATGGTGCAGGTCCTCGATCTCACCCGGATACGGCCCGGATCCGGCTGACTACGGTAAACCTCGGGATAAACAGAAAGACTAATATTAGCGTAGATGCCATTCTTCTTCTGATGTAACGAGTACATCTGGTGTTATTGGAAGTGTTCCCGGTTCCGGCTGACCTAATTTATGCAGCCTAATAATCCTTTAACGGATTTGAAAACATAAATTGATAATGTGTTATGTGTGTGCCAGGTTAAAGAGATGTGTTTTTAGTTTAGATTTAAACTTGACAGAGTGTGTCTGCTTCCCGAACAATGCTAGGAAGATTGTTCCAGAGTTTAGGTGCCAAATAGGAGAAGGATCTACCACCTGCAGTTGATTTTGATATTCTAGGTATTATTAGCTGGCCTGAATTCTGAGATCGTAATAGACATGAAGGACTATAATGCATTAAGAGCTCGCTCAGGTACTGGGGAGCTAAACCATTTAGTGCTTTGTAAGTAATTAGCAAGATTTTAAAATCTATACGATGTTTAACAGGAAGCCAATGCAGTGTTGACAGAACCGGGCTGATATGGTCATATTTCCTAGTTCTAGTAAGAACTCTAGCTGCTGCATTTTGTACGAGCTGTAGTTTATTTATCAGGCGAGCAGAACAACCACCTAGTAGAGCGTTACAGTAATCTAGCCTTGAGGTCATGAACGCATGAACTAACTGTTCTGCATTTGTCATCGAGAGCATATGTCGTAATTTAGATATATTTTTAAGATGGAAGAATGCGGTTTTACAGATGCTAGAAACATGGCCTTCAAATGAAAGATTGGTATCAAAGAGCACACCCAGGTTCCTAACTGACGACGAAGACTTAACAGAGCAGCCATCAAGTGTTAGACAGTAAAAAACAAAAATAACGACTTTATTCAACAATTTCCTCACTGACGCTGTTGATGTGAGCACCACGACGCATGCATGTGATGCTGACGCAGAAGCCGGCCAATAATGAGCTGGCATTCTGACGTAGAACCTGGAAGCGCTGCACTGTGTTTACCACATATACAGTGTCAGAGACTGACATGGAAGAGAAGAAATTGTTGAATAAAGTGGGGGTTTTTTTGTTTTGTTTTTTTGCGCACAAAAAGTATTCTGGTCGCTTTATAACATTAAGGTTGAACCACTGAACCATTTTGACAATGTCTTACCTTTCTGGGCCATAAAAAGTGGTAATAACGTTGCAGTCTATGGAGGGTGAGAAAGCATCGGATTTCATCAAAAATATCTTAATGTTAACGAGTTTGGGAAAACATGAGGGTGAGTAATTAATGACCGAATTTTCATTTTTGGGTGAAACTAACCCTTTAACATACACGCCATATAAAAATTCAGCATTATATTTCGTATACCTCAACTGAATTGAGGTAATTTGTTTATTTGTTTTTATTTTATTACTGACTCTTCACTTCAATTCAGTTTGAAATCAAGCTTTTCTTGTGCTGCGTGTGAGCTATTGCAACAAAGCTACCCTATTGTATAGACACAAATACACAGAGTGAGCAAATATTTAGGTGAGATTATTGTAATGGTAACTGATCAGTGTTTAAATATGTGAACAAAAGGCTAAATTAAAATCTGTTCATCGTATAAAGCGTACGTGTCTCTTCAGAAGGCTTGAATTAAACCGCTCCATTCAACTTGATTACTGTCAAGAGTCTTGTGCTTTTTGAAGCTTGAAAATAATGATTGCCTTGACAAAATAGATGGACATAACAATTAGATTTTAAAATATCTATATGGCAGTATACAGTATGTGGTGGTATTTAAAATGTTACTGAATATTGATCATTTTCAAGGTATTGTACTGAAGTTAGAAATCCTAGTGAATTCATGCACTTTGTTGGAAGTAGCTATTTTCTACTTAGATCTATGATTGATTGATTGAATATTGTTTGGTAATTCATTAAATATCGCCAGCTAAAAAGTAATTTGTACTTTTACTTGTAATTGAGTATTATTTCAGCAATGTAACAGTACTCTTTCCACCACTGGAAAACACAAACCCTACTGAGCAGTCAGATGTCCGTATGAACAAAGACGCAGATGCCTCAACAGGCCATATCTGCTGCTAAACTACCTGTTGATGTGTAGGAACTGCAGATGACAGCATGATTGGCAAAATGTTGGTGCGATTCATTATCATGTAAACATAAGATATTGCGTCACCAAAAATGATTGAGGTCATGTACATATATTGTGTGATAAGTTGATATATTGCTTATTGCGACAGGACTAGTTAAAGTCGCGGTCACTCTAGACTAGCGGTTGGCAATTAAGTTTGGCATCGGGACAAAAAACTAATTTTCGCCACTAGATGCCGGGCCAAAACATAGTCAAAGGATAATTTAAGAAATTAGGCTAATGCAACTAGATTTGCCTGTGACAGACTGTTACAGTGTGTTTTGTAACTGGTAGTGAGCTGTAGTGGTTAAATCCTGTAGTAGTCAAGTCAAGTCAAGTCACCATTATTTATATAGCGCTTTTTACAATGTAGATTGTGTCAAAGCAGCTTTACAGTGATAACTGGTACATTATTTTGGCTGCACAGCAGCTCGTAAGGAATAGTGTCAATGCAGGCAGATCAAAGCACTGTTGAATATCAAATGTCAATTGTCAAGTGTCCCCAACTAAGCAAGCCAAAGGCGACAGCGGCAAGGAACCCAAACTCCAACAGGTGACATCAGGTGGCAAACAGGTGTTAAAATGGAGAAAAAACCTTGGGAGAAACCAGGCTTAGTCGGGGGGCCAGTTCTCCTCTGGCGAACAGTGCTTTGTTACGACTCAGGCTGCTATCATAAGTCAGATATGATCGCAACATTAAAAGTGTTTAATTCAGTTCCATCCAGTTGAGGATCGTATTCATCACACCGGTATGGACGGTTGTTGAGGAGATGTGCCACTGGTTGTCATGTTGATGAGGCCTTCATAGTGGATGATCTAGTTGACTCAATCTCTGCTGATACTTCAGGGCTGTGTTGTGGTTGTGTCATGGTGCAGGTCCTCGATCTCACCCGGATACGGCCCGGATCCGGCTGACTACGGTAAACCTCGGGATAAACAGAAAGACTAATATTAGCGTAGATGCCATTCTTCTTCTGATGTAACGAGTACATCTGGTGTTATTGGAAGTGTTCCCGGTTCCGGCTGACCTAATTTATGCAGCCTAATAATCCTTTAACGGATTTGAAAAAATAAATTGATAATGTGTTATGTGTATGCCAGGTTAAAGAGATGTGTTTTTAGTTTAGATTTAAACTGACAGAGTGTGTCTGCTTCCCGAACAATGCTAGGAAGATTGTTCCAGAGTTTAGGTGCCAAATAGGAGAAGGATCTACCACCTGCAGTTGATTTTGATATTCTAGGTATTATTAGCTGGCCTGAATTCTGAGATCGTAATAGACGCGAAGGACTATAATGCATTAATAGCTCGCTCAGGTACTGGGGAGCTAAACCATTTAGTGCTTTGTAGGTAATTAGCAAGATTTTAAAATCTATACGATGTTTAACAGGAAGCCAATGCAGTGTTGACATAACCGGGCTAATATGGTCATACTTCCTAGTTCTAGTAAAAACTCTAGCTGCTGCATTTTGTACGAGCTGTAGTTTATTTATCAGGCGAGCAGAACAACCACCCAGTAGAGCGTTACAGTAATCTAGCCTTGAGGTCATGAACGCATGAACTAACTGTTCCGCATTTGTCATCGAGAGCATATGTTGTAGTTTAGATATATTTTTAAGATGGAAGAATGTGGTTTTACAGATGCTAGAAACATGGCCTTCAAATGAAAGATTGGTATCAAAGAGCACACCCAGGTTCCTAACTGACGACGAAGACTTAACAGAGCAGCCATCAAGTGTTAGACAGTATTCTAGGTTATTACGTGAAGAAGTTTTTGGTCCAAAAATTAGAATATCTGTTTTTTCTGAATTTAGTAGTAGGAAATTACTGGTCATCCAATTTTTTATATCAGCTATGCATTCCGTTAATTTTGTGAATTGGTAAGTTTCGTCAGGGCGCGAAGAAATATAGAGCTGAGTATCATCAGCGTAACAGTGAAAACTAACACCATGCTTCCTGATGATATCTCCTAAGGGTAGCATGTACAGATTGAAAAGCAATGGTCCTAGTACCGAGCCTTGCAGTACTCCATATTCAACTTGTGATCGATATGACCTCTCTTCATTTACTTCTACAAACTGATAACGGTCAGATAAGTATGATTTGAACCATGACAATGCAATTCCACTAATGCCAACATAATTTTCGAGTCTATTTAAAAGAATATTATGATCAATAGTGTCAAATGCAGCACTAAGATCCAGTAACACTAATAGAGAGATACAACCACGATCTGATGATAAGAGCAAATCATTAGTAACTCTAATGAGAGCAGTTTCAGTGCTATGGTATGGTCTAAATCCTGACTGGAAATCCTCATAGATGCTATTTCTTTCTAAAAAGGAACATAGTTGTGATGATACTGCCTTTTCAAGTATTTTTGACAGAAAAGTGAGATTTGAGATTGGCCTGTAATTGACTAATTCTCTAGGATCAAGTTGTGGTTTTTTAATAAGAGGTTTAATAATAGCCAACTTAAAAGTTTTTGGTACGTATCCTAGTGATAAAGATGAATTAACGATATTAAGAAGAGGATCTATGACCTCTGGAAGCATCTCTTTCAATAGCTTAGTCGGTATAGGGTCTAACATACATGTTGTCGATTTTGACGATTTAACAAGTTTAGACAGTTCTTCCTCTCTTAAAGGAGTAAATGAATTGAATTTTTCCTCAGGGATACTACAATGCACCGTCTGACGCAATACTGTAGTAGACGGTTGCGTGGTTATAATTTTTTTTCTAATATTATCAATCTTGCAAGTAAAGAAGTTCATGAAGTCATCACTGCTGTGCTCTTTGGAAACATCAGAAGTTGAAGTTTTATTTCTTGTTAATTTAGCCACTGTATCAAATAAATACCTAGGGTTTTGTTTATTTTCTTCTAAAAGTTTTGAAAAATAGGCAGATCTAGCAGATTTTAAGGCCTTTCTGTACTCAACCATTCTCTCCCTCCACAAAATGCGAAATACTTCTAGTTTTGTTTTCTTCCAGCTGCGTTCCATTTTTCTGGCTGCTACCTTTAGGGCCCGAGTGTGCTCGTTGTACCATGGCGTTGGATTAATTTCCTTAATCTTTTTTAAACGCAAAGGAGCAACTGAGTCTAATGTGCTTGAAAAGACAGAGGCAATAGTTTCCGTTGCAACATCGAGGTCTTCTAAGCTGTCTGGCATGCTAAGGCGATGAAACTGATCAGGAAGATTATTTATAAAGCGATCTTTAGTGGTAGAAGTGATGGTTCTACCAAATTTATGGCAGGGAGGCAGTTTAGCTGTTTTGACTAAATGTAGTATACACGAGACTAGGTAATGATCTGAGATGTCGTCACTCTGCTGCAGAATTTCAACGGCATCAATATCAATTCCATGTGACAATATTAGATCTAAGGTATGGTTACGACAATGAGTGGGTCCTGACACGTGTTGTCTAACACCAATAGAGTTTAGAATATCTGCAAATGCCAATCCCAATGAGTCTTTTTCATTATCTACATGGATATTAAAGTCACCAACAACAAGTACTTTATCTGCTGCTAGTACTAACTCCGATAGAAAATCAGCAAATTCTTTGATAAAGTCTGTATGGTGTCCTGGTGGCCTGTATACAGTAGCCAACACAAATGTCAACTTACATAATGTTACGTAAAGTACCATCACTTCGAAGGAATTATATTTGAGAGACTTTTGACTAATACTATAAATATTACTATAAATTACAGCAACACCTCCCCCTTTGCCTTTCTGACGAGGATTGTGTCGATAATCATAACCTTGAGGGCTAGACTCATTTAAAGTAATGTAATCGTCCGGTTTTAGCCAAGTTTCTGTCAAACACAGCATATCTAGATTATTGTCTGTGATAATATCATTTACAATAAGTGATTTTGATGAAAGGGATCTAATATTTAACAACCCAAGCTTTATCATTTGTTTATCATTACTATCTCTATTTTTTATTTGTTGAACATCAATTAAATTTTTACCATTAAATGGGTTTGGAAGTTTTTTGTTTTTACTGATTCGGGGTACAGACACAGTCTCTATGTGATAATATCTAGGTGTAAGAGTTTCTATGTGTTGGGAATTATCTGACTTCTGTAACGTGAGGCAGCTAGCAGACGGTCGGTTTAGCCAGTCTGTCTGCTTCCTGACCTGGGCCACAGTTTGTCATGTTTCAGCTCTAAGACTATGTGCCATATTACTAGAGAGAAGAGCAGCACCATCCCGAGAGAGATGAATACCATCTCTTTTCAACAGGTCAGGTCTGCCCCAAAAACTTTTCCAATTGTCTATAAAACCTATATTATTTTGCGGACACCACTTAGACAGCCAGCCATTGAGTGATGATAATCTGCTAACTATCTCATCACTCTGACGAACAGGAAGGGGACCAGAGCAAATTACTTCTCCTGACATTGTATTTGCGAGTTCACACACCTCTTTAATGTTAATTTTAGTGATCTCCGACTGGCGAAGTCGAACATCATTAGTGCCGACGTGAATAATAATTTTAGAGTATTTACGATTAGCATTAGCCAGCACTTTTAAATTTGCTTTGATGTCAGGTGCTCTGGCTCCCGGCAAACATATGACTATGGTGGCTGGTGTCTCTATTTTCACGTTCCGTGTAATAGAATCGCCAATAACTAGGGCACTTTCAACAGGATTCTCAGTGGGTGCGTTACTGAGTGGGGAGAACCTGTTTGATGTTATTATTGGAACGGAAAAGTGGTGTTTTCCGCGGCTAGGCCGCCTCACTGTTACCCAAGTGCCCTGCTGCATGGGCTCTACAGCCAGAACCGAACAATGTACAGAGTTCACTAAGCTAATCGCATCCAAAACAGTATCTGAAGCCCTTGCGTTCTTACTATCCTCGATTAAAGTTTGGATGCGTGTCTCTAATTCTGAGATTCTCTCTGTCAGCCTGACTATTTCCCTACATTTATGACATGTAAATCCCTCGTCGCTGACAGAGAGAGCTATACTGAACATGTGGCAAATGGAACAGGTAACAATGCTAGGAGAGGATGACATGACTCACCGTGTTTGTAGACTGATCCGAGTTACCACAGCTGTTTGATGAGCGCGTTGAAAAGGAGCGCGCGAGAGACTGATGACAAGTTAACAAGCTAGCGAGATGCAAACGCGTTGTAACAGCGATTTAGATTCAAAGATTTCAAGCTAGCAACGTCAGATTAATGTAGTAGGCAATATTAAATATAAGGTACTAATAATATAAGCAACAATGAATAAAAGTAAGAGATTCAAATCGAAGCTATACGGAGTTACAGACGCAAACCACTCTGAGCAGCGAGGCAGACAGGAGCAATCCAAACAGTCACAGTAGGACAGTCACATTTGTGTGGCAGTGTCCGGGTTTTACACTGGATAAATTAATAAAGCAGAGTAGTGACACGTAACCTTGCAAGTACCTTCATTCACCAACTTGCAACACAGGCTGCCTTGCTAAAACACACATATGTCGGAGATGTCGGTCTCATTTTAATTTGCTTGCTACTACAACTTACTGTAGTAATTATTTGACGTAGCCTACTTTTACAATTTAAATTGTTTGCGTGCTTGAGGTACGCTATTATGTCGTGTGCAGAGTGACGTTAACTAGCTGGTGAGAGAAAATGGCACTATCAAAGAGCGAAAATAGGGTGGAAAGACAACTATGCGTTCATCCTACATAGCCGGTGTGTCTTATATAATAGAACCCGTTATAATCAGTGATATCGTCTACACTGGATGCGGTGCGGTGTGACACAACACATTCCCGACCAGAGAAAGGATTCCCCGTTCTCTTTCTGACATAGTCCAAGTGCTTTGCAACAGTCGGTTTGTCACGATCAGACAGCTTTTAGTTGATGGTGATAATAGACGGCACGAGACGAAGATCTATTTCAGAACCGTCTGCAGGCGCGGGCCAGATATTATTGCCGGCGGGCCAGCTTTCAGCATGTGAAATTTCTACAGACACTGCAATGGTCATGATATCTTTTTTTTTTACACTCCATATTTTTTGAATTATTTTGATGTACTGCAAATTAAATTAAAGTTTTTTTCTCTTTCATTTCAGACCTGATGGAAGTGAAGGAGGAGAGTGAAGAACTGAGTGAAGTGGAGAAACCTGTCAATCCTGGAGAAAAACCTTCGAGTCGCTCAAAGACAAAAAAGACATTTTTAAAGGAAAGAGCCAAGAAATCCACAACCTGCACTCAGTGTGGAAAGAGTTTCACAACCAAACGAAGTCTTGAGACTCACATGAGGATCCACACCGGAGAGAAGCCGTTCACATGTGATCAGTGTGAAAAGAGATTCTCAATCAAACAATATCTTAAGATTCACATGAGAGTTCATACAGGAGAGAAGCCGTTCACATGTGATCAGTGCGGGAAGAGCTTCAGCCGATCAGAACACCTTGAAAGTCACATAAGGGTCCACACCGGAGAGAAGCCGTTCATGTGTGAAAAGTGTGAAAAGACATTCTCAATCAGACAGTATCTTAAGATTCACATGAGAGTTCATACTGGAGAGAAGTCGCATGTATGCCATCAATGTGGGAAGAGTTTCAGTCAATCATCATGCCTTAAGATTCACATGAGAGTTCATACTGGAGAGAAGTCGCATGTATGCCATCAGTGTGGGAAGAGTTTCAGTCTATCATCAGGCCTTAAGAGACACATGAGGATCCACACTGGAGAGAAGCCGTTCACATGTGATCAGTGTGGAAAGAGTTTCACAAACAAACATAATCTTGATGTTCACATGAGAGTCCACACCGGAGAGAAGCTGTACGCATGTGATCAGTGCAGCAAAACATTTCTT
Source organism: Elopichthys bambusa (assembly GCA_037101425.1). Taxonomy (NCBI): domain Eukaryota; kingdom Metazoa; phylum Chordata; class Actinopteri; order Cypriniformes; family Xenocyprididae; genus Elopichthys; species Elopichthys bambusa. Next base: position 41,198,864 of record CM074435.1, on the reverse strand, counting down.
GGGTCATCAGACCTGAAGAAACACCTGACAGTTCATACGAAGGAGAAGCCACATTCATGTTCTGTGTGTGGAAAGAGTTTTTCACTGCTGCAAAATTTACACAGACATCAGAAAACACACACTGGTGTGAGAGAGTACATGTGCTTTGAGTGTGAGAAGACTTTTACTACAGCAAACTGTTTAAAAAAGCACCAGAGGATTCACTCTGGAGAAAAACCCTACACGTGTTCACACTGTGACAAGAGATTTAGTCTGTCAGAACATCTGAAAACACACGAGAGGATCCACACTGGAGAGAAACCTTACAAGTGTTCACACTGCGACAAGAGATTCAATCAGTCATCACATCTGAAAACACACGAGACGATCCACACTGGAGAGAAACCTTACAAGTGTTCACACTGTGACAAGAGATTCAATCAGTCATCATCTCTGAAAACACACGAGAGGATCCACAGCAGAGAGAAACCGCACACATGTGATCAGTGTGGAAAGAGTTTTACTATTAAAAGTCACCTGAAGCGACACATGAGGATCCATGCACCATGCATCACCACAGTGTGAAATCACAGTAAGAAGTTAATCTTTGTGCTGAACAACTACCTCATTTTACTTGCAGAGACTTGTGGGCATATCAATTCTCACAGTGTATTCAGACACCCCTCGTTGTCTTATTTTAAAGGTGCTCTGATTTGGGGTGTGTACACCTTTAAATGCTCGTGCTCCCCAAGCTCGCGACTCTAATAAACATTGCATAAACAATACCGAAGTTCACAATATAACTCTCAAAATGGATCTTTACAAACTGTTTGTGATGCAGCATATCAGATCACGTGAGTATGGCATGTATTTTGTGGTTGTTTGCTAACATTTGATTCTGAATGAGTTTGCTCCGCGGCACAAACTCGGTAAGAATGAAGATGCGTTTATGAATTATACAGACTACATGCGTTTTCGGGCTACAAATGAAAATAATGACATGGCTCTGGTCTCCGTGAATACAGTAAGAAACATGATGAAACAAATGTGGTAACTTTAACCACATATAACAGTACATTAGTAACAAATTAACGAAACATTTAGAAAGACAATTTACAAATATCACTAAATCATCATGAACAGTTATTATCGATCTATCTGCCATTTTCGCTATTAGCATTGCATGCTTCACATTACCTGCAGAACGTCTGATGATTCGGCTGTGCAGCTCCAGACGTTAATACTGCCTTAAACATGAGCTGATATATGCAAAAGTTGGGGGCGTATATATTAATGATCCCGACTGTTGCATCACAGTCGGTGTTATGTTGAGATACACCTGGTGTTTTTCACGTGCGAGATGGTGTTTGAGACTCACTGTATGTCATTTCCATGTACAGAACTCTTATTATTCAACTATGCCAATGTAGCGGTGTGTTTTCTGCGTTGTGTCGTAATTAAAGACAGACTGTGAAAATTCTTTCCATCAGGTCCTTGTTTTATTCTGGATAACACAAATGAAAATATATGAGGCAGCATATAATTAAAGAAAAGTAAAGAAAAATAATCAACAAAACATCGGAGTGTACATCACAGAGGGACTTTGAATCACAATTATACAAATATATCACGTGAATTCGTCTGTTACATGAAATACGTTGCTAATTGAATCACCACAAAACCTACCGCTGTGACGTCTCATGCCGACTGGGAAGCAGCAAAGTGCGTCAAGTCAGCATGGCGGCAGTAAACCCCAAATACGGTCATGGCAAGTGCAATCACAAAATCATTTTCTAAAATACACACCTGCTACACTCCCCCCTGCTGGCTTCCACTTGACAAAACAAAAGAGCACAACTTAAAACATCAAAATGCCACAAAGTCACGATAGAGAAAAGCAAGAAAAAAAAAATCTACCATAGTACCAAAGACAATACTGTATATCACGTGAAACACTAAATACTCCAGTCTTAAGGCTATTCTTTGCAGAATTAGAAATGCAGGAGGGTTGCAAAGCCTTTAAACACTCACAGGAATAACATGCCTGTTACATTTTTGCACATTATTTCATAGAATCTCGTCTACTTTTTAGATCACTCTTAAATTCTCTTCCTTATAAGGTACCACAATCACAGATATTCAAATTTAATTACAGAATTTAATCAAGTCAAGTCACCTTTATTTATATAGCGCTTTTTACAATGTAGATTGTGTCAAAGCAGCTTTACAGTGATAACTGGTATATAATTTTGGCTGCACAGCAGCTCTTAAAGAAAATAGTGTCAATGCAGGCAGATGCAAAGCGCTGTTAAATATCAAATGTCAAGTGTCCCCGACTAAGCAAGCCAAAAGCGACAGCGGCAAGGAACCCAAACTCCAAAATCACAAATAAACAAATTAAATAATTTTCATGAGTATCAAACACGTATATGAACATAAAACACTACAACCCAGACAAAACTTCTGATGCATATTCTGGATCAGTCTAATGACTGGTTTAACCACCCTCCCACATCGGGTTCTGACAGTCAGTGACCCACCCTGACCAGAAGGAACTCTGGAACACTTCTTTAATTGGTCAGTGGTTAAAGTATCAGTATGTACACCTTCATCTGCCTGATCAATGTCCTTGTCAGCGTCACATGTTAAAGATCTGCATTCTGTCTCAAATATCCGTCCATTGAGGCTTGTAGCACACGGTACAGTCAGGGAAATAGGCTGTTTATCTACACTTAACTGAACAGAATCAGATTCAGAAAGACTAACTTCTTCAGAAGCTGGGAGTTCAGACACCCATGCCACAGATCTCTCTTCTGGTTCAATGACTGGCAAGCTCATTTCGACAGACTTGATGAGCATGAGGCAACATTCTCACATGCATCAACATTAGACACCTCATTCTGGAGAGGTAGGCAGTTCACTGGCATAATTAGAGTTCTATGAACAACTTTCTCAGTACCAGTCACACAATTTCTGATACAGAATGTATGGACATCATCGTTCATTCCTGTCACTATGTAGATGTGACTCTCCCATCTATCAGCAGTTTTCCTCTTGCCAAGCTCGCCCTTATTAGCCAGCAGCACTGTATCGCAGATGTTCACTGGAGCACCTTTGCTTGCCTCAGTTGTTGTTTCGAAGCAGAACACTGGGCCACTAGCATATCTTGTGCAAGATCATCTCTCAAAGACTGCACATATTGATTGTAGTCGACCACCTGGTCATCAAGCAACGCAGAGTCGAACATCATGTCGATGGGCAATCTCGGAATTCTACCAAACATCAACTGAAATGGAGGAAAGCCAGTTGTCTCGTGAATCGGTGCATTATAGCAAAAAGTGTCACTGCTGGATTTGCGGTTACTAGTGGTAATGCACGAATCATGTTGCCTAACGTGCGGTTAAATCTCTCGACAGCCCCATTACCCATTGGGTGGTAAGGGGTCGTATGGGATTTTTTGAACACCAGCAAGCCGAAGCATTTCAGAAATAAGACAGCTTTCAAAACTGGCTTTCCCTGTTCTGAATGTACTCACTCGGGAAACCCGTAGATGCAAAAAAAAAAGTTGTCCCAGAGCTGCTTGGCAACTGCCTTTGCAGATTGATTAGGACAAAGGTAAGCCTGTGCCAGCTTAGTAAAATGGTCTGTCACGACTAATACATCTAGAGACTTATTGGCCGAGTCTTCAGCAGACCAAAAATCCACACAAACCATCTCAAGTGGTCTTGATGTTTTAACACTTTCCAGCGGAGCTCTCGCCCCAGGCTCTGGTGACTTGCTGACAACGCATCTTCTGCAGCATCTTACATACTCTTTAACATCTCTTTACATCCCTTGCCAATAGAACCGATGTCTGGTTTGGTAAAGCATTGTGTTGCCCCTGGTGTCCAGCTTCATCATGCACATCTTGGACATTCTCTGTATTCACTATCTGAGACTCCTCCAAGAGAGCACCATAGTTGTTGGAACACACTGAAACGCACAAACGGCTCACGGCCGAGGGCATCTGCTACTACATTCTACTACACCCCAGGGATGTTTTTGATGTCGAAATTATATGGAGCAAGCTTTGCGACCCATCTTTGCTTGCAAGCATCCAACTTGGGTTTTGTAAGAATGTAGCTCACTGGGTTGTTGTCCATCCACACTGAGAACTGCTGACCCTTGAGCCAGTGACTAAATTTGTCACAACTCTCCCATTTGAAAGCAAAAAACTCCAGCCTGTGTGCTGGATATTTGGATTGGGCATAATCTAGAGACTTGTTAGCAAAGGCTATGGGGCGAGCAACCTCTCCACCCGCCCCTACCTGAGAAAGCACAGCACCAAGCCCATTACTGGAAGGGTTGATAGACAGCAAGAAGGGTATACTAATATCTGGATGTGCCAAAATGACTTAAAGTAAAGCTTATTTCAGCTCACTAAAGGTGGTCTCTGCATTCTTGGGTCCAGTCCAAAGAAGTAAGTTTTCTGAATGCCGTCGCACGTTTCTGTCCTTTGGTATGCCTTGGTTTCCTCATACCTAATGTTAATGCATAGAGGGGTCTACCAATGTGAGAACAGCCTTCGATATACTGCTGGTAGAAAACCACTATCCTCAAAAACGATCTTATTTTTGTCTGTGATGGAATGTCAGTGCCATCTTCTATAAGATCCTGTTCTGTGATGTCAACAAAAGGCCAGGGGGGCTTGAGCCCCTGCCCCTTTGATCGCGAAAGTGAAAGTGCCCCTTGGGTCGCACCGCAGTGCCCCCGTGTTCCCATTTCTCCCCCCGGAACGTGATTTCTACCGAGGGAGAACAATCTGAACTTGTGGTTTGTGGGCAGTCCTGGCAGAACAAGCTGATGCTCTGTGGCCAGAGGCATGACAGTTTTATTCGACAGTGTGAAAAAGTGTCATGACTTGCATCGCTGCATACTTCACATGCTACATTTTGTTTGGTTACTCCACCCCTTGCTTTATGCTGAGGTCTGTTCACTCTCGTTGCCTGCTGACAAGAACCCTGGTCCAAAACTTGTTCCAAAAGACTGATCATGCAACTTAAAGGCTGATCCTAAGTACGGTACTCAGTATCCTGAGATGGCGCTACAGCTGTATTTTTCTCCACACCATGTTAATGGGCACTCAAAACGTCTGTCATGATGAGACCTTTGAAGGAAGAGGTGCAAGATCTTCAGAGGAGAGGAATAATTGCATGGGTAGAGAGTAGAGAGCAGCATGAATTGGATCAGTAGTATGGTGGTTTTGTCATGTCAAGCTGGAGGAAGAGTCCAGCTATCACCACATTCTCTTTCACGTTCAGAAGGTATTGTTGGGTGTGGATGCCTATATGGGCTTAAATCCGGCCCCTGAGATCTTTCAGAGAAAGCTCACGCTTATATCGGACACCTCCTGGTGGATTGAAAATAGACCCAGAAAAAGTTTGAGCAACAACACACATGCCAAAACCAACAGATGTATAAGGAGTTCAGAGACTGCTAGGAATGGTAAATTACCTCTCAAAGTTCTGAAACAATTGCAATTGCACCAGTGTTGAAGTATTACAACTCTGAGGAATAAAAGCATTTGAGCCTCATAAGATCTGGAGAAAGGGCACAGAGGTGCAGCCCATTGACTCGAGATCCTACAGTGTCCAGCTGGATTCTGGAGGTGTGAAAAAAGGAGAAACAGTGGACATCTCCGAAGGGAGCATGCAATGTTATTCTCTATTGAATAGAAGAGACATAAACAATTATAAAACCACTTTTAGAACTAAAATTACTCTTGTTTCAAGCAGACTCAGCAGAAAATTTTTAAATGGACAATAACAATGAGTTGTTGATAAAATGACTAATAAGTTTAATCAATCATTACTTGAAGCAAATACAAAAATTAAGTACAAGTGACACCAAATGAGACAGATGTCTCTCTTTACTGACTTATAAGAGCCAAAGCATCTCAAGAGAAGAAGAGAAGCGAAGTGTCCAGTTTCAAAGATACATGAAAGTATATCTTGCATTTGCATGGAAGAGTAGAACACTTATTATTAGAGTATAAAAACTTACACTTTCCTTCATAAAAGAGAACTGAGTGATGGAAATCCATTAAGAACATTAACACAGACTCCTGAAGATGAACTGTGGATGATGTTTCTTTGCCGTGTCTCTCGCTGCAGCTGATCAAGACAGATTTCTATGCTTTATCATGTCACGTTTAGTGTCACTGCTGGATCTGAAGTTGATCTAGTTACTGTGATCGTGACCGTAGACTAGATCATTGATCAAACTCTTGATGTGTTTCTCTCCAGTGTCTTTCATGTGTTTCCAAGGTTTCAACATATAGCGCCATGTCTTTTCTGCTGTAATATTATGAATGAATCTTCTCCTTTGTGTGAATCTTCAGGTGTTTCTTCAGGACTGATGCTCAATGAATCTGTTTCCCGCACTGATCACAGTTAAATGGTGTTTCTTCAGAATGTGATTTCACTGATCCGCTTCTTCCCAGTGTGAACTCTCATGTGAATCTTCAGGCTTGATTTACATCTGAAACATTTCTTAAACTGAGGGCAGATTTTTTAGCTTCTGTTTCTCCTTTCTTGTTCACATCCATCAGGTCTAAAAGAAACATTAAATCATGTGAGATTTCAAATGTGAAATGAAAAGTGAAGCTCAAAGTCAAGATCACTGATGAGTTCCCATCAAATCTGGTCAACAACTGCTGTGTCATGATTATGATCTATTTTAATGTCATGGAGATGATTTGTGTTATAAATCACTAGTTTGGTCATGAAACTAGACATGTAATCTGTAAGCAATCACATCGTTTCCTACACGACACAAGCTAATTGGCCGATGCTGCTTTTGCAGCCAATAAGATGCTTGCTCAATATTTAAATAGTGGTTTGGTGATTTTTTTTATTTTTATTTTTTATTCTCGACATGAAACAATGTACAGTAACTAGTGAGCAACCGCATGTTCTTCAGTATCATGATTTTTCATTCTGCAGGTTCTGGATCACTGAAATCGAAGCAAATGCGTGTGTTCAGGCACATTGTTGGCGTGTTGCTATTTTGAGGCAACTGAAATAGACTGCGCCATTGACCAACTGAAACCTGGTCTAAAGTCAATGGTGCAATATATTTTTGTTATTTAAAGAGCGTGTTAGTAAAATGTGCCTATTGGTGGGTGCACAATGTGCGTACACTCTGCTTATTACACACACAGGGACGTGCAGCAACACACAAACCTGCCAAATATTAAAAAATTCAGTTTTTACGCCTGCTAATTCCATCATGTAAATAGCAAATCCGCCATGGTCAAGTGCAACTGGCTTTTAAAGGGAGATGAGACTCGGATTGGTATATTGCATGTTACGCCCAAAACACACCCACTACTTATTAAGAGACTAGGGACAACCCTTTTTTCCATCGTTAAGTTTTTCCCGTCTACCATTTTTTTCCATTGTTAAACTAGCAAAAGTAGATTTGGACGCCCTAAGTGGTTCAGACCTTGCACATAAATAGCTAAAATAGGGCCCTATGAGTTATATTTAATATCAATCAATTGTTCTCATAAGGAAGGGGGCTTCAGGGACAAAGGTTTGTGAACCACAGTTTTAGATCAGCGGTTTCTGTGAAGGATCCAGAGGACATGCATCAGTTCATCAAATTTCCACACTCCACTGCACAAGATGCCTTCTGACAAGATGCCTGCAACGCCTGTGATGGCCACCATAACAGAATCTCGAACCGAGATGGCTGCAATGCCTGAGCCCTCAGTCAAGATGGCTGCCACACCTGAGCCCTCAGTCAAGATGGCTGCCACGCCTGAGCCCTCAGCCAAGATGGCTGCCACACCTGAGCCTTGTCTTGTTTCATTTTTACGATTTCATGTCTTTTATTTTGTAGTTTGTTTCATGCTTGTTTGTTCTGTGCTTCCCTTGCTCCTTGTGTGCTCCCTTAGCCAATGTGTCATGTGGTTATGAGTTATGGTTGTTCATTGGTTGTCTTAGTCATGTGTCCTGTGTTCTCATTGGTTTACTGCTTCATAAACAATGAACAACAGGTGTGTCTTGTTAGCTCATTAGTCGGTCTGTATAAACATACCTCATGGTCAAGTTTGCTCATGGTCGGGTCAAGTGTTTTGTATTTGCTCACTTTGGATTCTATTAAATAAACTGCACATGGGTTCTTCACCCTGCCTTCAGTGGACTTAATGTGACAATAAGTTACTGCGACTGCGTCCACGGCTGCGAGTGCTCCCACGACTGCGAGTGCGTCCATGGCTGCGAGTGCGTCCACGGCTACGACTGCGCCCACGGCTGCGACTGCGTCCACGGACCCTTTGAGGTGTCGTCATGGAGGATGTGGATAGCCCAATGAAATAACAAAAATAAAGCCTGTACACATCACGCATGTACGCACACATCACACATTTATGCATGAATGACATGAATGACTTATAATAATAATGACTGAATCTCACAAGAATTATAACAAGAATCCACCAAAATGTCCTGTTGCTCAGACTTTACTGCTCATGAAGACGAACCACTTACTCTTGATTTCAGACTGTGATTGGTTTTTATTTGAGTGAATAATGAAGATCAAAGAATGAACCTCTTCCCGCATGGATAGAGGAGATCCAGTTTCTCCACTGCATGGATCCTCATGTGTATCTTCAGGTTACTTTTAGTAGTGTAACTCTTTCCACACTGATCACACATGTGCGGCTTCTCTCTGCTATGGATCCCTTTTATGTGTTTTCAGATATGATGGCTGCCTGAATCTCTTTGTCACAGTGTGAACAGTGCACGGCTGCGAGTGCTCCCACGGCTGCGACTGCTCCCACGGCTGCGACAGCGCCCACGGCTGCGACTGCGCCCACGGCTGCGAGTTGCTCCCACGGCTGCGACTGCGTCCACGGCTGCGACTGCGTCTACGACTGCGTCCACGGCTGCGACTGCGTCCACGGCTGCGACTGCTCCCACGGCTGCGACTGCGCCCACGGCTGCGAGTTGCTCCCACGGCTGCGAGTTCTCCCACGGCTGCGACTGCGTCCACGGCTGCGACTGCGCCCACGGCTGCTACTGTGTCTACGACTGCGTCCACGGCTGCGAGTGCTTCCATGGCTGCGACTGCACCCGGCTGCGAGTGCTCCCACGGCTACGAGTGCTCCCACGGCTGCGACTGCGCCCACGGTTGCGAGTGCTCCCACGGCTGCGAGTGCTCCCACGGCTGCGAGTTGCTCCCACGGCTGCGAGTTCTCCCACGGCTGCGAGTGCGTCCACGGCTGCGAGTGCTTCCATGGCTGCGACTGCACCCGGCTGCGAGTGCTCCCACGGCTACGAGTGCTCCCACGGCTGCGAGTTGCTCCCACGGCTGCGAGTTCTCCCACGGCTGCGACTGCGTCCACGGCTGTGAGTGCTCCCACGGCTGCTACTGTGTCTACGACTGCGTCCACGGCTACGACTGCGTCCACGGCTGCGAGTGCTTCCACGGCTGCGACTGCGTCCACGGCTGTGAGTGCTCCCACGGCTGCTACTGTGTCTACGACTGCGTCCACGGCTACGACTGCGTCCACGGCTGCGAGTGCTTCCACGGCTGCGACTGCGCCCGGCTGCGAGTGCGCCCGGCTGCGAGTGCTCCCACGGCTGCGACTGCGCCCGGCTGCGAGTGCTCCCACGGCTGCGACTGCGTCCACGGCTGCGACTGCGCTCACGGCTGCGAGTGCGTCCACGCCTGCTACTGCGTCCACGGCTGCGTCCACGGCTGCTACTGCGTCCACGGCTGCGACTGCGTCCACGGCTGCGACTGCGCCCATGACTGCGACTGCGACTGCGCCCACGGCTGCGAGTGCATCCACGGCTGCAAGTGCGTCCACGGCTGCGACTGCTCCCATGGCTGCGACTGCGTCCACGGCTGCGACTGCTCCCACAGCTGCGAGTGCTCCCACGGCTGTGACTGCGTCCACGGCTGCGAGTGCTCCCATGGCTGCGACTGCGTCCACGGCTGCGACTGCTCCCACGGCTGTGAGTGCTCACACGGACCCTTTGAGGTGTCGTCATGGAGGATGTGGATGGCCCATTTGCCACACTGAAAAAAAATACAACCTTGTGTTACAAACTTACTATATATTCATAAATGTATTTTCATTATGAAACTATACATTAGTAAAAGCAACACTGTAAAAAACAAAACAATAGCAACTATAAATACAACAGCACAACAATGAAATAACAAAAATAAAGCCTGTACACATCACGCATGTACGCACACATCACACATTCATGCATGCAAACACATGAATGCACACACAGGCATGAAAACACTTGAATGCATGCACATAACACGTGTACACGCATGCATACACATGAACGCAAACACATACAAATGCACAGCACATTCTAAAATGCATGAAACAGAACTGAACTGAAACACTGAATCTATGTATATTTTCTGACATTTCTCACAGCTTATTTAGAATAAAAGGACAAGTTTCACTTACCAATCCATGTCTGGATCAACACCAGCAGCATATCCTTCCTGAACGTCTGAATATGCAGACTCCGGGTCTGAAGAGTCCCGCTCAGCCTCCTCCCAAGTGTCATCAAAAATAAACTCAATCACCTGTTCTCTTGTATACCCTGTTTTCGACATGTTTTTGTCCGTTTTGTAATAATGTTTTGTAATCGAAAACTGCCGCGATCCGTATTTCTCCGTTCAAATTCTTTCTTCCCGCTCTCCCTAAAAAACCGCTGTCATTTGCTGACGGAAAGCATACAATTACCGTAATAAGCCGTATATTGGTGTAAAGCACATGTTGTCTACTTATCAGGTTTTACAGTGTGTAAACCTCAACAATGTACCTAGAAATGTTTTGTGAAAGCCATAAAATGTGTCCTCTGATCTGTCACAGGCCAGCTTCCTGATATACTGCCGGAGGTGACGATACCAACAGTGACTGTGATAATGCTTACAGAGGGATCCACATAAGCATCAGCAGCAATATCATTTGTGCTGGACTGTTAAATCAGGGAGGAAAAGATTCATGTCAGGTAAGATACCAGTCGTTCATTTTAACACTTTTTAATCCAAATCAATTTACAAAACACTACTTATCAGTTTTGATTTGATAATGTTGCAAACAGATGCTTAATATTTTCTGTGATACTTTTTTCAGGATTCTTTGATTAATAAAAAGTTAAAGAACAGCATTTATTTATTTAGACATCCTTTGTAGCAATATACAAATTTGGGGTCCGTAATTTTTTTTTTCTTTGATAGAAATTAATACTTTTATTCAGCAAGGATATTTTAAATTGATAAAAAATTGATATAAAGATTTGCTTTGCTATAAAAGTTTCTATTTTAAAAATTGCTGTTCTTTTTAACTTTTTATTCATCAAAGAATCCTGAAAAAAAGAATCACAGTTTCCAAAAAAATATTAAGCAGCACAACTTTCCAACATTGATAATAACTGAGTATCAAATCAGCATATTAGAATGATTTCTAAAGGATCATGTGACACTGAAATAAATAACACATGCATAACAATTGCTGCAATCAAAATATATTTACTAAATTGGAATTAATTGGATGCAAAAAAGAAATAACTGTTATTTCATGTTATGACCAAACTAAATGTTTGTATATGATTTATATCAAAGTTATATAAATTTCCCATAAATTCTCCTATATTCCTGTAAATTCCAAAACTCCCCAGGTTAAGTTAATGTGGAAATTTTTCGGAAATTTTCCGGAAACTTCCCGCCCCTTTGCAACCCTAGTTACTAGTGACTTTTTCAGCTGCATGAAAACGTAAATCGGTCCAATCTGAATAAGAAAAGTAAGCCTGATTAGCACTTGCTAGACAGGACAAGCTCACACTACAGAACTTACTTTTTTCCAAGGCTTCAAAAAACAAAGTTTGAAGAAACGATCATGAAAGCTTTTATCTTTTATTTGCAATGGTTAATAGTTTAAAATTTGCAATCGTACATTCATCAGAGATCCAATCCAAGACCCAAAAGCTTTTCTTACTCAGTATTTTTGTCTCGTTTCCAGTCCAAATATCTATAAATTCTTAAATCAAGAAGCATTCAGTTGTCTTGTTTTCTGTGGGGGGAAAATCTTAAGTGAGTTTTTGCTTAAAACAAACTAAATTATCTGCCACTTGGGATAAGAAAACTAATCTTAATTCAAACGGAAACTAGATTATTATTTTTTTTAGCCAATTGGCAGATAATTTTGCTTGTTTTAAGCAAAACCTCACTTAATTTTGATTTTTTTTTTCTTGTCATCTTGTCATTTTACTCGTCTAGTAAATGCATCTAGCGTCTAAGTTTGGGCATCGCTCTGACATGAACATTTGACAAAGTCCAAGATGGAGTCAGACTTCCACCCCCTCTGAAGCTCATTTTTTGTGTATTAAATGCACTCTTCGTCTCTTTTTCCGTAGATATGCTTATCTCTCACAGAGAAGATTCTGCCTAAGTTGACCCTACCAGCCAGTTCAGCGGACAGACGCGGTCATTTCACCAAGATCGCTCTTGTTTGGGCGTCATCATGGCTGAAGACATGGAGAGAGCCAGAGATGCAGAAGCTCCAAACCACATTGTGTCTTGTCTTGCTTTGCTCATGTATCACACTGTTGACTAAACAAAGTTCATTTCTAGCTCTAGTGATACTGATGATGTTAAACTTGTTACAGTTTGAACATGTTTTATGGTATACAGTTTGTATTTTGGTGTAGTTCTCTATATATATCACACATAAAGAGCCTTTGTTATGTAGAAGCCGAGCATCTGAATGTGTCGTGATTAGTGATTTACAGCACATCATCTCTAATGTGTAAACGACAGGACCTGTAAAGATGACTGCAGTGTTAATGGACTCACATAAAGTCTTTGTTATGTAGATAATGTGACTGTCATGATTTACAGTGATTTACAGCACATCATCTCTAATGTTTAATCGACTGCAGTGTTAATGGAGTCACACATAAACCAGCTCACAAAACATGCCTTTGTCATTTTAAAGTAGTACAACTACAACTCAAAACACTATTTACAGTCAAAGTAACTGAATAACATCAAAATACGTGAAATTGAAACACTCAAAACGCTTTGTGATAAAGTATTTAAGACAACAGTCAAACTATATAACTGTATATATATCTGTGATCAGTGTCAGGTAAATGTAAATAAAAATTTAAATTAAAATAAAACATTATATATATGTCAATGTTACATGTTGGAGCTGAACTCTGCAGGACTGTGGCTCTCCAGGACCCCTGGTATATACAGTATGTCAACAATAAATAACGCTCAGCGTAAATGAGTACACCCCCTTTGAAATTTGAAACAATATCTCAATGAACACAAAAACAATTTCCAACATGTTGCTACAAGAAGATCAGCAAAGCTTTACTACATGGTACAATATGTAAAAAAGACGTCCAGGTCGTCCACGGAGGTTCACACCTCGACAGGATGAGAAGGGCTGAAGAAAGTCGGCGTGCAAGTTCACTGCAGTTATCTAAAGAAGTAGAACGCCAAACTGAGGCGACTATTTCCCGTGACACGATACGCCGTACACTGCAGAGGAATGGCGCGCACGAAAGAAGCCTCTCCTAAAGCAAAAAAGAGTTGCTGACAAAGATGAAGACTACTGGGACTCTATCCACTGGAGTGATGAGACCAAGATGAATGTTTTTAGGACTGATGGCTTCAAAACTGTATGGCGTCACGAAAGGTGAGGAATCACCCTAATTTGAGTAAAACTGTATATGTTACATTATATGTCGACACTATATATAAACTAAGTTCCATCTTCCATTTATTTATGGTATCTACATATACTTTAAAACAGTTAAGGAGGTGAAGAGATTGTTTGTTTCTTACTAAACTAGAGCATGATGGGCCATCAACACCTGGGCAGGGGCTGCAGGATTGGTTGTTTTATCTGAGGGCTGATTGGTTGTTTGATCCACATACACGTTCATATATGTAACGTCAGGGCTGCACAAATAGTGAACATGGACGGCTGACGCATTAGCCATTGTGGTTACGAGTCACGAGTGGAGGCCTGGATTAAGAGACAAGGGTGGACGTCGAACATCCCTCAGGCTTCCCCAATACTCCAGCAGTGGGAGCCGTACGGGACAGTGGCTTTGTGATGAAAATGGTTAACACTCAGCGCTGGAAAGGACTGATTGTTCAGGATGTCCCAGGGAAAGGCCGTGGTGTCTTCACCAAGAGGTCCTTTAAACACGGCGAGGTAGTCTGCGACTACTACGGACGGCAGGTCGGCCGAGAGGAGGGAATGAAGATCTACTCCTCGACTGCTGACGTGAGACCTGGCTACAGAACAAAGAGGGCATCGATGCTCATGAAGAAAACTGCCAGTGCCACCCCCAAACCGTGACCAATGGACGTCTGATCAACCACTCCAGAAAGAGGGCCAACATCCATCCAAGGCTGTTCGTCCACAATGACAGAGATGTCCTTCGTTGCAGTTAACGCAGAGCTCCGCTTTGATTACGGCCTGAAGAGAAAATGTTTTGCCGGTGAAGGAGTAAATTTAAGCTTCACATGTTAACGTAGGCTACACAAAGAAGTGTGAGCGGGCTATTTTCCAAGCCACATTACTTTTTGTGCCTACTTCTTTCTCTTTTTGAGCCACAAAACACCACCTCTCTAGCTCTCCAAGTTGCCCTGAACGACTCCCCTGCGACTGTCTCTTTTGAGCGAGCCTTTTCCAAGCCATTCATTTTTTTGCCTACTTTTTTCTTTTCAGCCACAAAAAAAAGTAAAAAACAAAACAATATGCACCAATATACATACTTTCAGTATTCATACTGGTACTGCAACAGGTAATGACACAAAACCTTTATACACAACAATGTAACAAGTTTTCAAGTTGATGTCTACTACTAGTGTTAATGTTCTGTTTATTTTATGTGGTTTAGCTTTTCTGTTTGTTCAATAAATCGCATTGTCACCCTTGCCGTGTGTCACAGGCTTTGATTCCTCACAGATGAAACCCACAACTCCAGCCTTTGTGCTGTTTGAACTCACGACCCAGAGACGGACAAACAGAGTTTAGTCAATAAACATGTTGGAACAAAATACATTTATTCCAAATAAAATAATTATTATTTATTATACACATCTACTAAAACACGCATATCACTAAAATTTGGTCAGAGGATCCATTAAATGGTTTTATATTCAGACGATTCTGATGCAACAATTTAATATTTTATGTAATTTTCAAGTTCTAAAGGCTGTATTTATCAATATAGAAAGCCATTTGCTTCAGATTTTTAAATGTCAAATGCACCAATAGGTCACATTTCATAATTACAACGATGTTATTAGGTAAAATGTACATTACATTACATGTACATTACAGCTCATACCTACACATCATTAGCCTTGAAATGAACTGTCCACAGATATATAATGACTTGAGTGGATTTTGTCAACTTATATTAGACATATATGTCTTCAATAAATGAAAAAAAAAAATAAATCCTCTAAATATAAGTGTATTAGTAACTGTATTAAAAACTCACAATTCAATAAACCACACATATCAAAACAATGAGGTTTTGAGTTGTAACACATTTGTGTCACAGCAGCCTACTTTAAAACATTAAAGCATAATGTCAACTGTTACTTAATCAAAACTACTGAAAAAGTAAAACATTGAACAAATGGTAGGCTATTATAGACTAACGGTATATAGATAACAAATATCTGAAATTGTATTATTTGTCTTATTTTGGTAGCTCAACTTGAACTTGAAAGGACACATGCACCGGGATAGTGCCAAACCTAAGCAAATTAGGCAGTACTTACCAGGCAGTAAGTACATTTCAGACACATGAATTCAAGGCCTGGAAAGTACTTGAATTAAATTTGAAATAAATTCTGTGAAAATTATAACATGCCCTAATGGGAGAGTTGGGTAAGATGAGCCATTTTTTACTTATGTGGTCCTCAAGATAAGGAAAAATGAGGCAGAAGTACAATGAAAGTATTGGAAGTAATTTCAGGATGTTTCCCATCACTTTAAATGATCAGAATAGGTCTATGACAAAGGGCTCTAAAAATATGGCTTCTTATAAAAAAGTGTTCCTGTGGCTCAATTTGCCCGAGTCGAGTCAGTAACTGACCATCTAACCATCAAACCTCTTTTATAAGATTACCTCTTTTGAAAACTAATTTAATAATCAAATATCCGTTTACAAATATTTATATTTCTTTTCTTAAAGCTACCTTAAACAATATGTTGAACACCAAAGTTGTAACCTTCCCAAAAACAGACTAAACAGAGAATTTGAGTAAAATTAAATAAAAAATGAATTAGAATGAATGAATGTTACTGAAACTTATAAATATTTTAGTCAAAATGTTCTCGACATGGTATTTTTTCTGCAATGTCGACCATGTTAGGCCATTAGGGACTGGAAAGATATATATGATGAAACATCTTCTGGTTCATATCAGAGAATCATACACTGTTCCTATCAATAGCAGTTTATACTTCAGAGATTTAACTTACAAGTGCCTTGTGGTGGGGTAAACACTGGCTCAATTTACCCCACACCATTTGGCTCATAGCTGCCATTTTGGGAAAAACAAGCTAGCTTACCAATTCAGGATAATATTTAGCTAAATGATTTGCGTGTTTTTTTTTCTTTTTTTACATTGCTAAATGACCAATATGATTCATAAATATTTTTAGACATGGACAAATTTGCTTTGATGTAACAGCCGTTACATCTGTTATGCTAAAATTTTACTTTGACAAGCCGAAAACAGTTTTTATAAGCGCCTTCCACTCCTCCCATGTGCTTCTCCTTTTCACAGTCTGGCAGAAATAACAGGTAGTTCTAAAATACATGGTCACATGGCATTAAAAGTGTACGGTTGCCAAGATACAGGGGGTGGGTCAACTTATTTTGGCTTGCTTAGTCGGGGACACTTGATATTTGATATTCAACAGTGCTTTGATCTACCTGCATTGACACTATACTTTAAGAGCTGCTGTGCAGCCAAAATAATGTACCAGTTATCACTGTAAAGCTGTTTTGACACAATCTACATTGTAAAAAGCGCTATATAAATAAAGGTGACTTGACTTGACTTACCCCACTCTTCCCTATATTTGTTTTGGAATATTATTTTACAATCAGTTTCCGAGTGTTTTCCATTGCGGTACTTCCTCTTGCTTGTTATTAGGCGGGGTTTGGACATTTGAGCTGTGACCGAAATTAACTTTCTTATAGGGGTGTGCGATTTTGATCTTGGACGATTAAAAGATCTCCACGATCTGCTTTTGAAGAAATATTGTTGTATCGTGCTATAGTGCTTTCTGTCAGTTGCAGTCCTGGCGCCTCTGTCTCAACATACTGTGTAGTACATACCTATTGACTACCATAGTAGGAAGAATAATTACTATAGTAGTCAATTGGTTACTGACATTCTTCCAAATATCTTTCTTTGTGTTCAGCAGAACAATGAAATTCAAACAGGTTTGGAACTACTTGAGGATGAATAAATGATGACAGAATTTTCATTTTTGGGTGAACTATCCCTTAAAAAAAGTCAGAATTACATGATTATGAAGCCACAATTGTGTCTTATAAAGTGAGAATTGACCACCTGTAATTTGTAGATTAATGTATTCGATTCATTTTTAAATCAGCATGGTCAAATTAATTTTTGAGTATTTGTTTAACACTGATATTAATTTGAACCACTGCAGAAAATCTCCTCATATCACAATTTATATAATTGCTATTTTTATTGGATTGTATTTCTAATCCAAAGTAAATTTTTTATAACCAAAGATTGACACTGTATTCTAGCCTATAACTTTAACATATTCACAATTCGTATTTCAATTGAAGACCTATAATACCGTTACTCTCCAACCCTGCGAATTTTGTAAGGCATTCAGCAGCCTACGAGTTCACTGATTCAGTTATCTTTTCTTTTTTCTTGTGTCATTCTTTCCGCCTGAACTGAATACACAACGCTTTTAAGTTTCAGTTTTCACAATTATTTATTTAGGTCTCTCTCTCCCTCTGACTCGTGATCTCTCAAGTGTTGTACATTAGAGGCGAAGTTTCGCAGCAGCACTAATTATAGTTAAATATAACACATTTCTGATTTAAATGTCAGCGAGTGGTGGTTCGACCCAGGTTCGAGGCCCGCACAGAGCGGGGCGAGTAGGACCTGGGTCGAGTGGTTACATATATATAGTTTAATAAATATACATATATTTTTCGTCTCAGAAACGCTGTGGTACTTTAATAGTCTGTTTAGAACGTCGCAAACCCACTGGACTTGAAACTAGGGCTCTGATTATTGAACTAAAGTGGGCTCTGTACATGGGTGACAGGTGAGCATAGTCGAAGGCCGGGTGAAAAGTTTGTCCCAAACCTGTAGACATCCGGGACCAGAGAGGGTTGCACTGCTTGATATGCTTGATATGACAGGACTAGACCGGGACTGGTAGGTCATGTCTTTTTCTTGTTTTATGAGTTTGGAGAGAATAGAATTTGGGATGGCTAGTGAAGGCTCCTGTCGTTCAATTGTGAAGATTAATATTTCATTACATTTTGTGATGTAACTTGTTTGTTTCCTTAGTATTTTACAGGTGTTGCACCTGTGAAAGGTTTCTTTTGTGTTGATGTTATGTTGTGTGCTGTGACATTTTTTATCATAATTGCCTTCTAGCGGTTGTGTGAGTGTGTTTGTAATGTAGATTGGTTTGTGTGTGATGTGGTGCTCACTTGAATTGTTGTGGTTTGTTGGATGATAGTAGTGCTGCGGGTGCTTGTCAAAGTGGTTTTCCCATTGTATGATCTTGTCGAGAGGTTAGTGAATTCATACGTTTTTCCCTGGGCGACACTGGGACAGTCGTCTCTAAGGGGAGGGTAATGTAGCGCACAAAACCTTTATAATTGCTGTTTAAATTTGCACCTGCAGTTCTAGGATTAATGCAGGAAGTTAATAAGCCCGGAAGAGAGGCAGTTAGACAGTTCATGAGTCTGATGCGCTTGTGTCGCAGTTGTTCTGCGTTCCGATTAAAAGTTCAGAACGAAGCCTCCCTTCTCTGTCGTTCTTACAATATTATATTCTTGTCTTCACAAAGAAGTGTCTAGAGTCATGAAATGATTATGTCTAGTCATCAACTATATTTTTGTCCTGTTCAAGGCTTTTTTTATGCAGGCTACACTAATCACTTTTCATAACGGTCAATAAGCTAAACAAGTCTGCGCTGACAACGAGAATTAGAAGGAAGTAAATACATATTTGGGTGGCGTAATATTATAATTAATCGTATATTAAGGACTATGTTATTAAATTTCTAAAATAGCCTGTAGACAATAATGAACAATAATAATTCACCACACTGCAGGATGTATGATGCGATGACAAATTCATCCATAAATCCATCCGCCTTTTACTCATTGTGACTTTATTTATGAAACCGATAACCGCTAATTCAGTGAATGAAAGGCGTTGCCTAGCAATGTACAATGTTTAAACATGAGGGCCGCGAAAATACAGGCATTATATAGCGGGTAAATTTGACCCGCGCAGCGCTTATAGGTATAAATGCCCCGTTTTTTGATCTGGTTTTATCTAAACAATTTTTGATTGTAAATTACACAATTTTAGTTAAAGTCAATGACTGGGAGACTTGAATGTTTTATTGAAAACCTGTTATGTACATTTGAAAAACAGCCACGGGTAAAATTTCTAGTGTTAAAGTAGCATAAATATTAATTTTTGGTTTAAAAGATAGGGTTATGACTAAGCCAGTATGAAGCCTTAGCTCAATTAGCACATTTAAGCATTATAGCGTGACTTTCGACCAACTGTTGAAACAAGTCAAGTCACCTTTATTTATAAAGCTCTTTTTACAATGCAGATTGTGTCAAAACAGCTTTACAGTGAAAACTGGTTTATAATTTTGGCTGCACAGCAGCTCTAGAAGAAAAAAGTCAATTCACTATTGATTCATTCCGTTGTAAAAATCAATAGTTATTAATTTAGTTAATTCATCTATATATCAGCACTGGATGTCATCGTCCAGCTCAGTTCAATTCGCATAAAATGGTGTCAATGCAGATCAAAAATGTAGAATATCAAGGGTCAAGCAACAGTGGGGAATTTTTTTGACGATAAAGGCACAACACCTTGCAGTTCTTTTGTATAAATAAAATCTTAATAACCTGTAATAATTGTGGTTGACTAATTAAAGCCTATTAAACTATTGTATAATATTGTTACATTAAGTGCACTAACAACATGCTTAAAATGTAAAATGAATCCCTGTGTGTTACATTAGAAACACAACCATGCCTGACAATGTATTTTTTCCACATAATAAACTATTATTAAATAAGATAATAATAGACATCACATAAACCAAGATACTATTTGTTGCAACACACTACGTTCTGTAAAAGTAATTTAATTTTTTATTTCACCGTGACACACCTAATGTGATGTAATATAATTAAATTATTTAATTAACTAGATGACGTGTTAATAATAATAATACGAAAAATGACTTGAATAATACATAATAATACAAACATGATACACAGTTATCATAATAAATAATATACTTAACATGTATATGTAGGGTAAGTTTAAATGCGTAGTGTATAAAGCTACGCTAGCAGGGTAATCACGTAGATGTATGCTATGCTAATACATAAACCAAACAAAAAACAATAAGAACGAGAAATGCTTGATTTCACAATCTATAGCTTCAGTTACTGGTATATGAACCAAGTAATTTAAACGACATTAATGGTCATTATAACGCATTTTAAACGATATAAATCATGACGTTGTTTTGCAGGAATTGTAATCAGGCGCTAAAAATACTACCCATTAAAAGTCAGCTGAAGCAACGGGATCACTGTGGGGTCCTGAAGGAGACCCTATAATAATACAATCTCTGACTCGATTTCTCATGACACCGGCGCCCAGCAGCAGCCCTGCGTTTCTGCCATTTTGTGGTGCAAGCGACTCGGCAGTCCACTAGTTTCTATGGCAATATCAGCTGCCTTGTTAAAAAAAAAAACGTACATTAAAGCTGAAATCCAACCTGAATGATGACAACACAGAATAAAATACTATCACTAGTGATCATCAAAAACAGTTTATTATACACACTTTGTGTTTAAGTCTTCCACTTTTTTTCACAAAATCTTTGCTCTCTAGAAACCCAGTCAGTTTGGGTTAAAATTCTTTAAAGTTCAAGTATTAGCGTTATAAACATTAAATTAAATTAAATTAAATTAAATTAAATTAAATTAAATTAAATTAAAATTGGGAATGTTGGACAATAAATATATAACAGAATACAGATTGACAGTTTTTGCAGTGTTGTCTTAAATTAATGTCTGTTAAAGGAAAGACTATATAAACAAAAAACACAGCCACTGTGTCCAAAAGTGGGAATTATGGGATAACAGACACAGCAATGCATTATGTTCTATAAGATCATTATGTTTGTAGTGTGATCCAGGGGATTAAAACGTATTTCAGACCTAGTGGAGTAATTTATTATTACTCCACTAGGTCTGAAATATATTGCACGTTTTAATCCCCTGGATCACACTACAAACATGATCTTAACTTTATTAATTATTCATTTATTAATTTACTATTAATAGTAAATGGTAAAGTTGCATAAAATGGAAATACTCAATATAGTAGGCTAACTACGTTACCTCAGATGTGTAATGGTTGGATTCCACAACTGATCACATAAAACATATATAAGACAATACAACATTTACTGTAGGTGTCATAAAATTGACTGAATTTGAGAAATTTTCTATTGTGTTCACAAAAACAAGTCAAATTATTAACTCCCCGCTATTTCAGGCTTTTCAACACAACATTTCACCACATGTGTCCTAAGAGTTTTTTTTTAATGTTTATTTTAGTATTTTATTGGTGTAACTGGTCTGTTTTCTGCGTTGTTTTGTCTGCGCTGTGTTATGAAAAACTGGACAGCAAGCGGCAGTTTTGCTGATCTTTTATTCCTCTGATAGGCCTGATGTACAAAAACAAATAAACAACCTCTATGAGTGACTCGCCCTTATTATGCTCTATAAACCATATGTACACTTGTCACCATGTGATCACCATGTGCTCATTTCCACATATTAGACAAAAATATAACTTAAAAGTGTGACAAAAATAAGCACAAAGATAGGTCAAATAACATTATATACATGAATTAGAGTGAAAATGAGCAATAATTACAATAAAGATGAATTAAGAGACAGAACAGGAAATTATGTTGACTCATGATGACATCACCACAATTAAAGTGGAAAACACTCATATAAATCAGGCAGTTATATCAGGTATATGAAAATAAACAATTTTGTGTGAATTCTACCAATAATATATGTATATATAAAAGGAATCTTTCCGTACCTGTTACATTAGTATTGAGTCATTAGTTTTGATTAAATATTTACAGGAAGGTTTTATAAGTAGAATTTCGATATACTACTGTGATTGTATAAAAGTATTGCACAAAAGAAGACTCACCACGAGGAGACAGTAGTGGTGTTTATCGGGACCAGAACCAGGATAGTCTGTCCTAGAATTGCTCTGCTGTCCTCCAGCAGCTGTTTTATGTGGCTGTATACCATCACAATAGATTGTGGAATTGGCAGAGTTTTTCCTCTTGTATCTTTGGGCCTGTTCCGTGCTTGCTTAAACTCTTTAAAAAGCCACACATTCACAGACCCTGTGGACTTCAGGGTCCTGAGCCACCTGCCCATGAGTCATGAACAGTACAGAAAAGAACAGTTATGGAAAAGAAGGATGATATAATCTGGACTGTATACTGGGTTATAAACTAGTGAAGATCCAAATGGTCAAATTACCTCTCTGCTGCCTGCTGTCCTGGAGCAGAGCCACTCCGCTTCCTAGATGCTCTCCATGGTCCTGGGAAAGACTTCTTCTTTACCCTCTGGCTATTTTTCGATGGCACCTTGTCCATGGCATGCAAAGCCATGTACAGCTGGACTATGTTGGCCTCCTCTTGTGATGACAAGGCAGTGATTGTTCAGTTTAGGCCAACCAGGTAGGCTGCCAGGGCATCAACTGCCTCCCACTGAGAAAAAAGCCAACCACAGTCCAATAAATAAATACGGTGTTGTAGTAAATATTTTACATTGTACATGCATATATTTTAACTTTACAAATGGTTGACAATAAGTGTTTCGCACTTCACCAGATACATTTTTAAAAAAGTAAAAGATTGTACAAGATAGCAACACACAGGGGCGCTGAAAAGACATACACGCGTTAACCTTCACCCAGGCCGTCGGATTACGTTTTTGTACCCATGGGGGGGGGGCGTGTTTCCTACAAAGTGGTGACCCCGACGTGATCTCCCATATCCTGTTGGCGAGTGGCTTTTCAGTGGAAAATTGGGATTTGCAACAAGCAAGATTAGACAACCACATTTTATCAGGGACATGATAGCGGCAGCGTAGATGAGGAATGACATCCCTTGCTTTAACTTTAAAGATGTCCTTGTTTGCCTACGCAACAAGAGATTAACCTTAAATTGGAATAACAGCATCCAAATTTTATTCTGGTATTCAACAGAGAGCTGTAAATTAAAACCTGAATTCTGAGGTAAAGATTGCCCAGCTACATGTGTTTTTGCTTTGCTGCAACAACGTTGCAACACTGAAAATAAGCAAATGGTCACGTTAACTTGTGAAAAAAATCTTGTGATTGGATAAACCAAAAGATAACAAGCATCTCTCACTGGAATCCTTTGTGTGTGGAATGTAATGCTAGACAAAACAGTGTTGTGAAACAAAACATTTATAAAAGGTTTAGGTATAATTCTGTCTCAGTCCTAGTGAACTGCTGCCATGCTGAAGTCCTAGAGACTGCAATTGGGAAAATACACTAAATGTTAAAACTGATGTACATAATGATAATTATGATGTCACTGAGAGACTTGTAACCAAGCCTGAGGGGTTCACCCATTCAGAGGACATGCTTAGCTTGTCTTTGTTTCATAAAAGAAATTTAGCCAACATCTCTATACTTTGAAATTGTTCAAGAGGTGCTGAGAAGGTTTACGACTGATGTCATAAATGGTGTAAACAGCACTGGTTAAGGCTCTTAGTCCAAAAATAAGAAAATTGTGTCCAATTTTTATATTGTAGTCACAAAAATCTTAAAATTGAGCAAATAATTTGACCCAATATTCACAGCATCAAAGTCTATAACTGTTTCCAGTTTATATTGTTGCTGTGAGCACAATGCAATGCCATTACAGCTGTAACTGCAGGGCCAAATGCCTTCTAAAAAAATCAGTGAGATGATAAGTTATTCTGAACAAATTACTCAGCCAAGACCCTCTTGAGACCAGCAAATAAAATTATTTTTAATTTATACTATTTTAATATAATATCATTTATATTATGATCACATTTGACTCCTAAGTGGAACACTCAGCTATCTTCCATAGCTGCAGTTACACCAGGTACAGGAGCATAGAATTGTCATAAGGCTACAATGTGCTTCACAATTGCATTAAATAAATTGTTAGGAAAGAAAAATCGAGGTGAGAAATCAAATTAATGGGGAATAACTTCTTTATCTTCTATCTATCTTTAATGAGAGAAATTACAATGCCTAGTATTTATCAACTAAAACAATCAACCTGATTGTCATATCTTGAATAGGCTAAATCCATTCAAGATCAAAACATGATTTAAAATTTGAGTCTATTGATCTGTAACTCAGTGACAACCAATGCTCACTGTGGAGCATCGGTTAGAATGCAAGTTTGTTATTGAAGGTTCAGCAAGTGGAACAAAGTGTGGTTTCTATAAAGCAACAAGAGTATGGATATCAGTTTAAAATATATATAACAACAGTCATAGATTACAAAAGGTTTCAATATCTCTAAACCACATCAACGATCATAAATGCAAGCAACAACATGTATGCAAACATAGATAGAAAGATTAAAAATTCAAGCAATCAGTACAAATAGTCAGTAATCTTAAACAACTCTATACACACACACACACACACACACCTCAAGAAAAGACAGTTAACTTATATTTAATGTACACACACAGTCCACATAAACAAGCCAGTCAAGACCACTCTCCTAGGTCTCAACTGTACTTCCAATGACTTCCACCATGTGCTCAAAAAGGAAGTCAAGTTGCAGGGTATTTAAAGAAACAGTATCGCCCCCTACTGGCTCATCCCCTTCATAACAAGTTTAAATGGGAAGGTGTAGGACGTACAGCATAAGCTTTGTGAGCCACAAGAGTTTTACACTTTCTTTGTACATTGAATACGAAAGGCGGTCTGGCGGAAGCTGGATATTTTACTTTATAACTTGTTTGAATATGGATTTTTTCCCCCCATATTCGCTTTACCTCAGATGGCCTTTATTAATCCCCAAAGCTGTGTGGAGTACATGTTTATGATGGATGGATGTGGATGGAGACACTTTCTTCAGCTCATACTCGTGACCCCTGTTAACTTCCATTATAAAGCTTAGATGCATCAGGATATTTATTAAAATATCTCCGTTTGTGTTCATCAGAAAGAAGAAAGTCATATACACCTAGGATGGCTTGAGGGTGAGTAAAGCTTGGGCTAATTTTCACTTGAAAGTGAACTAATCCTTTTACGTGTGTTGAATCGTGAATGCTGTGCTAGATACACGCCAACAGCCTCATCCTTGTTGATCATCTGGAGGGATGTGGAAAGGGGAGCAGGTCTACATAGCCACTTTTGAGGAATCTTGGGTAACGAACCGCATAACACACCTCACCATCACTGGTTCGAGCAACTGCCATTGTGGTTGAAATGCAGGGCTGCCAAAAGAAGTCTGTAGAAAAAGTATAATTTTTACCCATTACAATTTGTTCATATGTGAATAAACCCAGAAGTAAAAACAACATATAGAAAATTTGGAAAAACGTTAATTGTTCTTATATAGTGAGTTAAGGCGACATTGTCTCCGTGAGTAAAACGTTCCATTACTCATTGACAGGACAGATTATTCAAATAGAATAAATTAAAAGTTCCCATTAATAGGTTTATCAAGATAATACAGTTCTACATTGTATTGTCATTAGGGTTGTAATGTTTTTTTGTTCAAGCTGTTTCAAGTGGTGATGATTCAACTTAATATTAATTTTTGATTCAATTCTGTTGTTCAAAGCTTACAATCTTTGCGCAGCATCAATTACTGGACATTTAATAAAAGTCAGGCTGCTGTGTTAGACTGCATTAGTTTCAGAAAATACTTATTCTTTCACCATCACATACTCACCTGCTGTACATCCCAAGGAAGGAGAACCCAGTGTGCTTTGGTGGATGTTCGTGGATGTCCTGAACATGGTTGACCATGCTTTTCCTTCATCACATCTGCATCTCTATTAGGAGTGGAAGCTGCAGTCCAGTAGAGGTGGTTAATAACAGCTGTCCTCCACAGCTTCAGATTTTCACAATCCCTCTCCTTTGCAGCAGCATCCAAAGCTTTCCTTAGACCTGTTTTGGTCACACAAACACAAAATGTTAAAAAGGAAAATGTAATTATAGGCCTAAACAAAACTACCTTCATCAACATACATACTTTTGCCAATATGCCAGATGTAAAAAAAAATGGCTTGTTCCTTTTGAACGCAACTCCTCCCGCACCCACTTGGCAACCTAAAACATTGATTATAAGAACATTTGATTTTAGTTGTAAATCCAGCAGCAAGATTCTTTACCTGCTGATTTCTGTCTGTGATGAGGGCTGACACTTACAAATGTTGCTCAGTCAGAAACCTTATGCTGTGCTTTAGACCCTCTAACTCACGCCAGGAGCTACTTCAGACCTCTGAGCTCTGTAAAAAACATTTGGTCATAACATTAGACAGGTGATATGTGTGTTTGATAACATTAACCTGGACAAGTTGAAGATCTAAAACCTTGTTGATTCTGTCCTCAATCAAAGAGTATGAGCCATATTTTGCACAATGTCCAGGAGAATCTGATCTGAGTTTAATTTATATGTTTAAGCACAAAAACTAATACATTCAACTATATTATATCATACAGTTTTGACTAGTTTTCTATTTTAATGATACAAGCTGAAGTGTGCTAATTCCGCTCATTCTGCCATGCCTGCATGATGGTAGGAATCGTGTACAAGCGCTGATGGCGGAAGAAAGTGCTGACACTGATGCTTTGAAGCCCAAACAGCTTCAACATCCTGATGGTCTGGGTAGCCATGCAGCCTGAAAAGTGGACGGCCCCTCTCAGTAAGAGGTTGCAGGCCGGCATATTTTGATGCAGTATCGGCTGGTTCTGCCAAAAACGCTGATACCCACATGCTGCACAGACCTAAGAGATGTATGCGAAAGGCAGAAAATGACTAATCTATACCATAAAAACAACAAAGATACAAGTTATGGTACAACTTCATTTTTCTACCAGAAATCACAAATAGTCTCTTACTTGCTTTATTTTTTTTTTTACAAAAGTTCCCTCCTGCTTCTCAAAATTTCCTTGGGTTTCCCCATGACAGGCTGGGCATTTTGTAAATAGAGACATCAGCTGGCTTGTCAGCAGCACTGAAATAAAGAAAAACATTATTATGACACAATTTGGTCATACACAATCTAATATTAAAATAATAAGTCTTACTTGAATCCAGGGTGAGATTCCTGCAGTGGTTTCTCATCAGATGAGTCACTTCTCATTTCCTCTGGGATCCATGGTATTGAATCGTCCATGAAAACAGAGGATGATTCATTATCGCTGTGCACAGGACTGGGCAGTGGAGTTGATGTTTGTTTCTTAAACCTTTCTGTCTGAGTCCCCCACACTGACCATCTTAGGCTGTGCCTGGACAGCTAGAATAAAAATAGGTCCACCTTTATGTAATTGTGCAACAGCATATGTCACTGCTTAGGTACCCCTGTCCAACCTACTGCAATCCCAAACAACAACGTATTTGCCCTCCTACATTAAGTAAACAGATGGTGGCATGTACAATTAATTCTAGGTCAGAATAATGTTAATGGGCCATTTCACCGAATCGGTGCTATTTCTGTCCCCAGGACATTTTATGTATAAATATGCATGAAAATGAACTCTAAAATATATTTTATTATTAAGCAAAGTGTCCTAAACATTAATCTAATTGCAAATTTAAAATGTTTAATTTAAAACATTAATTTAATTTCTGTCTGAATTTCTGTATTTAATTTCTGTATGAAATTGTAACTATGACTGAGAAGGTCAATCTCAATGTACTGTCCTGTTACCTAAATTATTTCTTTGATGTTATTTGTTTATTTTAAAAATATTAACTTTAGGTAAGTCACCAGTATTTGCTCAGTGTCCTCATGCTATTAGCATGTGCTCCATGTGGCCATATGTCATGTATTTGATCATTTTTGCTTAAAAACTCAATCCTGTTACTTTCAGTCCTGTTACTTATATGAAAAATAACAGGAGTGAGTAAAGTCCTCTGTTTTGTTGATTTAATTGTGTGAATATTAGTTGATATAATACTATTCACCTGTATCATGAGTTTTACAGTTGAAATTACTTAAATTGTAGATTTTTAGGATTAGTTTTACAGTATGAAAGCCATACATTGCAGGGAGCCAGTCCACCACGATGTGACTTCATCTTTTTGTCTTTCCCTTTCTTATCTTTTGTAGAAGATGGAGAGAACCTATACTTCGCAGGTGCAAGAAACACACACCCATGGCATGCTGCAAGGGAAGGAGTGAAACACACCCGCAACCCTATCTTTTTCCACCTTTTTTGTCTTTCCTTCCTTCTCTCTTTTCCTCGCTCTCCTTCTTTCTCTTTCCACCTCCTTCACTGTGATGTACTACTATCACATAGCACATCCCTTCAACACAGAAATCTCACTCACACACACAGCCATGTACACACTCTCTTTCTCACACACATATGGACACTCAGTCCTGTTACCCAGTGTTCATTCCTGTTACAAAGTGCTCAGTCCTGTTACGAAATTTATTTATTTAATTTATTTATTGAAATATTTATATATTTAATACATTTATTTATTAAACTATTGCAAACTTCTACAGGAATTGAGTTCCATAAACAGGGAGCTGCATAACCTCCATGGAAACAATCTGTTCAATCTGCTCCTTCTGGAGCATCAGTGAATGTTTGAACCTTTTCTAACAGTTGTGTTTGAGTCCCTCAGTCGTCCTCAGTGTGAAAAGACGGATCTCAGAATCACACAGTCACTGCTGGAAAGGGTTCAAATATGCAGTAGATGTTGGAAAACTGAAGAATCTGCAGGACCTGGAGGATTTTTCTGAAGAACAGAGCTCAGTTTAACTGCTCAGGACAAACAAGAGACTCATGAACAACCATCACAACACACAAACAGTCGTAGATCATCAGGTATTAAGAATCAGTGGTTCACATACTTATGAACTGGGTCATTTGAATAAATTCAGCTATTTTTTGTCTTGTGGATTTTATGTAAACATCTTTTATGTAAAATATCTTACTCAGGACAGTACTAAATAAAGAATAACATACATTTTGTATGATCTCTCTTATTTTGTTAAAATTATTCACATTTTCACAGATTCTGTAAGGCGTTCCCACACTTTCGCATACCACTGTACATCTTAAAGATGCTTACTAAATGTTTATTTAACATCGGACAGGAAAATCTTCTTTAAGTATTAAAGATGAGCACATCACAACATGAAATAGACATCTGAGTGAGTAATGTGTGTGTACTATTATGTAGAATTCAACACTGCTTACATTACATGAATGAAAATTATGTAAATAAATAAATCTACATTAAATAAACGTAAGTGATCTATTTTATTTGTCTGTTAGTACTGTTGATAAATTAGGGAACATTTGTGTTGGATAAAAAGTGAGTTAACACATCATCAACCTGTGAATGTTGATTTGTGGGGAAAAGAAACCAGCAGGACAAACTTGACCAAAATCACCTTTTGTGTTCAGAAAAAAAGAAAAACAACAACAAAGGGAAACAGCGTGAAGGTAAGTAAATATAGACTGAATTTGTATGTTTGGGTGAATTAACCCTTTATTCTCCCCAATAGAAACTGTACGTGTGCATTTATATTATAGTACCTTGAAAAAGTAAACTTTAAGAAATAACGTCTCAGGTTACGAATGTAACCAGGGTTCCCTGAGAACAGGGAACGAGACTCTGCGTTTGCAACGCTATGGGGAAACGTCACGTGACTCGGTGTTCGAAAGTCAACTATCCAATAACTCCAAATCCTATTGGCCGGCGACAGCCTATGACGTCATACAGGCGCGACCCGGAAGTATAAAAGGGGCGCCTGGGGAAGCAGTCATTATCCATCGTCTTGAGGGACTGTTCAGCAGGCAGCCCGATGTATGGCAAGGAAACGCAGAGTCTCGTTCCCTGTTCTCAGGGAACCCTGGTTACATTCGTAACCTGAGACGTTCCCTTTCGAAAGGGAACTTCTACTCTGCGTTTGCAACGCTATGGGGAACGATATACCCACGCCGCCATGCTTGAGGAGAATGCCTGCCAAGAAAAATGGCTGAGACAAAGGCTCCAGAGCAGTAGGAACTGCTTGGCAACTCTCCCTCGGGTCACACCAGGCTGTCAGTGACAGCATTCCCTTCGGCCAACAGCCCAAGCTAAACTCCATGAAGGACCTCCTCCAAGGCCCTACAGAAGGTGCTAAAGCGTCTGGAACCCACTTTTCCATAAGAAACAGTGGTCCCTTCAAGGGAATGTGGCCAGGGAACCGAAGGGAACCCCGGCCAGCCACTAGAGGGGAACGAAGTCACCCTCAATGCCACCAGGGAGGCCGACCTTGTCTGACCTAAGACAAACTCAGTCTGGGCCAACCCTGTCTGAATACAGAGCCTCCTAACACGCATTCTTCACAGAAGATAGTAAGTAAGAGTGACTGCAAAGAGGCAGAAACAAACTCAAACCCACGCGTAGAGACGGGCATCCTGGAGAGCAGAACTCAGCTAAGTGCTATGAACCCTCGTATTGAGGGGAGTATAATCCACTCATCCTAGGATCTACCCAGTGCTTAATTAACGCACTGAGGAGGCCGTGCGCTACAGAACCCTGATGCAGGGGAACACAAACCAGCCTGATGCTGGATCCTTAAGAGGAGGCCTGATTAAGGCCTACCCCATGACCAGCTTAGGGAGCTAAGCACTATTACAAACATAACCCTAAAAGGGAAGTACGAAACTCACCTAACAGGTAGATCATGCGATGGGCACATACTCATGGAGGCCGAAAGAGGCCTACAGCATGATAGAGTTAAGTGAATAACAGAAGTCAAACAGAAAGTGGCCCGGCTTCCTTTCCGGGGTAGAAAGATGACTTCAATGGCAGCCTAAGAGGCTGCAAAGTGCCCACATGACAATCCACCCAACACGATCCACCGAGCAGTGTACTCAGTAAAAACACCTTTTACTCTCTAAAGCAAGAGGAGTACAGCGTACGCCAGCACGCATTAAGGAAGGCCTGGAGGGGCCTATAACCTCAACAGACACGTGGCATCAGCTCGTGGCAGTGTTTAGGCCCAAAGGACGATAAACAACCAGACAGAAGGAGGTTGGTTTATCACTTAGGCCTCTGGCCAACAGAAGTGTATAAAGATAAATCTCAAAGAGAAATACACGCAAACATACTCCAGTGTGTTAAAACTAGGCGGCCTGTAGGCCTAGCAACCTCTAATACACACGGCGTAGTCTTGTGGCCGTTTCTAGGAGCACAAAAGATCCACCCTAGGCGCTAGGTGGCCCTTAGCTCAACTAGAATAGGACTCAGGGAGGCAGATCTAGGTAAAAAACAACCTTCAGTAAGGTTTTGCTGCCAAACCAACCTGAGGGGCTAGCCACTCTAAATACTCGGTAAAAAGCACCTTGTCACCCTCACAGCGAGAGGAGTATATAACTGAACTCCACATATTACACCGGAGGCCGAAGTAGGCCTGCCTTAGTAAACACGTGGCATCAGCAAGTGGCTACCGTAACCATAACCATACCACCCAGAGGCCACGTATTAACAGTGTCATGATCAACACATGAAAAACACTGCCAAACACAGAGAACAGGCCTGTTAGGGCCTCTCCGTCAGTGATGGGGTGTGGCCGATGGTGGCATGGTTTCCCAGGCATCCTGCCGACCAGTCGACTAGAAAAAGGAGGCCTAAAGGGGCCTTCATTCCAGTAACAGGTGGCGATCAGCCTACTCACAGGTTAAAACACAAATTGTGCCAAACGTAAACTAAAAAGGAGGCCTGAAGGGGCCTGCCAATTCAATAACACGTGGCTACAACTCGTGAATTAAAGTGAACCAAGCTACAGGGAACCAGCTGTAACCCAAAAAGCTATGGGAAGCTAACTGCGACCTGCGCTAGGCTACACATTCCAACAGGCAATGTACCCTAAATACACATTTTGACTAAAGGGAACCAAACAAAGCCAACATGGTCTAAGGAAGGCTAATATAAGCCTACTACCTCAGACAGACACGCGGCATGGCCTGTGGCAGCGTAAACCTGTGAAAATATGTGAGCACATTATGATCAGTTAAACAGTATAGTAGAACAACCGCTAACTAGAAGGAGGCCGAATATCATAAGGCCTACAATCCGAGTTATGAGCAGTATAACCGTTAACCAGACCACTAAAAAAGGGAGCCAATAGATACCAGTTTTCTTCAACAAAGTGGCACTAACTACCCTGAATATGCAATCCAACAGGTGATGCACCCAGTGACAAGGACCTCAGACTGGAGAGTACAAGTCACCAAATACTCAAAACAAAGGCCTACTTTCACAGCAAAGGGCCTACTGTTATGAGAGCAGGTGCCAACCTGTGGCAGCATAGGCTCACATACAGTGTAGGGCAAAAGTCTAGAACCCAAAGTACACAAACTTTGATCTACATGCTTTTATTTTTAAAAAGAAAAACACTTCCAACACAGATCCTCAAATCTGATCTAAACCCCAGAGGACAGGAGCTAAAAACTAGCAACGTCAACTCAAACTTGATAAAACAAATTTATCAAGTGGCTCAGGAGAAAGTTATTCCTTTTAGCATGAAAGTTCTAGAAAGTGGGGCCAAGCACACACCTGCATAGCTTATCTACGCAAAGATAAGGGCCTACCACCTGAGGAACAGCATAAGGGAGTCAGGAAACAGTCTACAACCTAGCTGTAAAACTCAAATTGCACCTACACCAGCAAGGGGATAATTGGGCGTACAGCCTAACAACTCCCTCGGGAGGAAAACCAGAACTAGGAAACAAATCCTGAAAGGATAGTGAATACATATGGGGTTAATTCATATATCACATCACCTAGCTCTAGCTTGGCTGCCAAGTTATAGGCCTATCTTCTTTATTATATACAACAGGCACCATAACAAACAGTCTGATCTCCACTTCTAAATCTCATGATGAGAAAAATAAAGTGAAGCTCAAAGCTGAAAAGTCAGGCGGCCGGTTAGGGCCGCCGTAGACATACAAACTGAAGCAATGAGTGCCAACTCAAACTATACTGAAAATAGCCGAGAGGCTACTCCACATAGAGAGAAAACTAAGCAGCAGCCATTCTGTGACCTGCTTAGTCAGTCTCAACATTCCAGTTTTGCCCAAAAAACCCCTATAAATACTATTTCTCAATGTTACATTCACTATGCCATGTTCAGGAATTATACAGGTAACAACACACAGTCAATATTTAGAGATTTAAATTTGACGTTGTCTTACCTTCTCGAGGCTCGAAGACCCAAGACTGCTCCTTCACAAACATGGGAAGGCAAAACATCCATGGTACTAGAAGCCCAAAGAACCCTTTCACTATCAAGCCAGAAGGCGGGCCTTCAGAAAAGAATTCATCATGGGCCCGGCCGTCAGCCTGACTGTTCAAAGGTGTTACCTGAACCTACACAGTGATTAAAAAACGCCCTGGGAGGCCAAGGAAGAGGGGCGAAGGCAACTTTTATCTTCGCCAGGAGAGGGGATCGATCAGCGGCGTTGCTGGCGCCGTTGATCAATCATCTCTCTTACACCATCTTTCCTCTTCCTCGTGTCTCGCCGCTTCTGCGACTTGCTCCGAGATGGAGGAGGCGCTCGAGCGGCGACGCTAAACCTCTGGCCCTGCCTCAGAGCCTCGACTCGAGACGGGCCAGCGCCTCCCGGCTTTCTGGGCCCAGGATCGGACCTGAGCGGAATGCAGTTTTTATATGCTGCTGAGCGCACCTTCGCCTCCCTGAACTTTCCAACCACCGTCTCAACGGAGCCGCCAAAAAGTTCAGTTGGCGAAACCGGGGCATCGAGAAGAGAGCCCTTCTCTTTCTCCCCGATGTCCGCCATGTTCAGCCACAGATGCCTCTCCGTGGCCACCATGGCCGCCATCGATCTCCCAATCGAGGCGGCCGTCTGTTTGGTGGCCCGGAGAGCGAGATCTGTGGTGCGGCGTAGCTCAGCCACCGCATCAGGGGACAAACCTTGCCCCTGATCCAGGTCCTTCAACAGATCAGCCTGGTACGCCTGTAACACTGCCATCGTGTGTAAAGCCGCACCAGCCTGACCCGCAGCAGCATATGCTCTGCCGTTCAGACGGGATGTTTGCTTAAGGGGTCTGGACGGCAAAACCGGAGCTTTTAGAGTCGGTGCTCTGCCCGTGACGAGATAGTTGGCAAACGTCTCGTCAATGGGCGGCAGCGACACATACCCATGCTGGCCCAATCCCTCCACATCAGCGAAATTTCCTCGCTGATGTGGATGAATTCTGGCCGAGTATGGGTTCTTCCATGCCTTCTTGATCTCAACGTGGAGATCCGGAAGGAATGGAAGGCTCACTGGAGTCACAGGGTTGTGGTCGGAAAGAAAGCGTTCGTCCAGTCTGCCGCGAACGGGCTCTTTCCTATCGCGCCCCCACGGCAGCTGCAGTCTGCCAGCAGCGCGTTCCACAACCTCCAGCAACTCGGCATATGCTGGGCCAGGCGGTTTGGAGAAAGAAGAAGAAGAAGCCACTTCTTCCTCCTCCATTACCACCTCCTGGCCACGGGGGCTATCGGCCAGAAGAACACTCGCTCCCGGGTCGGATGATGTCAGAGACAGAACATCGTCGTCCTCCAGGAGCTCATCCTCGCCAGCCGCCGCCGAGGGCTGAGAGACCACAACACCTCTCTCAAACTTGGCAGCGAGCTCCATCTGCGAGCCCCATGAGTGCAGCCGCCGCTCTGCCTCAGCACGAGCAGGGCCGGATCCACCAGGCGCAGATGTTGACGCTTCATCCCTCGAGAAGAAGGCCAAGCGAGAACGGAGCGTCCTCATCGGAAGACGCTCACAATTCACACAGACAGCGCCCTCAAGCACCATCCGTGCGTGTTCTTCTCCCAGGCAATAGACGCATAAGGTGTGTGAATCTTCCGGAGTCAGAAATCTCGGGCATGGATCCACACACTTCCTGAAACGCTTCTCCTTGTCCTCAGACATAATAGAGAAATTTCTCGTTATTTGACGATCGACAATGAACACAAACAGTCCCGAAAGACGATGAGATAATGACTGCTTCCCCAGGCGCCCCTTTTATACTTCCGGGTCGCGCCTGTATGACGTCATAGGCTGTCGCCGGCCAATAGGATTTGGAGTTATTGGATAGTTGACTTTCGAACACCGAGTCACGTGACGTTTCCCCATAGCGTTGCAAACGCAGAGTAGAAGTTCCCTTTTGAAAGGGAAGCAGCTTTATTGAGCGTTTGAAACTAACAAAAAATAATTTACAAAAATCAAATTTACATTTGTACATTTGGCAGATGCTGTTATCCAAAGTGACTTACAGTGCTCTTATTACTGGGATGATCCCTGTGGAGTAACCTGGAGTAAAGTGTCTTGCTCAAGGACACACTGGTGGTGACGGCTGCAGAGATCGAACCAGCAACCTTCAGCTGACCAGCTCAGTGGTTTAGACCACTACACCACAAAAAAAAAAAAAAAGATACAACAGAAATTAGCATGTAATTGTAAAAATATTAAATGAAATATGGCTAGAAACATAATGCTGACATGAATTGTAAAACATTTTAGGCCCTGTCCCAGATGGCACCCTAAACCCTCACAGTCTTCCTCAGAGTCCGCACTTTCACGACGTAATGCCGCTTTGACTGCCGGGTAAAGTCCTCTGCGTAGCTTACAGTCTTGCGGGCTCAGCAAAAGCGCGCATCGAGGGCGCATAGCAGCCGCGAAGGGGGCGCTCACAAGCACCCTTCTTTAAGCTTAAATGACGAATGGGACATCTTGTGGACTTAACGGACACACGCACGCAGCAGCCATTTTAAGTCCGCAAGACCGAAAGTGCACATGAAGTGTGCCATTTGGGACAGGGCCTTAATCTGTTTAAATGTTTTACAGGTAGTCATGGAGCACACAAATGTTTGCAGCAGACACAGCAGCAGCCAGATTGTCTCGCACTCTTGCTTCAAGGTTGTGGGGTTAAGGGGTCCATCATCATGGTCTTCCTCATCCTCTGGATCAACGATGTCCCCACTGAGAAAAGCAGCAATGAGGGACATGATGGACGGCAAAGACAGGCGAAGGTATTCACGGTGGTCAGCTGCAGAACTGGCACAGCTGTGTTGAGCAGGGCTGTAAATAGGTGATTGTTAGAACAATTCGTTTGAATAAAGCTTTGCTTCATGTGTTGTTGACTTGTATATATGTATTTATTTATTGTGATGGTTACTTTTATTCATTCTTTTACTCATTTATTCACATTTCGTATTGTTGTCAGTAACATTTTATTAATTAATTTATTGCTTGACTGTAAATTGAGATGTATTCACCCTGCATTTGTCATATGTCATAGGACAAAACATTACATTTTTCTTGTTCTACTAGAACATAATGTAGCGGCAAAAACTCCTCTTTGTTTACCACATGGGAAACGCCATTGACCAGTGTTTGAGTCATGCTTCCTCTTGAATAAAATCCACAAAGTTGCCGAAAGTGCATTTCTTCTTTATTTTACTTTTAAAACTCAAAACAAATCAGTAAATAAACAAACAAACTTCATGGCCTCTGCTCTTTCTTGTGTGCACGCAAACTCCTGTGAGCGTGGTCAAAGAGCCACTCACAGCACTTCCCCCTGGCACTCCGACATAACGCCAATATGGCGCCACATAGTCCCCACCTCCTATAGAGGACTCGTACACACAAACACACAAAACAATACGAGGCAATATTTAAATAAAGATATTATTATGAATAAATTCCAATAAACAATAATACGGCTCCTACACATAATTTTCAGTAAAATAATTATGTATTGGTCAGCATTTATCATTATTATTGTGTGTAAGTGTTGGGGGGTGTGCTAGCAATGCAGTTCATTCTGGGGTAATCTTATCTTTAGTAGTAATACTTACATTTTCTGAGTACAAAATCATCAGTCTTCTCCAAAGCAGCTGCCCGACGTCTCCTTTGTGCAGACATTGCTGAGTTACTGGTGTTGTGAGGTGTTAGTGCACCTGTCACTCATATATTTTTATTGCTGAACTTATAATTACATACAAGATCAGGGTAAATACCATGGTCGTATCTTTAACAATGAACAATCATAATGATTAAAAAAACAAATATCATGGGTTTGAGTACATCATAGTATGAGATTATTTACACAGAAAAAAAGCACAATTACAAGGTTAAATATCTTAATAATTCATCATAATGCATTAAAAAAAATGTATATATATATATATATATATATATATATTTATTTATAAGCCACTTTTGCTTGTGGATGAAAATTTTTGCATATAAAATAAAGAAATTAACATATTCAAGAGATAACCCAAAATCGTTTTCGTAACAAAAATATATATCTTTAAGGATAAAACTGTGGGTCACATTAGTAGATAAGAACTTAAATTAACCCCAAATGTATTGGTTGTACTACAATCCCAAAATAAATGGGCAGCTGTTTCTTCAACAAGACCACAAAATGAGCAAGTTTAATCAATATCAAGATATTTACAGATAGATGTTACTCATATCTTTTAAGTTGTTGCACTTGTGATAACATCGTAGGTCACATGATAACGTCAACATGGCGGATGATTTCCTCCTAACCAGTGAGTCAGTTGCTGTAATTACGTATAGTTTTTCTCACTGTCCAATGACAGTGCGTGTTACATTTACAAGTGAGAGAGGGTTGGCTCTTCAAATTGAGGCGAAAGTTGATTGGTTGCTCCCACATGTGTACTGTCCAATGGCATTTTTTAACTCGATTGACAAATGGATGAAGAAAAGCATTTGGCAAAACGACAAAGAAAAGGAATTGGCAAATAGAGAGAGAAAAGCTTTTTAAAAAAGTGATTTAAAATTTATTAATGTACTTTTTATTGTTTTATTAATCTACGTTTAAAAAGATGAATTAAATAAACAGTGTTAAATTTGTCTATTTATTTATACATTTAAAAAAACAAATTAAATAAAAAACTTGTCACAATTCCCTCTGTTCCCGGACTCCATTTCCCATAATCCTCCTGTTTCCACACCTGCACTCACTTCCTCGTCATCTCCCCATCATCACGGATTACCTGCACCTGCTCCTGATCATCTGCACTCCCTTTATAATGGACTCACTCCCTGCACTCCTTGTCTGTTCTATTGTTTGGTAATATGTGTGTGTGTGTGTGTGTGTGTGTGTGTGTGTGTGTGTGTGTGTGTGTGTGTGTGTGTGTGTGTGTGTGTGTGTGTGTGTGTGTGTGTGTATGTGTGTTGATGTTACTCTCCCTCGTGTTAATAAAAGCCCTTGTTTTGTGGATTTCCGAATACGCCTCGTCTCTACAGCACCACACTGTGACAGAAGAACAGACCAAACCATTGGACATCCACAAGAAAAAATATGAGTATTTTCCTCGTTCCC
Source organism: Elopichthys bambusa (assembly GCA_037101425.1). Lineage (NCBI taxonomy): Eukaryota > Metazoa > Chordata > Actinopteri > Cypriniformes > Xenocyprididae > Elopichthys > Elopichthys bambusa. The sequence goes on along the minus strand of CM074435.1, from coordinate 41,159,872 downwards.
ATGCCCTCTAAAAATAAACGCCAGCCCAAGCTCTCTGCGGAGGACCGCCTCTGGACTACCAGACAGGACGGCCGCCCGCTAGAGATGTATGTGGAGGAATTCGCAGAGCTGTCTTGCAAGGTGAGCTGGCCAGATACCATTCTTAACTCCTGTATTCTGAGGGGTCTGGACGAGGATACGATTCGCTATATTGAACCTAAATGCCTCTTTTCCCTAGTCGAGTCTATTAATCTGATTCTCTTTCTTAATGGTTCAGAGTTCGAAATTGAAGAGGTTCAAAAAGAGTCGTATTCTCCTCGTCCGCTCCGGCCTTCCTCGAGCCCGCTCCAGACCTCCAACAAAAATATATATCTTTAAGGATAAAACTGTGGGTCACATTAGTAGATAAGTAAATTAACCCCAAATGTATTGGTTGTACTACAATCCCAAAATAAATGAGCAGCTGTTTCTTCAACAAGACCACAAAATAATAGACTTTTGGCAGGAACCAGTTCTTCCAGCCTTCCTCGAGCCCGCTCCGGCCCTCCACGAGCCCGCTCCAGCAGCCCCTGAGCCCACGAACCCAGTCCATGCCACGGGCCCTTCCAGTCCTCCCTAAATCTCCCCAAGAAATTTTTTTTGGGGGTAGGGGGCATGTACCTGTGGGTGGGGAACTCATGGGCGGGATTTCCTGCCAAGGCTCCTCCTGACCCTCCATGGCCTGCCAAGGCTCCTCCTGACCCTCCATGGCCTGCCAAGGCTCCTCCTGACCCGCCATGGCCTGCCAAGGCTCCTCCTGACCCGCCATGGCCTGCCAAGGCTCCTCCTGACCCGCCATGGCCTGCCAAGGCTCCTCCTGACCCTCCATGGCCTGCCAAGGCTCCTCCTGACCCGCCAAGGCCGCCCACGGCTCCTGACCCGCCATGGCTACCTAAACTCCTAGACCCGCACTGGAGACCTCCCTTCCAGTCCGCTCCTCTCCCTGCACCCGTGTGAGATCTCCAGGGCGCCCGCCCCCCCTCCCCAGTTGTTCCATCTACGGCGTGAGGCCGCGCCTACCAGGAGGGGGAGGTAATGTCAAAGTTCCCTCTGTTCCCGGACTTCATTTCCGATAATCCTCCTGTTTCCACACCTGCACTCACTTCCTCGTCATCTCCCCATCATCACGGATTACCTGCACCTGCTCCTGATCATCTGCACTCCCTTTATAATGGACTCACTCCCTGCACTCCTTGTCTGTTCTATTGTTTGGTAAGATGTGTGTGTGTGTTGATGTTACTCTCCCTCGTGTTAATGAAAGCCCTTGTTTTGTGGATTTCCGAGTATGCCTCGTCTCTACAGCACCACGCCATAACACAACTTTAAATATGTCTATTAATTTGTCCATTTATGTTTCAATTATTAAATTGATAAATTGATTCTTCATTTTATTTTTAACTGGGTTAGGGTTAGTGGCACTAAATTTTGAAAAGTGGCACTCCTGGTCCTCATAACGACACAACACAATATACATGTAAACTGTCACAAACTTATGAATACTCACATCAGCTCCGCCCAGTGTCACAAAGCAGGAAACTCATGAATATTCATGTAAGCTCCGCCCAGTGTCACTGAACTGAATTTAAGAACAAACGACAACTGTAACCCTGAAAATGATGAAATGTGAAAAACACCACGGAAAAACAGGCGAATATAACACCGACTGTGACGCAACAGTCGGGATCATTAATATGTACGCCCCCAACATTTGCATATACTAGCCCATGTTCAAGCCAGTATTAACATCTGGAGCTGCACAGCATCAGACGTTCTGCAGTATTGTGAAACAAGCAAGCAAGGACAATAGCGAAAATGGCAGATGGATCGATAATAACTGTTCATGATCCATGATATCATGATATATTTAGTGATATTTGTAAATTGTCCTTCTAAATGTTTCGTTAGCATTTTGCTAATGTACTGTTAAATGTGGTTAGAGTTACCATTGTTCCAGGACCAACAGTAAACCCAGGATAGAGCGGTTGAGTGAATGTGGTCTGGACTGTGTGGATGAGTCTCACTTTGTCTCCAGAGACGCTGTAGAAGGACAGAGTTCCTGCACTGGGATCCACATACACTCCTATTCTATAGTAATCCTCCCCATACACTCCTGTTCTACTGATGATGATGGACTCTACAGGGAGATGAGTCCATATGTTATTGTGTGTGAATGAGTATCTGGTGGGAGAGCAGATCAAACTCCAGGACTGATCATTATATCCAAGCCAACACTCATCACCCCCTCCCTTCCTGCTGATGCTCTTATATGACACTGATATACGCACACGTTCTCCACTCCACTCAATCTCCCAGTAAGAGCGTCGATCACTCACACTGTCTCTACACAACACCTGATGACACACATCAAATCTGTCTGGATGATCAGGATACGACTGAAGCTCTGTTCGAGTGTTGGTAATCACTCTGTTGCTCTCAGACAGACGGAGGCGTTTATTCACTGTGTTCAGATCCAGAGTGAGCGGACGGGAATCTGATGGAGATAAAACACAATAGGAATTATCAATCTATTAAATATGTAAAACTGAAGTTTACTTCATCCATTTGTGTTGAATGAACTAAAATTGGGAAGTGGATTTTTAGTTCCCAGCATGCTTTGCAATCATATGTATTGATCTAGTCTCAATTTAGGATTTTTCACAAATCTGAACTTGATTTAGGATCTTCTCCTCTCTCACAGAATCTCATCTGTAGTTGTGAAATCTTAAAGCACTCCATCAGTTCAGGTGATCGACTCTCAGGTCTGTTATCAAGAGCAGCTGCTGTGAAGAAACGCTCCAGATTAAAATGGAGGATCAAAACAGGTGTGCTTTTAATGAAGAGCTGCAGAAAGACATGTTTTGATCAACTTGATAGAAAAGGCAAAGCCTATTGCTGTATGTCACTCCTGTGTGTATGTCATGTCCTGGCCACATGACTGAGCGATCGAATGAACACAAGAGATTCAAATATTAGTCCATTTATTCTAAGCAAGTGCATGCAGCTCTTTAAAAAAATTAACGTAAAAACAGTCGTTTTTTAATCTGGTGATTTGCATTTGCTGTCACTGTACGCTTCTGAGCGTGTCCTAAAACATGGCAGTGACTGGCGAGTTTCCAGAGCTCTATACATAGGTTTTGTTACCACCGGTGCTCATTGGAAGACTACATTTTCCAGCATTGCTTGAGATGTACAGCAAACTACAGCAACTCGTATAGCTCAAAATACACAGCACTTTTTTTCCTTGCGGTGGTTCTAAATGGTATCATTTTGTATAAAGTTAGAAATGATTTAGGTAGTATTGTGTGTGTGCTTTATTAGGCAATTTTAAAGTTTTGATATTTAAGTACACTGTTAATTACAATAACAACTAGCTGAAAAAATATATTGATAAAAATAGAACAAAGACTTGACTTGAGACTTCACTCGGACTTGACAGCAGGGACTTGTGAACATGTCTGTCGTTTATCATTAATAAATGTGATGTTATTCTCAGACAGAGCTATTTACAGCAGCCCGCTTGAATAAAAGACATTTGTCTGTGAATGTCTTCCTTTTTAATTATTTTCCATTCATTAACTCCACAATACACCGCCCTACTTGAAAAACCAGCTCAAGCTGGTAGCTGGTTTAAGCTGGTCTTTAGCTGGTCCATTCTGGTCATTAGCTGGTCCACCAGCACCACCAGCTTGGACCAGGTAATGACCAACTTGGACCAGATGACCAACTTGGCTGAGCTGGTGGACCAGCTTGACCAGGTCTCCACCAGCTAAGATCAAGCTGGTCCACCAGCACCAAAAGCTTGGACCAGATAATGACCAGCTCGACCAGGTCTCCACCAGCACCACAAGCTTAGCCAAGCTGATACGTCAGCTTTGCGAAATGGCATTGGCTCTCGTGTGTCTCGTGACCATGACAGGTATGTCCATTAATCGTCATAATCTATACAATATTGACAATATATACAAGAAAAAAGGAAAAATGTCATTTAAAATATGACAAAGATTATATTGTAAATTAGGCTATACATGTGACCAACTTACTAAAAGTTGGTCGCATGTAATTAAAATTTTTGTTAAATAAAAAATATGAAGATTTTAAAAATAGGTAAAAATATACAAAAAAAAAAAATAAAGTTATCAAACAGTCCGCACTAGATAAATTATAAATTAAATATATATTAATCCTTATTAAAGCTACAAAAGTTCTTTAGTCAAGAGAAGTTAGTAACTTTCTTTGTTAAAATGTATCATAATTATTGCATAAATATTAATTGGTATCATGAAATTCTCTCAAAATATAAAATAAAAAGTAAAAATATTATTGAACAAAAATAAATTACATTGGTTTTGCTGAGGGAGAAAAAATTTAAATTTTAGGGGTCCGGTCACTTTTGACCGCGAAGAGCACCAGTGTGACTCCCAAATGAGGAGCACCTGAGGGTTAAATACCAGTGTAGTGGGGTCTATGTTTTTATCAGTTTTATTTTGATAAACATGACAAAATACAACATCGCGACTACATGAAAAGAGCTTTAACTGGTTATAAAAATACAGATTTGTGAGCATTAGTGGAACTGAAGGCTTTCAAATAATTTTGAAGTGAGGACACCAGTGGGGTTGTCCTAAAGTTAAGACAGTTTTTAGGATTTTTTGTAGAGTTAGGATGCTTCTGTAATACCCTTTTCCTATCCGTAGTTAAGATAAGATAATGCACTTAAGAAATGTCATTCTGTTATAGCTTTTGTCGTAAATGAGGTTCTGACTGAAATTGCCATGGTTACCAAACAGATCATTCTGTAATATGCCGGAGAGTAAATGTGTTTTTGAGGGAAAGACTGTTAGGGCCCTATCGCACACCCGGCGCAATGCGGTGCCAGGCACGACGCAAGTGTTTTTTGCTAGTTTCCGCCCGACGCAGTTATCATTTTCACGTCCTGCGCCGTGTTGTTTAAATAGCAAATGCATTTGTGGCCATTTGTGTGCCCTTGGGCGTGACTGTCCTGAAAACGAGGTGTGCTCAGGTGCATTGTCACCGCATTACTATTTTAAGGCAACTGAAATAAACTGCGCCAATGACCAACTGAAACCTGGTCTAAAGTCAATGGTGCAATATTTGTTTTGTTATTTAAACAGCGCGTTAGTAATATGCGCCTATATGCGGGTGCACAACTCATGTACACTCTGCTTATTATACACACAGGGACGTGCAGCAGCACACAAACATGCCAAATATTAAAAATGAAAGGATTACAATGTAAAAGATTATCAGGGATCCTGAGGGCTGAGGTGTAGCTGGAGCGACTGAGGGCGGTGGCGGAGCCTGAGGGAGGGCAGAGCTAGCTGGAGCAGTAGAGGGTGGAGGGCCGGAGAGCAACGGACTGTTGCGTAGGCGATGTGACGTCCGACCCAGGTGAAGCCAACGGTCCGAGGCAGCTCTGCGAAGCCGATGGCTCGAAGGTCCCAGCAGACGAAGAGGGAGGGAGGAGCCTAGGTGAAGGAGTCAGGGCGACGGGTTAAGGAGGAGAGACAAGGACAGATGCTGGAGGCGGAGCCACTGGATCCTTACGCCGCAGAGGTTGGGGTCAAGGAAGAAGGCTGAGATGGAGAGTCTATCAGTAGCTCCAGGAGAGTTCCAGGTCACTCTCAGTGACGGGCGGGTGGGCGGGGCTTCTGACCTGCTTGTCGTCTCTGACACCTACTCCCTTGACGCTGGCTGGAACCCCCGACTCGAACCTCTCCTCTGATGAAAACTTCTCAGGCTCCGGGGTGATGTTGAACTCGGTCGCTCCTCCTGGCGCGGGCTCTGACGTCACGGTGGGGTCGTCGTCTCCATCTGTGGAGGGTCTCTGGTTGGGAACTGGGTTCAGCGGGGTTCCAGATCAGGGCCACTTGAACTCCAAGCACTTCAGCAGGGCTACTGGGGTACCTCAGGGCTCAGTGCTTGGACCACTTCTCTTCTCCATCTACATGTCATCACTAGGATCTGTCATTCAGAAACATGGTTTTTCCTATCACTGTTGCTGATGACACACAACTCTACCTCTCATTCCAACCAGATGATCCGACAGTTGCTGGTCGCATCACAGCCTGCCTGACAGCCATTTCTGCCTGGATGAAGGACCACCACCTTCAACTTAACCTTGCAAAAATGGAACTGCTTGTGGTTGGTGCCAACCCTCCACTTCATCATAACCTTTCCATTCAACTTGGGTCGTCAACCATAACTCCTTCCAGGATGGCCAGGAACCTTGGAGTGGTGATGGATGATGGTTTAAGCTTCACAGATCACATCGCTACAACGGCCCAGTCCTGCAGATTTGCTCTATACAACATTAGGAAGATTAGACCTTTCCTATCGGAGCATTCCACACAAATTCTTGTCCAAGCTCTTGTTCTATCTAGACTGGACTATTGTAATGCTCTCTTGGCAGGCCTTCCAGCATGCACTGTCAAGCCCCTACAACGGATCCAAAATGCTGCAGCAAGACTGGTCTTTAACGAACCGAAGAGAGCGCATGTCACACCTCTCTTCATCAGTTTGCATTGGCTGCCAATAGCTGCTCGCATCCAATTCAAGGCTCTGATGTTTGCCTAAAGAACAACCACTGGCTCTGCACCACTATACCTCAACTCACTACTTCAGACTTACGCGCCCTCCAGAAGCTTGCGTTCTGCAAGTGAACGGCGTCTTGTGGTGCCATCCCAAAGGGGCACAAAATCACTCTCACGGACCTTCTCCTGGTCTGTTCCTGGTTGGTGGAATGACCTACCACGCTCTATCCGAGCAGCTGAGTCTTTAGCCATTTTCAAAAAACTGCTAAAGACATATCTTTTTCGTCAACACTTGACCCAGTAATATAGCACTTTTTATTTATATTTTACTCTTTCTCCATCTATTTGCGTATATATTTAAAAAAAAAAAAAAAACCTTGCTACGAGCACGTTACTGATGAAACTGTGACTTGACATGGCACTTACGTACTGTTTTTGTATTGTTGTCAATCAACTCATGTTGATTCGACTGCTTCTACTATTCTCATTTCTAAGTCGCTTTGGTGAAAAGCCAAAATGTAAATGTAAATGTGGTAGTTCGCCCCGATCCGGAATAGTTTCTTTAAGTCATCATCCTCCAGCTGGCTGTTGATGGCAAGGTAAAGAAATAGGGAAGTGAAAGACAGAAAATAGTGGCTCTACCGAGCCACAGCGATGAATCTGGCCCGTTCATCCATAAGGGTGGTCCGTTATTCTGTTACAGTTAGCTGTGTAGGAATACACACGACGCAGAATATAGAATAAAGAGTCAGACTTTACTAGGCAAACCAATGGAACAAACAGGAACAGAGGTTACACAACACTAACAACGTAAGATAACGGACAACAATAGTGAGGAAGGTGACTGTTTATAAAGGGAGTCCAGATGAGTGATAATGATGATGAGTGACTTCAGGTGCGGGTGATGATGATGATGACGTACAGGTGCAGGACAGAAGGGATGCTGGGAAACGTAGTGCTGGAACTGGTGACTGTGACATGCACACACAGTGGAAACCACATATAGATGTTTACTGGAACAGAGGCTCGAACACAAGTATGGAAGAATGCAGGTGAGTAGTAGAACAAGCACTTCAAAATAGTCACTTAGCTGATTGTAACGATAGTCTGTTTGCAGGTTTGGGAATATGGCGTGGAGCTGATGACTGGAGACAGAAGATGATGGGAGGAAGACACTGGTAAGTAGCAGTCCATGTGAGTCTGACAAGACCAGACACTGAGTGCAGGGAGTGAGTGGCTTAAGAGTGTTCCTGGTGATGAGGTGCAGGTGTGGGTGATTAGAATTCAGAGGATTGTGAACGAGTGGGAGGAGCATGAAGATTTGGTGATGATGGTGCTGGCTGTGACTCCGTGACAGTAGTAGAGTGTTGCTGCCATGCCGTCATTTTACGCCAGACTGCTTCACAAACAAGGGTCAATTCAACTCTGGATTTGCACAAAAGATTAACATGACAGAACATGCTAGTCGATGAGTTGAATCAACTCCACAGCAACTACATACATTTATCCATTTATTAGAGAAGACAAGTTGTTGTAGTAGAGCACATTTGGGAGTCTGCTCAAGCTGTCGCATCTGTCTTTTCACATTAAAGTAGAACACTGGAGCACAGGGAAGCATCAAAGTAGATCGCTGGAGCACAGGGAAGCATCAAAGTAGATTGCTGGAGCACAGGGAAGCATCACAGGAGATCGCTGGAGCACAGGGAGGCGTCAAAGTAGATCGCTGGAGCACAAGGAAGCATCAAAGTAGATCGCTGGAGCACAAGGAAGTATCACAGAAGATTGCTGGAGCACAGGGAAGGAGATTCTGGAGAATGTAATTGTACTTTAATTGTATTCTGTATTGCAGTGCTACCGCAGCTGTATTGCATTATTATTTTAGTACTACTTCAGCTCACATTCCCTATTAGTGGGTGAACAATACTACTATTTCAGCTGTATTGCAGTAAAACTGCAGTTGTATTTCAGTTGTATTGCAGCTTTATTTTAGTAATACTTCAGCTGTACTGCAGTTGTATTGCAGTTTTATTTTACTAGTACTTTAGATGTATTGCAGTAATACTGCAATTGTAATCCAGTAAAACTTAAGACATCTATTATAGGCTATACTGCAATATTGCAGCTCCACGAACCACAGATCTCCTGGACAGAGGGTCAAGTCACTCGCTGGTCACCCAAATGCTTCTCTCAATGTCTCCAAGATTCCAAACCCACGTCCCTTGAAACCACCACAGAGAAGGTAGATTCCAATCATCCTGTTGACCTTCCTTCTCAGTATGCTGACTTAGCTAAGGCTTTTAGTAAACACAAGGCAACCCAATTAACCCCTCACCAACCCAGTGACTGTGCCATAGATCTCCTTCTGGGTTGAGGCATTGGTGGAAAGTAGCCCCGATCTGGAACAAGGTCTTGAGGGTCTCGTCATCCAGGGAACTGGTGACGGCCAAACAAACAAAATCTTTAACAAAAGAAAAAAGGTCTGGGCTCTCCTGAGCCCGGACGAGCATTACTGCCCTCTCGTCCATTTCAGGCGGTCCGATCATCTGTCAGGTTGAGCACGGGCAGGAAGACGGAGACAAATAGGTCAATGTCAGAACACTCCAAGTTTAATTAATCCAAACGGGCAGACAGGCAGAAACAACTTAACATAATATAACGGTGATCGGACAAAGACTGAGTGCACGGGAGGAACTTAAGTAGCAAACATAACAAGGGTAATAAATAATAGGACACAGGTGATACAAATGAACTAATGATGAGGAGTGGGAAAAACAGAACAAAGGAACACATAATGAGTGACAAACTTTCAAAAGTCTGAAATTAAAACAGAACATAACTCTGACAAAGTATACTTTCAATTTCAAGTTTCCATACTGATAAAAAAAAAAAAAACTCAAGATATAGTTCACCCAAAAATTAAAATTCAGTCATATATTTACTGTAATAAATACTATGTTGAATAAAATCAAATATTTATTTCTGAATCTGCTTTTTGTAATCTACTTTACACAATAATGATTTCAAATTATCTTTTAGGGATAATTTCTCAGTCAAATTTGATGTACGATAAATGTGCATTTAATTAGATTAATTAATTGCCACATCATGTAATTAATTAGATTAAAAATTGTAATCGCTTCCCAGCCCTAATATATATATATATATATATATATATATATATATATATGTATATGTATATGTATATATATATATGTATATGTATATGTATATATATATATGTATATGTATATGTATATGTATATATGTATATGTATATGTATATATATATATATATATATATATGTATATGTATATGTATATATATATATGTATATGTATATGTATATATATATATATGTATATGTATATGTATATATATATATGTATATGTATATGTATATGTATATATATATATATATATGTATATGTATATATATATATATATATATATGTATATGTATATGTATATATATATATATATATATATATATATATATATATATATATGTATATGTATATATATATATATATATATATATATATATATATATATATATATATATGTATATGTATATATATATATATATGTATATGTATATGTATATAAATATGTGTGTGTGTGTGTGTACACGTACATTTGTGCAGTCCTGCTGTAATCCTGAACTCTCCTCCATGATCCACACTAAAATAAAATACAGTGTCAGTAAATACACATTTAATCAGTAAGCATTATCAGCAGCTATTGCATTTCTCAGGAGCTAATCACCCTCCTCCATCCCCAGCTCCTCCTCTCTTCAGTTAGGATTGGCCTTATCATTCCTATGAATCAAACTAATTCTTGAAATATGTGTACATGTTAAATTATTGACATTAATTATATATGCATATGTTGGTTCTGTTCTGTTTACCCAAAGGGGGGTTATTGCTGCTCTCCCTGCTTTTATCCATGCTAGGATAAAAGTTCTTGCCCAGAACAGAACCATACGGCCAATACAAACTCTATGCAGTTATCAATCATATTTGACAATAGTGATAGGCCGGGACAAATTGCGTTGATAGTGTTTGGAATGATTTTGGTATGTTTTACAGGACACATTGAAAAAAACCCAAAAAAAACACTTGTGCTACTAGTCGTGGCCTAATAGTGGTGAAGCTAGTGAACAATAGCAGAGGTGCCTCAGTAACCCAGTGAGTAGCCAAATGGAATCTGCACAAATCAACAAGCTGATCCTCCATCTCTGCTGTCCAAATACATTTAACTTTGTGCAGTGCCATGACTGCGTTTGTTATGCTTCTGTTATCTGTCAGCTCGCTTTCTGATTGGAAATTGTTTCGTTTCACATGATAATCTCCAAGCGTGCACGCGTTTATCCTCGGGATTCCCCCCACACATCAGGATTTCTGATCATAAATATTCAACATGTTGAATATTTTCGATTCGCAATCGGGGCGCCTCCAACGTTCTTCCGAGCAGATTCAGTCACTCTTAACACACCACACAACACAGGAAAATCTGGTAAGATAGAACCATCAAGATAATTGGAACATTAGAGGAACATTAGAGAGAGAAGCAGCCAAGCAACAGGAGGATCTACATACTGTAAGTGTTTTTGTGTTATTTGTAGCTTGATTTAGTGCTGTGCCGCTGCTAGGAAAGTTTGTTTACTGTGTTCACGTGGCAAGTCGCGTGTGTTCTCATTTCGCTCTGAGTCAGTAAGGCGTGGCCTGCTGAAATAATTAAAGTTGTATGAAGTGGGTATAAAACTGTGTAGTATACCGCGGCAGCCCTCGTGTGAGGACCAAAGATTGTAAAGACCAGCGACTCTACCTGTGCGACTCCACCGAGCAAGGACACCAACAAGGCACTTGAGTCTTGCTCTGTTCTTTTTTCCTCTTCTCCTTCCTCTTTTATATAGTTTGTTCTTGTCTGTCTATCTTGCGACCTATTTTAGTTATGTGCTTCCAAATTACCACTATTATTAACACTCGTAAAATGCGTCCCACACGTTGGAGGCAGTGCAATCATAACAACCTGCGTATTCTACCCATGTCATCTAGTACATTACTTTCAAAAACTGCTAAAGACATATCTTTTTCGTCAACACTTGACCCAGTAATATAGCACTTTTTATTTATATTTTACTTTCTTTTTCAACTTTCTATTCTTTCTCCATCTATTTGTGTATTTATTAAAAAAAAAAAAAAACCTTACTACGAGCACTTTACTGATGAAACTGTGAATTGACACGGCACTTACGTACTGTTTTTGGATTGTACTCGTGTTGATTCGACTGCTTCTACTACTCTCATTTGTAAGTCGCTTTGGAGAAAAGCGTCAGCTAAATGACTAAATGTAAATGTAAATGTAACAGTATCTCAGAAAGGGGGGGAAATCATCCCAAAATCAGACCGCATATGGAAGCTGGTCATTATAGTTTATAGTTTTAAATATGGATTTTTTATTTTATTTTATTTTTTACAGAAACCCATCGTTTTGCTTCAGAAGGCCTTTATTAACCCCATGGAGCCGTATGGATTATATTTATGATGGATGGATGCACTTTTTTGGGCTTCAGAATCATGACTGCCATTCACTACCATTATAAAGCTTGGAAGAGCCAGGATATTTTTAATATAACTACGATTATGTTTGTCTGAAAGAAGATAGTCATATACACCTAGGATGGTTTGAAGGTGAGTAAATCATGGGATAAATTTCATTTTTGAGTGAACTATCCCTTTAATTGACAATAATGACCCTGGAATGAGTTCCTGTTAATTTTATAATTTATGAGTAACATTACACAGTCTGTGTAAATAAACATTTAAATGCTATTTCAAATGCAGCTTCTGTTCCACTCTTGCAGTGTAAAGATTTATTTTATTGGCAACAGTCTATAGCCTATAGTATTCTGATTGATTTAAGTAATTAGTTAAATTTAAGTATTTGACATAAAACACAACACAGGTAATCATAAAAACCATAAAATAGTTATCACACCCGGAGCAGTGGGCAGCCATTTTTGTTGTGGCACCCAGGGAGTGATTGGGGGTTAGGTGCCTAGCTCAAGGGTACCTCATTTCCTGCCAGTATTGAGAATCAAACCCGAAACTTTCAGGGTTACTAGTCGTGGCCTAATGGTGGCGAAGCTGGTGAACAATAGCAGAGGTGCCTCAGTAACCCAGTGAGTAGCCGAATGGAATTAGCAATGTCACTTTTTAATGTTTTATATTTTAAGCATTTAATACTTTCCTGCTTCAAATGTTTGTAATTTATTGTCCCGTTTGAAAGTTTTAGTTATTTAAATTGACATATTTAACACAATAAACATTATACAGCTATATCCGACAGTTAGATTCTTGGATACTGGATTCAACTGGATATGCAAAAAAACAAAACAAAACAAAACAGATTTGGATTGACAGTCTGAATGTGACTGAGCGAAAAGATGTTGGATCAATGTTAGTCAGAGATCAACATTGTTTCAATACCATATGAAACATTGTTTTTACATTGAATCTACAGTGAACAGGAGGAGTTCATCACTAATGCTCAATCATCACTTAATCATTTAATTTTCTTATTAGTTTCAACACAGTTTTAGTTACTTTTTTACTCTCTGTAGATTGGACTCATATAGACACAGAGCAAGTTATAATTTAACACTGAGAATTTTACTGTGCTCCTTTACAGCCATGCAATACTCAAATTTATTTTTATAAATCATTATTATTATTATTATTGCATAAATGTTAATTAGATTTCAGTAAGTTGTGAAAGTGCACTATGACATAGTAGTTCACTCTTCCTGCTTAACATACTTGAGTTTGTCCAATCTGTAGTTCGGATGGTTGCACATATCAGAGAGCAGCTTCACTCCTGAATCTCCTGGGTGATTGTAGTTTAGATCTAGCTCTCTCAGGTGTGATGGGTTGGAATTCAAAGCTGAAGACACATAACGACAGCCTTCCTCTGTCACCATACAGCCAGACAACCTACAAACACACACAGCAACAGCTATATCCGACAGTTAGATGATTTGCTTTGCATGTACTTTTACGGATACGAAAGACCAAGCCAGAGGACAACAAATTGAACACATATTTCTGTTATTCTTTATTGTTGTTTGTCGTATCTTTTGTTGTAAACTGTGTCCCTTCCTTGTTTTTTATTCTGCAGCATAGGGATGTTGCGATAACCACAATATCGTAATACCACGGTACTGACAAGACAACCGCAGAGGAATGCAAGAACCGCACCAACCGCGATATCTGCATATTATCTTTTTCCGTAAGGTTATGCCCTTCTTGTCTTTTCACTTCGTGCATGTGTACAGAAGTTCGTAATGATAACATAATGTGTACCATGGTGATTTGTACAGAGGCTCCATAGATTTAACAAGCTTAACAAACTTAAACAGAATGTAAATGAGAGAGAGATTGACTGATTGCATACTGATCTTCATATATGCAGTCATATATGCAGTATCTCACAGAAGTGAGTACACCCCTCACATTTTTGTAAATATTTTATTATATCTTTTCATGTGACAACACTAAAGAAATGACACTTTGCTACAATGTAAATAGTGAGTGTACAGCTTATATAACAGTGTAAATTTGCTGTCCCCTCAAAATAACTCAACACACAGCCATTCATTTCTAAACCACTGGCCACAAAAGTGAGTACACCCCTAAGTGAAAATGTCCAAATTGGGCCCAATTAGCCTATTTTCTCTCCCCGGTGTCATGTGACTTGTTAGTGTTACAGGGTCTCAGGTGTGAATGGAGAGCAGGTGTGTTAAATTTGGTGTTATCGCTCTCACTCTCTCATACTGGTCACTGGAAGTTCAACATTGCACCTCATGGCAGAGAACTCTCTGAGGATCTGAAAAAAAGAATTGTTGATCTACATAAAGATGGCATAGGCTATAAGAAGATTGCCAAGACCCTGAAACTGAGCAGCAGCATGGTGGCCAAGACCATACAGCGGTTTAACAGGACAGGTTCTACTCAGGACAGGCCTCGCCATGGTCGACCAAAGAAGTTGAGTGCACGTGCTCAGAGTCATATCCAGAGGCTGTGTTTGGGAAATAGACGTATGAGTGTTGCCAGCATTGTTGCAGAGGTTGAAGGGGTGGGGCGTCAGCCAGAAGGAAGCCTATTCTAAAGATGATGCACAAGAAAGCCTGCAAACATTTTGCTGAAGACAAGCAGACTAAGGACATGGATTACTGGAACAATGTCCTGTGGTCTGATAAGACCAAGATAAACTTATTTGGTTCAGATAGTGTCAAGTGTGTGTAGTTACAACCAGGTGAGGAGTACAAAGACAAGTGTGTCTTGCCTACAGTCAAGCATGGTGGTGGGAGTGTCATGGTCTGTGGCTGCATGAGTGCTGCCGGCACTGGGGAGCTACAGTTCATTGAGGGAACCATGAATGCCAACATGTACTGTGACATACTGAAGCAGAGCATGATCCCCTCCCTTTGGAGACTGGGCCGCAGGGCAGTATTCCAACATGATAACAACCCCAAACACACCTCCAAGACGACCACTGCCTTGCTAAAGAATGTATCCAGACCTAAACCCTATTGAGCATCTGTGGGGCATTCTCAAACTGAAGGTGGAGGAGCGCAAGGTCTCTAACATCCACCAGCTCTGTGATGTCGTCACTCTAGTGGCAACCTGAGACGCTCTGGTGAACTCCATGCCCAAGAGGGTTAAGGCAGTGCTGGAAAATAATGGTGGCCACACAAAATAATGACACTTTGGGCCCAATTTGGACATTTTCACTTGTCATTTTCACAGGATGTACTCACTTTTGAGGCCAGCGGTTTAAAAATTAATGGCTGTGTGTTGAGTTATTTTGAGGGGACAGCAAATTTACACTCTTATACAAGCTGTATACTCACTACTTTACATTGTAGCAAAGTGTCATTTCTTCAGTGTTGTCACATGAAAAGATATAATAAAATATTTACAAAAATGTGAGAGGTGTACTCACTTCTGTGAGATACTGTATTTGTTAAAAAAGGTTGTCATGTTGTCAAGGAAAGTGACATTTCTGTCTTAGCATCCTTTTAACGGGGGATTTTCAATAAATGGCGTCAGCGTTACCCCTGCAATGCATTGCTGGTCAGCTGACCCTTTTAATGTGGCACTCAAAGTTAAAATGATTTCAACAGCTTGTTTTATTACGTCTATCATTGAGTGAATCAGTGTTTTTGAAAGTGTAGTTGAAAAAACGGGTAACACTTTCTATGAAGACCATGCTTATAATGATTTATAGCCACATTTATAAATAAGTATTACTATTCTATAAATATATTTATAAAGACTATAGATTATACTGCATTATAAGAATAGTTGTAGATACATTTATATTATTTTTATAATTACTTATAAGCCATGCATTTGCTTTTTCAATGTGCATGCTCATAAGCCATTATACACTGATTTATAAATGATCACATATAAAATAGTTCCAGAGACACTTTTTTGCTGTATCAACTAGTTATTATGTCTTTAATGCCAAAAGTTTGCATTAGAGATAATGAATGGTAATTTTGATTTGTTAAAATCTATATCTCCTCAGCCATTTGCATGGTATTGCTTATAGCAGTTTGAAATTATACTTTAAAAATATTGTTGCAGTGTTTTGCTAGTATGTAACATTAAAAGAAATATACTTTTTTTCAACTGTTTGTATTAATGATTTCCGTTTTTTTTTTTTTTAGTTCATTACAGGAATTGTTGTTCATTAGTTACATTTACAAGTAAGCAACTTAAAATGTAAAATGAGCACATATTCGTGATTTGTTAATTTGTGATTTCCTTGATTTAGGAAAATTGCATCCTATGTTTTCACTTTACTTAAAGCCAACAATGATGCATTTATAGAGATCAGTAACTATTATTACTCACAATAAGTATTTGTAAGAACACAACACGGCTATTAATAACAAATATATTAACTAATTTGACAAATAAATCTGAATAAAAAGTTATTGTAACTATAATATAACATTATAGCAATGCAAGCTGCATCTTTATAAATACATTCATGGAACCATACGACAGGCTAATTAATACTTGTAAATCAGTGTATAATGAATTATGAACATGCATTGAAAAGGAAAATGCATGAGTTATAAGTAATTATATAAAAAACAAATGTCTTATAATGTGGTATGGGTCTTAATAAACCTTTACAAAATATGAATTTATACAAAAACAAAACAAAAATAATGACTTTAATTAACAATCTCTTCTCTTCCCTGTCGTTATTCTTACGCAGTTGCCACAGTAAGCACAGTGAAGGCTTCCATGTTTACGTCTGAATGCTGGCTCAGTATTGGCCAAAGCTGATCACATAAGCAGCACAACGCATGCATGTGAAGCTGACGCAGGAGCCGGCCAATAATGAGTCGGCGTTCTGACGTAGAATCTGGAAGTGCTGGGCGTAAACAACATGAAAATGACACAGAAGATAAGATTGTTGAATAAAGTCATTATTTTTGTTTTGTTTTTTGTGCACAAAAAGTATTATTTATTTAATTTTGACCATCATTGGAGTGTTTTATTTTTTCATAAAAATGTTTCATATGCATGCTAAGGGCCCGAGTATACCTCGCTTTCCGCGTGCAGTAGTGTCAGCACAGCTTTAAAAATATACTTAACTGCAGATGAGCACGGATTGCCAAGTTTGACACATGTGCAGTACAATTGTTTTTATACTCTACCAGACATCAGAGGGCAGCACTGTAGTGTCCATTGTAGTGTTTTCTTCTTTCTGTTTCAAGCATGTTGGTTCCCTTTCAGTCGGTCATGTTCGACATCAGAACTGAACCAATGAATTGGGATATCGCATGAGAGCTTACGAGCTCTCAACTGCTGTTTTCACATTGCCTTTAGAGTGAGAAGGGTTGTTATTTGGGTTGGTTTAGAGTGAGCGCGCAATTGTAGGCTGCACTATTTCTTGAAGTTGCGTTGCGGGTTGTTTGTTGTGTGCTTCAGCATTATATAAAAAGCATTTAATTTTGTCCTAAAAGAGCAGTTTCCGCCCGTGTGTTTCTGGATGCGGTCGTTCCCTAGCACCAGCTGATGGCCACGATTGCTGCATCTCGTGTTTGGGTGTTCAGTACCCTGAAGCAGCGCTTGTGGATAGTTCATGTTCTCATTGTGGGAACATGACTATCGCAATGTTACAGTCGAGGCTTGCTTACCTTGGTCCTCAAGGGCAAGTCCCCTTCCCTATGCCCCAATCTACTGTCTTTTCTGCTGGTCAGAAAGGCGCTACTTCGGCGATACGATACGTATTACGATACAGGGGTTATGATACTATATATTGTGATACTGTAAGAAAGGCGATATATTGCGATATTTCTTATTTTAGAAATAGAAATTTATTTTAGAAAAAATGGTCATGAAGCATGCATAAAATCTGACAAACAACTTTCTTTTAATCAATTCGGTATCATTTGCATTTATATATCACTAATCACTATTTTGTAGGAAAATAGGGAAAAGGGAAAATAATAACGTGACTGCAGGATTCTGTAGGTGTATATGTTTTAAAGGTTCACAGTATAGCAGTTTTTAATTTCTAAACTATTTAACAACAGAAAGTGCGTAGTCCATTCCATGACTGCATGACTGTTTGTTTTATATTTAATACTGTAAAGCTGCTTGCTTTAAAGCAGTCTATTGTATAAAGTGCTCTTTAAATAAACGTGCCTTCAATGAAGAGTTGAACTGCAGAGCTGGTGCAAACATATCCACATTGCTATGATCTATTTTAAGTTCTAAAATTTTCCTATCTACATTATGTTGCCCTGTTGACAAGGCTTAAAATGAGTCCAGACTTCGCTCTGTACACTGCGGTGGGAGCGGAATAATTCTATCATCTTGTGAGCTGGGTTTGCTAATGCTAACGCTAGTGATGCATGCACCTTGCGCTTCTCCGGCTCCGCGTCAGTTTACAGTTTGCCGCCTCCTGGAAGAGTGGCGTTGCCCGAGCCTGTTCCAGAATAGACAGCTATGCTTTCTCGGGCCTAAAGGAACCAGGGGGACTTTTAGACATTTTCTTTTCTTTCTTTCTTTCTTTATTTATTTATTTTCTTTCCCAGACTTGTTATGCACAATCTGGACTAAATATCAAATTTTTTCCCATTCCAGCAGTGTTGTGTTGGGACGATACAGCAAAGTATTAACTTGTTTCTTCGATTATTATTTTTTCTCTTATATGTGCAATAAATGTGCTGGCTGTTAGTTGCTTCATCCATTTGGCCCAAATTTAATTTTTATCCTCCCAAGAGTCGAACCTAGCCCTATACCTCTTCAGAGTAATATAACATAGTGTTATACTGACAACTGTTGTCGTGTTACACTAGAAAATATAAACATCAATTATAAATTATACTTACAGGTTGAGATTCAGAGGAGCAAGCTGGTCCAAATAAACTGGGCATTGATCCATATTTGAAGACCAAGCATTTTGTGAATCCTGCGTTAAACTCCCCGAGGTTTGAGAAGCAGTCGTCAGTAGTCAGCTACCCACAAATCAGGTAACCAATTGGACCTATACTATAGACCGGTATCCCTTCTTCCATTCATTGCGAAGACACTTGAGAGAGTTGTGTTCAACCAACTGTCTACTTATCTCACACAGAACAACCTCCTTGACAACAACCAGTCTGGCTTCAAGAGTGGCCACTCAACTGAGACTACCCTGCTCTCAGTTACTGAAGCCCTGAGACTGGCACGAGCAACTTCAAAATCATCGGTACTCATCTTGCTGGATCTGTCTGCTGCTTTTGACACTGTTAACCACCAGATCCTCCTGTCAACCCTCATGTCGAAGGGTATCTCAGGAACCGCACTCCAGTGGTTCGAGTCTTACCTCTCAGGTAGGTCCTTCAGGGTATCTTGGAGAGGTGAGGTGTCCGAGTCGCATCATCTTGCTACTGGGGTACCTCAGGGCTCAGTGCTTGGACCACTTCTCTTCTCCATCTACATGTCATCACTAGGATCTGTCATTCAGAAACATGGTTTTTCCTATCACTCTTATGCTGATGACACACAACTCTACCTCTCATTCCAACCAGATGATCCGACAGTTGCTGGTCGCATCGCAGCCTGCCTGACAGCCATTTCTGCCTGGATGAAGGACCACCACCTTCAACTTAACCTTGCAAAAACAGAACTGCTTGTGGTCGGTGCCAACCCAACCCTTCATCATAACCTTTCCATTCAACTTGGGTCGTCAGCCATAACTCCTTCCAGGACGGCCAGGAACCTTGGAGTGGTGATGGATGATGGTTTAAGCTTCACAGATCACATCGCTACAACGGCCCGGTCCTGCAGATTTGCTCTATACAACATTAGGAAGATTAGACCCTTCCTATTGGAGCATTCCACACAAATTCTTGTCCAAGCTCTTGTTCTATCTAGATTGGACTATTGTAATGTTCTCTTGGCAGGCCTTCCAGCATGCACTGTCAAGCCCCTACAACTGATCCAAAATGCTGCAGCAAGACTGGTCTTTAACGAACCGAAGAGAGCGCATGTCACACCTCTCTTCATCAGTTTGCATTGGCTGCCAATAGCTGCTCGCATCCAATTCAAGGCTCTGATGTTTGCCTACAGAACAACCACTGGCTCTGCACCACCATACCTAAACTCACTACTTCAGACTTATGCGCCCTCCAGAAGTTTGCATTCTGCAAGTGAACGGCGTCTTGTGGTGCCATCCCAAAGGGGCACAAAATCACTCTCACGGACCCTCTCCTGGTCTGTTCCTGGTTGGTGGAATGACCTGCCATGTTCTATCCAAACAGCTGAGTCTTTAGCCATTTTCAAAAAACTGCTAAAGACATATCTTTTTCGTCAACACTTGACCCAGTAATATAGCACTTTTTATTTATATTTTACTCTTTCTTTTTCAACTTTCTATTCTTTCTCCATCTATCTGTGTATTTATTAAAAAAAAAAAAAAAAAAAAAAAACCTTGCTACGAGCACTTTACTGATGAAACTGTGAATTGACACGGCACTTACGTACTGTTTTTGGATTGTACTCATGTTGATTCGACTGCTTCTACGACTCTCATTTGTAATTCGCTTTGGAGAAAAGCGTCAGCTAAATGACTAAATGTAAATGTAAAATGACAGGAACACAACAAAAGATTGTACTGCTGCGGTATTGTTGAAAAAATTAATTTTCCCTGGCATCTGTGCGCACAATAAGTGGGTGGGCAATATGCTAATGTTTCGTTGTGACTTCACAATGAAACAGCTTGGGATTCGTTTTACAAATGACTCCTTTAATTGACTCAGAGTCGACTTTGAGAGACAATAACTTTATATATATATGGTGCACTTTCAGATTTAAAAGTTTGCAGGATATTTTCATGTTACACACTACATGAAAGGTAATTTTCAAAAATCCATAATGGGGCACTTTAAGAAATTAACTCTCAGTAATAGTGAGACATTGCTTTCTGCCCCCTAGTTGCGTGAGTATCTCTGTGAAGACGTTGCACAGAAACCCCTTTATACATGACATCAATGAATTATGTAATATTTTTTAAATATGTAATACGTAGATTTTTAATTGAATCAACACACTTCCTTTGATTATTGAAAAAAAAAATAGTTTAAAAACTGCTGTCCACACTACTTCGAAGTTTTCTACCCTCGAAAACAGAGACTTTTGAAAAAGCTGCAGACCCCATCATTCAAGTATGAAGCAGGACACACGCAACCCATAGCAACGCATTATGGCAACGACACCTCAGACTGACAGATACGTAAAAATAAACAGGAATGGCAGTGTGTGTGTTCATTACTCACTACTCCTAATGTATGTGCACTAACTTGGATGGGTTAAAATGCAGAGGACCAATTTTGAAATATAATTATAAACCAATCCCCAGAACAAATCACATTTAAAAGACTTGAGTGACATTGATTTTTACTCAACTGTAAGGTTTAAATGTGTATGTGCCTTTCTGTTCAGGGACTCACTCAGCATTTCTGCAAAGAGCAACTTGGAAGTCGTGTCAGGTATATGCTGCACAGCTGAGGAATAGAAGTACTAAAGATTCTAAGCTCAAAAGACCACAGCAACCTGCACAGTGACAGTGATAGTGTTGGAAGACTATAGAGTCGCCCTGGGGGTGAGGCTGTAATACTCAAAGTTAGTATTAATGGTCCTGTGTCGGACCAGCGTATACCTGAGAAGAACGGTGAGAGTGTATAGATGCTAATGACCTGTGTGCTCATGTGTGATTGAACTAGTGATAGTAGCTTCTTGACGGGACGCCGTCAACTTACTTCGGGAGGCGGATTACCTCAAAGTATGGGAAATGTATTAGAAGTATCCGAGAAGGGAATTACCTCTAGATACTGTAGTATTATATTGTATTATATCCGGGACAGGAATTACCCAGAAGGTACTGTAGTAATGTATTGGTACTGTAGTATTGTATTGTGTTATATTAACAACTGGCGGTTGTTCAAATTGTCAGTGGTGAAGTCAGATTAGTTCTGGGAATTTCCACGACATCATACTCGGCCAAAGTATTCAGATCACTGTGTTACCTCAGAATCTCCAGCTTACAGTTTGTCTTCAGCCCATCAGAAAGAAGCTTCACTCCAGAATCCTGCAGGTCATTGTTACTTAGGTCCAATTCTCTCAGGACACAGTTTGAGGATTGTAGAACTGATGAAAAACTCTCACAAGACTGAACAGTGAGATTACAGTGAGTAAGGCTGAAAGAGAGCAGAATACACACATCAACAGTCAGATCATATTCAAACACTATGACCGGCTGACTGTAAATGATCTCGTATATGTTCTTAAATACCTCAGTATCTGCAGCTGACAGTTTAGACTCTTCAGCCCATCAGAAAGAAGCTTCACTCCAGAATTCTGAAGGTCATTTTTACTCAGGTCCAGTTCTTTCAGGACACAGTTTGAAGATTGTAGAACTGATGAAAAACTCTCACAAGACTGAACAGTGAGATTACAGTAAGTAAGGCTGAAAGAGAGCAGAATACACACATGAACAGTCAGATCATCTACAACCACTACTATCGGCTGACTGTAAATTGTCTCTTATATGTTCTTAAGTACCTCAGTATCTGCAGCTGACAGTTTGGACTCTGTAGTCCATCAGACAGAAGCTTCAATCCAGAATCCTGCAGGTCATTGTTACTCAGGTCCAGTTCTCTCAGGACAGAGTTTGATGACTGTAGAGCCAAAGACAAACTTTCACAGGACTGACCAGTGAGATCACTCCCACATAGCCTGTGTAGAAAACAAAACAAACAGTGATATCAATGTGTTTATCAGGAAGGGTTTATAATCTGAATTGCATGTTTGTGCTAAATTTAGTGTAATGAGACTTTAGCCATTAAAATGTAATGTTACTCTTGAGGGTTAAGTTTATAACTCATCTGTACATTTGTGCTCAACACTGCAGCAAATTGTACATGAATGCGGTTCTCAAGTTATCGGTTCTCAAGTTATCAACACACTGAATCTGTCATACTAAAATGAGGCAAGAACCGGTGAGTAATATGATTCTCAGAGCACAGTGTGCAGAGGATTTGACTGATGAAATGAAAATAAATCTACTGACTTCTTTCAAAAACATTATAAATAGTCATGTGTCAAATCTTTTGACTGGTACTCTAATTAAGAAACATAGGGCTATACAAAATTTTCTTCACATGATGTGCAATAATACGTGCATGCATGAGATCATAAAAATCATGTTTTCTGTTAAGAGCGGACATTATATTGACGTTAATACAATAGCTGATATGATCCTGTTATCAGCATGTTCACAGAGGGTTTTTTCTTTTATCTCACAGATTTGAGAATCAAAGTGACCAGATATTGGCACACACTGGACTGCATGCATATGATACTGAGATCACTGATTGTAAAGTTGTTTTTTTTCTTTCTTTCTTTTTTTTTTTCTCCAGTGAAGAAACACCAAATGCCAGGTAAGCGATGTTCATGTATATCTTTGAACAGGATTTATTTCCAGGTATAACTGTGTACTCAAAATGTGTCATTGACTCTCATTTATATAGTTAGCATTTTCAAGTTTATTTAAAATATAGTTATTTCTTTTGTCATTGCATTCTTTCTTAGTTCACTCAGTCACATTCTGACTGAATGGCTCATTATGCGGCTCATTAGAGGCAGGGTCTTAATCTCCTCAGGTGTGAATCACAGCATTATTCATGAAGATTCATGCCTCCTTGCATACAGGCTCCCTAACCAAAAAAGTGTCTTAGAAATTTAAAATCAATACATTGTTTTATGCATCCAAGTAGGCAGAATGATTTTTACATCATTGTGAAGCAAAAACTCAAGTATGTGTTTTAAGGCCTTATTTCAGTGACTTTTTTTTTCTCTCAAAAAAACATGCATATACGTAATTCTCTCAAAAATACAAACATGTACACGTTATTGTATTATTGTAGCCTAGTTTCTGCTGAATACAGTGTAATTAGACTTTTGTAATTAATATTAATATTTTAAAAGCAACTGAAAAAAGCACAAATGTCAGGGCATGTCAAAACTTCTCCAGGACCCCAAATCAGCGGGTTAAGAACAGTGAGTGATTCCTTCTTTTCTTTTATTGTTTGATTATCAATGACACAGACAGCAGCAGGTTTATTATATTAAGACCTAATGCACGGATCTAATATACGGTTACATATTCCTGGTTTTGTGTACCATATGTTTTTGTTATGTGGACTTTTAGGTTGCATTCTTCTCTGTTTTGTTCCTGTTTTATTTGTAACCCATTTGTAGTTTTTCTTGTTGATTAGTTCCCTGTTTTCAGGTTTGTTTTGTCAGCCTGTTAGCCCTTGTGTATTTAAACCCCAGTGTTCCCTGTGTTCTTGGTCAGGTCATGTCTTTGTATGGGTGTTTTTGTTAGTGTTCTCAGTTCTGCTTTCTTGTTTTTGTGTTATTTTGACTCTTATTTTTATTAAATCTCACTCTGCATTTAGATCAAGCTCTCCCTCGTTTCTGAGTTTCACCATCATTATAATTACACATCAGATTTACCCCCAACTCTTTATGTTAACTTAAGACATAACCGATTATCTTAACATGAATATTCCTCAAGACAGATATTTTGAAATAATTTTGTGTATCTAACCATTCAAATGCAATACAACACTAAAGAAAACTGAATTTAGTATTGCATGCTGTCTGAGACAGGAGTCTTTCTGTGCACGTGCTTTGGGTGTGTGTCAGTCATCGCGAGAAATGTATTGAGATCTTTTCTGTGGCTTATTGTACTTAATAACTCTGTATAACATAAAAGCACGTCCCGCACTTCATTTTCTCATTCATGCATGGTCTTTTTGTGAAAACCAAAACAGGGTTGTCTGCCTTGTGTGCTTGTGTAACGAGAGTAAAATCAGCATTATTATTTTCACTCAAAATCCTCTTTCTTTCTTATAAAAAACGGATTATTTTATTTTGAGTATATCATTTGATTTCATTGTATTGTCTTTTGAATTATGCTGGTATGTATATTTTTGGAGCTTTATATATGATTAGTAATGAAGTGTACTGCCCCTTTAAGAGATGCTTAAATTTGGCCACTTTCTCTCCTCTCTCAGCTAAGCTAAGCTGAGATGAGGATGTTTTGTGGCTCACAGAGCCAAAGTTAATACAATTTTAACATATTAGTTGATGTTTATGTTAAAAACTGTTCTTTAGAGAGTGTGTCACAGTTTATATTTTATGTATGCTTGCATGGCTTATGTGCTGTTACTCAACAGATGATGAAAAGAGAAGCCACAGAATACATGCTTGTTAATATTAATTCTTCGTTTGTCCAGGTATGCCATTGTGTAATCCATGCATAATTGTCATTGTTCTGATATGTTTATTGTTCAAGCTGTTTTCTACCCTGAGTATGTAAAGTTTTATAAATGTTCTTACATAAAGTCTCAGTTCACACTAAGCTAAGATGAGGATGTCTTGGGGCTCACAGAGCCAAAAATGAAGTTTTTGAGAGAAGCCACAAAATACATGCTTGTTAATATTAATTCTTCATTTGTCCAGTTCTCCGTCTGTCCAGAAAATAAAGAGCCAGCCACAGAACAGTCATAGAAGTTTGGTGTCCATCTGATCTAAGCGCACACACAACACAGAGTCAACGTCCCATCACGTGGGACCTGTTAAACTTGGAGAAAACACCACGGATACATTCATACTACAATATAGACAGAATAAAATATGTGCTAGTCATAGTTATGAAACAGCTATTCGTCCATATATTTAAGACAGAAAATGAGTGAATGCCAAACCTCAGTATGTTCAGTTGACAGTGTGAACTCTTCAGTCCACCAGAAAGCAGCTTCACTCCTGAATCTTTCAGGTGATTGCTGCTCAGGACCAGCTCTGTCAGATGGGAGTTTGATGATTGTAGAACTGAAGATACAGTTTCACAGCATGTTTCATCAAGGCCACAGCCATCAAATCTGCCAATACAATGTTTACCCAGATTATTTACAGATGTTCAGTGTTTTCCAATAACACATTGTACCCTTCATAATATGGACAGCCAGATATTTCACACAGTATTTTTACATGCAGACTAAAACCTTTAATTAAACAGCAATCAGTGAATTACTCACAGGGCTGTTCTGCAGCATCTCATAGCTGGAATTAGTCTCTTGTAGCCTGCATGTAATGACGTGAACCTCTTTGGGTTGAACTCATCCAGCACCTTCTCTGATATCAGCAGTATGTAGGTCAGCACTGTGCACATTGAAGATGAGAGTTTTTTCCCTGGATGTTCATCTGAACTGAGGTATCTCTGGATTTCCTCATATAATGAATGATCCTTGAGCTCAAGTAAGCAGTAAAACAGGTTGACTGAAGCTTCATCTGAAATATTCTTGCTTTGTACTTGTTTAATGTATTCAGTTGTTTGTGTGATGCTCTCTGCAGTGTCTTCAGTGTGTTTGATCAGGCCTTTGAGCAGGTTTTGACTGGATTCCAGTGAAATTCCCACCAGAAACCGCAGGAACAGGTCCAGATGTCTTCATGGCTTTATCAACAGCCTTCTCCAATAGCTCCTGCAATGTGATGTTTTCTTTTGGCTTCTCAAAGAAAAACTGAAGCTCCCGCATGTTCTTCTTCAGGTAACAGAAGAACACATGCACTGCAGCAAGGAACTCTTGAACACTCAGATGCACAAAGCAGAAGACCTTTTCTTCATGAAGTCCATCTTCCTTCTTAAAGATCTCAGCGATCATTCCTGTGAACTCAGTGTCTTCACTCACATCAATACCACATGCTTCCAGATCTTCCTCATAGAAAACAATGGTTTCCTTCTTCAGATGTTCAAACGCTAGCTTGGCTAACTTCAAAATTGTTTCTTTATTTGACTGTAAGAGCTTTGTACGTTGTCTCTCTGTTTTCCCATCATATTTCTGGCTCTTCATGTTCATCTGTATCAGCAGGAAGTGAATGTACATTTCAGTGAGTGTTGTGCTGATGTTCTCTGTATTGTTCTTGATGAGAATATTCTGAAGTACTGTGGCAGTGATCCAGCAGAACACAGGAATGTGACACATGATGTAGAGACTACGAGACATCTTAATGTGTGAGATGATTCTGGAGGCCTGAGTCTCATCTGTGATTCTCTTTCTGAAGTACTCCTCCTTCTGTTGGTCAGTGAATCCTCGCACCTCTGTGAACAAACCCACATACTGAGGAGGGATCTGATTGGCTGCTGCTGGTCGTGAGGTCACCCAGACAAGAGCTGATGGAAGTAGCTTCCCTTTGACCAGACTTGTGAACAGGACATCTACAGATGATCTTTCCTCAACATTGTTCAATATTCCGCTTTCAAAATTCAAAGGCAGGCGACTCTCATCAAGTCCATCAAATATAAATGCAAGTTTACATTCCTTATATAACTTTGATTTTTC
The DNA here is from genome assembly GCA_037101425.1 of Elopichthys bambusa. Taxonomy (NCBI): domain Eukaryota; kingdom Metazoa; phylum Chordata; class Actinopteri; order Cypriniformes; family Xenocyprididae; genus Elopichthys; species Elopichthys bambusa. The sequence goes on along the minus strand of CM074435.1, from coordinate 41,132,319 downwards.
CAGGTCCTTCAATTGAGGATAAAATTTCAGCAGGAACTCATGGAGATTGAACTCTCTGTCTTTAATGCTGTTAATCTCTCGGAATGGAAGCAGGAACACACAGTGTATATCCTGATTGGCTTTTCCTTCTGCCCAGTCCAGGATGAACTTGTGCACAGAGACAGTTTTTCCGATACCAGCAACTCCCTTGGTCAGCACAATCTTTTCCTCGTTGTTTTCCTTTAATAAGTTAAATATATCATTGCATTTAATTGGTTTGTCCTGTGTTTTTTTGTTCTTGAAAGCATCATCAATCTTCAGAATCTCATGTTCCTGATTGACATCTTTCATATCTCCCTCTGTGATGAACAGTTCTGTGTAAACAGCCTTGAGATGAACTTCATTTTCTTTCTTGCACTCAAAAATACGTTCTGTTTTCTTCATCATGTTGGTTTTGTGAGTTCCCAAGAATTTTTTTAGAATCAAATCCTCTGTTATAAAAAATTGGTGTAAGTAAATAAAACACAAGGAAAAGCAAAAACAAAAACAAAAAAAAAAAGTAACATGACAAACATGACACATCAGCATGATCAGATCAGAATTAATTCAACATATTAAATTACTGTTGAAAGTATTACAGCCCAGAGGCCTCAGATCTTCCATTTAATTCACTACATTTTTATAAATATATTACACTTGTGGAAGGGAATACCCTTAAGCATCAGAAAAACAGTTTTATAAGTCAACCCTTCATAGACTTTACCTTTTGTGTGTACACATACATTTAGGATGAAACACAGATTTTCTGTACCCTTTGGACTGGTGTCCAAATTCAAAATATATCCTTGTTTAAAACACTTCTGAAACACTTAAAAAAAGGCTAATCACACTGCACAGACTGACACTGACCAACCACCAGATCACATTCCTGCTTAAAAATTCCACAACCTGACAAACAACGAATAAACATGTTAAATCGTTGAAAACAAACAGACCAACACTAACAGGGAAAAGACTGATCTGTCAAAACCTGGCATTCATGTCTATTGGTCTTGGTCGACATCTGTCGGTGCAGTGTGATTTAAGAGAATACGACTGTTAAAAATGGCACCTTGCTCTTCTCTGTGTTTTTCTGCTGTCTCTGTGATATTTTGTGGCTCTGTAAGGAGAGAGAAAAGGAGAGAAGTAAAAAATGTATATATAGACACAAAAGAAAATACTGTAGCTAAAGCATGTCTGCCTATGAACAATATGACCATAAAATTAACTGTGAGATTTAGAAGCCTCCTACAGCCCTGCCTTTTATTCTCTTCCTGAGTGTAATATAAGTCACCATTCACTTCCTTTATGTTCAGTCACCATAGAGAATATGTATGAGTGAAGAAATGTCACATAGCCTCTTTTGTATTTTTCCATAACTGCCTTATATCACTTGAAAAACAACTCATTAAATGTTTCTTTTCTTCTTATTTCTAGCCACCTTGTTCCTGTTTTTCTTTGTTCAAGGTTATATTCCATATTTGTTGTTTCAAACTGTGAAATGGTTCCTCTTATGGTTTTATCTTTGTGCGCCATCTGGAGGGCAACATCCAGGATGTGGGTGTCACTTTTTTTTTTAATAAATTGTGTAAACTGCTCAATAAAGACTCTGTTCACGTGATGATTCTTCCCACAGCTGCCGACCATTGATGACTGAGAGGAACTAAAAAACAATTGTACTTGACTGAAGAGTAAGAGAAATCTAATTCTTAAATTAACTTAAAATGGTTCACAATCACTGAGCATTATTTCACTATTTATCAACTGACTGTTAATAAGCAGTGTGTTTCAGTAAGCACAGCTGTAGTGATAGTACCATTTCCTGCAGTGTTGTAGATGTTCACTGGGCCTGTGATGGTGTTTCTAGCGAGTACAGGAGCATTTACAGTTGCTCCCGTCTGAGCATTCAGATCAACACTGACTCCAGTGTGAGCGCTGCTGCTCATCTTGACTGGAATAGAGACAAAGATTAATGACATTTCCTAAATGACAGCTTTAACATTACTGATATTCTTTTCTTCATTACCTTTCTTGTATTCAGGCTCGTCTTCTTCCAGCTCATCTAGTGTGTCACAATGCTGATCAACAGATGCCATCGTCCTTCACCGACTCACTGCTGTTGGACATGAAGAAAAAGGTTTAGCTTCACTGTTACCAGACACTTTCCACAAATAAATAAGGCACTAAATTCTATGTACTATTTTAAAAGAGGCAAATAATATTGGGTCCCATCTACTCTCATGCACATCTTTTCCTTTGGTCACTCTCATCAAACATGACGCTCTCTACAGACACTCTCACTTGAGATTCTTGAGCAATGCCAAGTTTGTCTTTCTCAAAACCAGTTAAAACACAATAAACCCCCTTAATACACACCCAGATTACAGCTGTACATACGCATGTCAAGTCAAGTCAAGTCACCATTATTTATATAGCGCTTTTTACAATGTAGATTGTGTCAAAGCAGCTTTACAGTGATAACTGGTACATTATTTTGGCTGCACAGCAGCTCTTAAGGAATAGTGTCAATGCAGGTAGATCAAAGCACTGTTGAATATCAAATGTCAATTATCAAGTGTCCCCGACTAAGCAAGCCAAAGACGACAGCGGCAAGGAACCCAAACTCCAACAGGTGACATCAGGTGGCAAACAGGTGTTAAAATGGAGAAAAAACCTTGGGAGAAACCAGGCTTAGTCGGGGGGCCAGTTCTCCTCTGGCAAAAAGTGCTTTGTTACGACTCAGGTTGCTATCATAAGTCAGATATGATCGCAACATTCAAAGTGTTTAATTCAGTTCCATCCAGTTGAGGATCGTATTTATCACACCGGTATGGACGGTTGTTGAGGAGATGTGCCACTGGTTGTCATGTTGATGAGGCCTTCATAGTGGATGATCTAGTTGACTCATGTCTGCGTCTTTATGCAGAGGAATGTTTAATGGTAAACATGTTGAAGATTAGTGGACAGGCTGTCAAGTTCATAAAGTGATCAACTGTTTCTTCATTGAACTCAGAGTACTGAAGCCTCGACCATTCACATCCATTCAAAAAAGCCAACTCATTCTCACTCCAAAGGTGTCCAATAATAATAATGAAAAATATGCCTCAAAATATCATGCCATGATGACTGTAGGAGCCATACTTACAGTATTACCTTATTTATGTTATATAAATTTGTTCATTTAAATATCAGTTTGTTGCAATATTGTTAATGTTGTATGCCCTCTATAGGTGAGAGGGGGAAAGATGTTTAAAAGGACAGGCCACCCCTAACAGGAGGGGGTAAAAACTGAGTATAGTGGCTTAGATTCCACGTCTCTGAAATGTCTGTTCACAGCTTCAAGAAGGGTGCCTTTCATGGTTTTAATTCCCTCGTCAGCCTCGTTTTCTCATGTGACAGCGCGTTTAAGGACAGTGACGATGGGGATGACATCAGAGGAAGAGGCAAATGACGAGCTTACATCTCTTGTCAGCTCCTCAAACGGGGCTAGAACTGCAATGATTTTTTCCAGTAGCCCCCACTGGTTTGCAGTCAATGTGGCGGGCAGTTCGTATTCCGCTGTGTATGCGTTTAGGGGCCGTTTCTGTACAACGAGGCTCTCGATCATATAAAAGGTGCTGTTCCACCTCGTTCGTAAAATCTTGTTGTACAGGGATGTCAAGACTGCACCACCTCGAAGTGCCCTGGCCATTTACCATCAGGCAAGCTCCACCCACTGCCCGTTCCCAACCGAACATGGTCACACCTAGGAGTGGATTTCATCACAGACCTCCTTCCTTCTAACACATGTATCCTGGTGGTTATAAACCATTTCTCCAAATCATCTACTCCCCGTCAAAGGACTTCCCACGGCCATGGAAACATCAGAACTCATGTTTAAACACATCTTCCGATACTACGGAATTCCAGAGGACATTGTGTCTGACCGCGGACCCCAGTTCATCTCAAAAGGTGTGACGGTCAGTCTCTCCTCTGGATACCATCCCCAGTCGAACGGGCAGACAGAGAGGAAGATCCAGGAGATTGGTCGTTTCCTACAAACCTCCTGCCATGGCCACCAGATCTCTTGGAACCAGTTCCTGGGTAGGGGTGGCTCGATACCACTTTTTCATGTCCGATACCAAAATCTTAAGTATCTGCCGATACCGATCCAATAGCATCTTTTTCCTCCCTCTTTAACAATTAAGCTGTTAACAACACATTTGTCATGAGGATGCACAGTGCTTAACCTAGTCATCTAAAAAGCATCATGCAGCGCAACAAATGTTCTACTCCCCTAAAGGAAGAAATACGTAGCTTACAACATGACTGTTGTGCTGTTTAATTTTTATTAAAATTTTTCAAACAGAACTAGTCAGCACCATTCAAATGAAATTAAAAATGTGATTTTTTTTTTGTGCAAATTTAAAGAATTATAAAATTCCAGTGTCAAACACTGGGTGTAACTCAACACTCAATGTAGTCATACCTCTATTGTAAGCCATAACTTAAGTATAACAATGTACAACACAGTACAATAAGGCACTCAAATTAAACTCAAGGCCATTACATCTGATATCAAAGTAATTGCACTGGGGGAAAAAATCAAGGGTAGAAAGTGCAATCTCTAAAGTTTTTTGTTTGTTTGTTTGTTTTTTCACATGTAACCTCTGGGGTAGGTTATAAAACTAATCATTAGATTGGATACAAATCCAGTATGAAAAGATACCTGCAATTTAAATGAAAATATTCAGTTCAAGATTACCCTTAAAACAAAAATAAATAGCAGTAGCTGCCTGACCTTTAAATCTGTCACAAAAACCACTGACTTATATTTTGTACAGTCCTTCTGTGACTTCCAGTAAGTGTGTTCACTTTAACATGAAGGGCAAATTCTTCTTTAGAAAAAATAGCATTTCAGCCTTCTCAGCTGCCAGGCTGCTCCTCGTTTTGTCAGTAATACTAGAGGCTGTGCTAAAGAATCTCTCACTCTCCACACTTGTGGAAGATGCTGAGAGAAATTTAGTTGCCGTGGCTGCCAGGGAGGGCAGTCTAGGTTGGTTGACCTTCCAGTACAGCAGTGGATTGTCCGAACGCTGAACAGTTGGCTCGACGAAGTAGGTTTGAATTTCATTGTGTGCTCTTGTGGTGGTTGTTGCCTGAGGATCAGATTCTACTGTGCTTTCTTCAAATGCAAAATGCTTCCAAGTCTGTTCTTGCTTGCAGCCTCCACCCGGGAGTCTTCTTTGCTGGCTCTGAGACTGCTGATTTAGATGAGGTTCCCTCTCCTGGCTCTGAGGCTTCTGATATGTCAGCACTTCTTCCATCTTCCTTGCCCCTGCCATTAATGCATCCTTTGCATGTATTGATGCATCTGCATTTGTGAAGTACTTGTATCAATAAAAGTACACACATCTAACATTTAAAATTAGCCTACCCCTAACATCACCATTCTGAATGCTAATGCTTGATATTAAATATTTGTGCAACGATTCTGTGCAACGAGGCTCTCGATCATATAAAAGGTGCTGTTCCACCTCGTTCATACATCTTGTTGTAGCTGCTTTGGTGTCATATTAAGCTCTACTTGAATGTCTTCCAAGGGTGAATAGGCAAGAGGTGAATGTTTAAAGTGACCCACGATTTTTCTGCTGATAGCCAGTGCGTCACTTACACTGCGCTGTGCTAGCAGTCCCTCTTTCACAAGAAGTTGCAGGGTATGTGCGAAACACCCCAAACTTTTTTTTGCTTTTATTACATTACTGCCATTGTCTCTTAAAATGACATGAACTTTACTATTCTCAATTTTCCATGTATTTAACATCTCAATTGCTACAGTGATGGACTCTTCTGTGTGTTTAGCCTGCAGCACTGCTTTTTGCAAACTGCTCCTGTATTGAGTCAGTTTGTAAACATAGCAACAACTGGTTACATATTAACAAGGAGTGCAGTAAGAGGTGACTGCCCAGAAAAAGTGCATTCAGTCAAACGGCTTTTTCAGTTAGGGTTGCTCGCAACTCACATTACAAATTTCAATACTTATGTCTTCATTAAATTTCACTTAAAGAAGTGGACAGCAGTAGGAGTGAAATATGGCATTACTTTGCCTACGAAAGTGATGATAAAGGTGAAGCAACAGACCTCAATGCACCAAAATGCAAACACTGCTTTAAATCATGTGTTGCCATGGGAGGCAACACATCAAATCTGGCAAATATGACACATTAAACACGAAAGCTCAAACGTGCGCGCGTGACATGCTAGAAACAATGAAGTTTAGGTCTTATAATACTTGCACTTACTTGTTGCAAACAATCATATATTAACTGAATTTGAATGAAGAAAGAGATTACTAATATTTACTTTAGTATTAGCGATAGTAATATGAAGGGTATTATGATATTACTGCCGCTGTGGCGACACCTAGAGGAAGCATCTGAGAAAGAACGAGAGAGAGACATAGTAATAGCCTATGAATATTCTTCAGGTAACCTGACCTAACAGCATTATAGCATTTATTAATCTAGGTCAATCAGTAATTATTTATAAATATACATGTTAGCATGTTAACATTACTTTGTGCATTAAACTAATATGAACCCGAACCCAAACCTAACAATAACCAAGATTATTAAATGCTATAAATGTTGATCGTTCTCTGTTGACGAATGACAGATAATGTTTTACGTGTAATTTCAGTATTCCTCCTTTTGACACCCACAGAAAGGAACTAAAAAAAGCTCCTTCGGCTTCAGGAGTACTAGTGTTCAGAAGTACTAGTGTAAAACAAGAAAATATGAAAGCCAAGAAAGAGTCAACAGGGCTGTTGCAGAGTTTATTTGCATTGACCAAATTCCCATTCCTGTTGTTGATAAAACAGGGTTCAGAAGACCTGTGGAAGAGCTTGACACAAGATATGAGATGCCAACGAGAAAATACTTTACTGAGAAAGAGATTCCCACTTTGTACAGTGAAACTGTGCTTCTGTGCTTGAATCACAACTGTCCAACCAGCCTTAGTGTGCTTGTACAACAGAGCTTTGGACAAGTCGAACAGTAGACTCATATATGGCTGTTACAATTCAATTCATTAGTGACACTTGGGAAATGCAGTCCTGGTGTCTTGGATGTGCAGCAATGCATTCAGTAGCACAGGAGAGAACATTAGGGAGGTCCTTGAGGAAACGATAACTCAAACATAGAAACTGAGTGGAATCACAACGGATAATGCATCCTCAAACATCAAAGCATTTAAGGGGAAGTCTTACCACTGGGTTTCTGCTTTGGCCACAACCTACATCTGGCGGTGAACAAGGCTACAAGCCTGGACCGTGTGGCATCGTGTCTGTCACGGCTTAGAAAGACTATATGTGCATAGATCTAACAAAATGACAAGGCTTTTAAAGAAAAAGCAAGAGCTCCTTCACCTCCCAGAGCACAAGCTGGTTCATGATTAATCTACCCGCTGGGGTTCTACATTTGATATGGTGGACCGTTTCTGTGAACAGCAACAAGCCATTTGTGCTGCTTTAGCGGAAGACAGGAATAAGTCGTGCCTGATGCCTACTGACACAGACATCACCACACTGGAGACAGTGCGAGAGGTCCTGGGCCCACTAATGCCTTCACTGATGCCCTGTGTGGAGAAAAAGAGACAACACTTTCTTCTGTCATCCCTGTGATGTGGAAGATACTGTCACATCTGCAGGACAGTGACACAGACTCTGTGCTAACCTGCAACATGAAAACAGAGATCAGGAAAGATCTGGAGATACAGCAATGAGGAGTTACAAATCCTTCTTAATTCAGCAACCTTCTTTACATTTAAAGAATGTCATGAAACCCTAAACTACATTTTCTGAGATTTTAACAGAGGTATGTATGTGTGTTGAACATCACTGAATATAATGTTAGCATTTAACTGTAGGGGGAAAGTGGTTCATTTTTAGATTTTTTTCCCGCTATTTTTGTTAAAAATCTACACCGTGTTCACGTCACAGGTGGTGAGATGGCGGTGCACTGACACGTCTCATAATTATTAATAAGACTTAGTTTTCTTAAGAGAAGACACCGTCTCTTAACTATTCAGGACATAACGTGGTTCTTTCAAATGACAGACATGTCAAACTGTTGATGAGAGAGGCTCTCATGGGTCGCAAGTGTTTGTTTTCGTGGTGTAAAAGTTTGGGTGTGTTGCTTGCGTTTTCCCCGCGATGCTGCCAGGGCTAGACTGGTTGCGGGTGTTTGGTTGGCCATCAACTACAGACACATCGAAACTGTTTGTGTGAAGCATTTTTCTCAAGAGAGCTACGAGAAGTGAAGAAAGGTGGACTTTGGCCTTGATTCATCCTCTGACACGCGCTTCAAACAGTGAGATCGCATACAATAAGCTAGAGATGCATTAATGGATCAAAAACGAGTGTTTGTTTTTGCTTTGTAAGAGTTTCTGCGTCGCACAAGTTCTCTTCAACATCTGTGTCTCCGACACAAACACGATTCGTCCACACTGTGAGTGTAAACGGTCTTTATGGCTCTTAACCGATCAAACGCCGCAAAATAAGCCTCAATCAAAGCTGCAACAGCGTGTTCGTATTCGATGCAGAGAACAAAATGCGAATGGCTGCGCATTTATTTGTTCATTAAATATAGCAAAAAACGTGTGTATATTGTGTTGCGTGTAAATACATTTGCAGCGTTCGTTTGTGGGAAGCTTTGATAAAACTGTGTTTGGTAGTTCGGTTTATTAACATGAAATTATCTGAAAGCTCATTAGGATTAAAGCTGTGTAAAGAAAAAAAGTGTATTGAGAAACTTGTCCTAAAGATAGTAAAAACTGTAAAAAGTGCAGATAACTTTAATTGTGTTCATCATCCCATCTGGGTTTGATTTAAAAATAAATGCTCATTATCTCACATGTTAAAGCTGTCACTTCAACAGTCCAGTCTGGGAGTAAAGTGGCTGTCAGCGCCACCTGCTGTACGGAAGTGAATTTGATCTTCATTCAGCTATTCTGTTTGCATTTGGTTTGAAACTATGAAGTGAAAATCTCAAGCACAGACACATAATTACTCACACATCAGACACAATATATGAAATCTGACAACAGCAACAAGATAAATAACCAGCAAGCAAACAGCACACACGATTATGCTTAATAAATCGAGATGAGAAGAAATTGTGATAAATAATAAATAGTTCATCTGAATCAACACTGAACTGATTGAGCTGAATAACTACACTACTGTCTTTCAGAACAGCAGAATCCGAACCGTCTCCACAGCTGTTTCCATGACTGATCCTGTTTTTATCACTGTGAAGCTGTTTTGACAAACTACATCAGTCCAGACAACATCCCAGCCATCGAAACACCAATGATGACAGACAGAAGAAGCTGCAAGAGAAAACTGCACTTGGATTGTGAAAGCAAAAGACACTTTCAGCTATTTGAAGATCTCCTCTGTGTCTCCAGAAGATGACCTTCATTTGAACAGACACTTGATTCCAGCAGAGCTGATGGAGAAGAGGATCTCTGGCCTGCTGGAAACAGCTCCAGGTTAACTTTACCAGGGTCAGCAGGTAATATAGTCACTGGTCCTGCCTCAAGCCTCGAGTCTAGTTTATTTACAGAGCGCTTTACAGCTACACTATAGACCAAAGACTGTAAAGACCTAAAACATCAAATATTTACATCAAAAACATAATGATAAAACAAAATACAGCCCCAAAAAAACACCAACAATTAAAAGCCATAGAAAATAAGTATGTGAGTAAGTAAGTGAGATTTACACATCTCAATGGAGGGAACAGATCTGTTATCAGACGGAGGAGTGTTACACAGCCTCAAACCAGAGAGAGTCAAAATGTGCTCTTTTTGTCACTGTTTTTTAAAACACACACACACACACACAGGTTTGTTTTGTTATCATAGTGAGGATATTGGCGTAATGGTTTTTATACTGTACAAACTGTACATTCTCTCCCCCATCACAAAAAAACTGTCTGCATTTTTACATTTTTAATAAAACATTGTTCAGTATGTTTTTAAAGCTATTTTAAATATGAGGACTCATGAAATGACCTCATATTTCATGTTTGTCATAATACCAGTGTAATACCCATGTCATCATACAAATTTGTGTCCTCATAAATCACAAAAACGCACACACACACACACTCTTACACACACACTCACTCGATTCACACACACACGCCTTCCAGAAAGCAGGTTTGTATCTCAGAGAAGATATCTCAGGGTTGGTTTACTTCAGATAAACGTCTCTAAGCTTCAGATGTGTGAAAGCACAAATTATGTGTCAGTAAATTATAAATTATTATTATTCAGCCCTACTTTTCCAATCTCACATGTCACAGATCTGCATTCAAAAGTGAAAATATTGTATGTATTTATGGACTCTTAATTTTTGCAATTTGAGTTTTCTATATTTGAAAATAAATAAAAACAACTAAAAAGGACGAAGCACTCACCTCAAACAATACTTGAAGACTTTTCTTTCTTCTCTTCTGAACTGTCGTGTTGAACAGCAGCTCTGAAATTTCTTTCTCTGAAATAAAGGAAGTGAAACTGCTTTTCAAGTGTCAGTGACAGTCAGACGTAAGCAAACACACTAACTCTTCTCTGTCTTTATTCTAAAATTTGTGTTCTCAATAGATTTTTAATTGCGTTTAATCGCGATTAATCACGATTAACCGCACACTTATCATGAAATTAAGCATACACCATTTATCTTGTTTAACACGTACATTTTGCCATCATTGCCTATATCCAGCAAAGCAAACAATCAGATTGAAGTGTGATTCTCACAAAACTGTATTTTTCAGCTTTTTTCAAGGTAAATTAAGGTGTCTTTCCAAAAAAGGACACTTGCAGACTCCAAAAGCACCACAAATAACCAAATGATATGAGTTCATGTAATTCATACATTTATGTACACCAAAGCACCCACACAAAAAAATCACAGCAAAAAACGTTTCAGAATTTACAGTGCAACAGAAAAGAGCTTGTTTACACTTTAGACAAGTCGAGTTGCGATGCTGAACAGGACCACATGGAGATAACAAAAAACCCTAAACCAACCGCCTTGACCTGCATATATACTGAAGTACACAGAAACATACACAGGACAAATCCAAACATTATCCTGAATGTGTGTGAAAACAACGTGAATGTACTGAAATGTGTCATACAATGTGCCAGGGGTGCAGGCCCGTCGCCAAGGGGGGGCATTAGATGACCCAGACGACACAACGTGCCCCCCTAATCTCATGGTCATTCAGCAAATTTACGATTGAGAGCAAAAACCTTATTTCTGTGGATTTGCCGTTCACGTATTCCATAACGAAATGTCTTCAGCAGCATTTATCTCACAGGAACACTATCTTTACAACGGTATCTTAAAATAACACATTATCCGAGATCGTGATGAACTAATCTGTTACTCTGTTAAAATTAACAGTGGTTTGTGAATGTAGACACTTTATTAATAAATAATTTATCAGCAGTGTTTATGTTGGAATATGTAGGTTGTGCAGTGGCAGGTAACTTAAAACTATTTCAAGGAAATCTATTTAAATGGGAATCGCATCTCCTTACCCTCCGCCTATGATCAGAAAATTCATAGTTAACACATTATTACACAAAACGTAACTTGAAGCATAATTTGGCTATATTTATAAATGACTATCACTTGAGACCCGTCACCTTCAACTATTTTAATGGTGAGTAGCTACACTAAGTCTTTGTTGCACATCAGTATGTTTTTTGTGTGTGGTGTAAATATTTTTGTGTGTGGTGTAAATAACTTATTCCGAAGCAATATCTCATCAGCGTTCTATCAACCTTAACATTTAAATCTGCATTTTTGTGATATTTTGTGATTTTTTTATAACTGGTATTTCCCCCCCTAATCTTATTAAATGTATTATGCTGCATCTTTCTTTTAATTTTTTATTTAATCAATAAATTCAGTTAGAATAATTAGACACACGGGGCTATACACTGATTTCACGCAGCCGCCATTTTGAAATCGAAAACGAGGTTCAGAGGAATCAAGGGTGCGTCAACTTGTTTGAAGACATAATCTGAATAATCTTAAAAAGATTAGGATTTTATGTTATGAGAACATTTGTTTTAATAACCAAAATGTATTCTATAATTATATTTTCATTGAATCATTTAAACCTCTTTGAATGTGATAGTACTGTAATGTTTTATCATATTACAAATACTCTTATGTTGCCTAAGCAAACTGACATTTATGTCAAACCGAGATAGATAGATATGCTGATTGCTGTCATTTTTTACAGTTGCACTTCTTATATATATATAATTTACAATGTATATATTTTTTATTGGCTGGAATAGATATTACAGGTTGTTTCAGGGTCAGTTTATGTAATGTCTATGATGTGACAACTGTACAAAACAGTACAATATGAACTGCCAAGACTGAAATCATGATTATGTAAATTTCCAGTGTCTGTGATATTGAAACACTTCAGGAAGAAGAGGAGGACCACCATTCGTTTCCTGATCAGAACATGCGAGAAGAGTAAGTCATTATCTCTGACCTAAGGGCAGTCGGGAAAAGGTAAAGGTAAAAAATTAAGCATGTAATTCATTGGTAAAAATTATATAGAGTATGTAAACATTTCTTATGACCTCCTTGATGGTTATTTTTGTTTTTCATGTAATTTTCTCCTCTTTCTTAATACGCTGATTTCACACAGTCACCATTTAGAAATCGAAAGCGAGGCTCGGGTGGGAAGAAACTCGGAGGGTAAACATCAATGCCTTGGGCTACCAACCTGGAGCTGCTGCCACGATTTACAATCTTAGATGTGGAAAAATGGGCAGAGGATGGATGTCGAATCCCACGAAGGATACAGCAACTGGATTGAGGGTTACCTCATTGATATTGAAGGTAAGGTTAATATTACACGAATCTTAATAAGCTAGAGAGATACCTTTGCCTTACCATGCGAAATACATTCTGTTTGCCTGTTATTTTGTTTTTAGTAAACATCAGCAGGACATTTTATGTTAGCATGCATTTCGAATTTTTTCGAAACATTAAGATTTCGAACTGCTTCAGTGTAAAATTCTTTCTTACAGGGACTGACGAGGAGACCGAACAATTAATTAAAATACTTATGGAGCTTGATTCCGACTTCACTGGGAAGAGGAATAGTGCCAAAAAGGCCTGGATGCGAGTTATGTTCCAGTATGCATGGAAAGATATGCTTTGTCTTCACTTTGTTTGATAAATGCAGTGTGAGTTTTAGATAATATTTAGAATTACATCGTCACACTATATTTGTCTTTGTGTGTGTTTGAGTAAATAATTTTTTTTTTTTTTATTTCATAGTAATGTTCTTCAGAGGATTGGTTTAGATGGAAAAGTTACACCAAGTCAAATTTCCAAAAAATGGGACAATCTGAAAAGAAAATATAAGGTATGTAAAAATGAATGCATGTATTAATTTCAGTTGTTATGGATTTTCTTCTTGCCAGTTTAATAGAGAATAGATTTATTTTAGGAGCTCCGATGTCCTCCTACGGGAACTGGAACAGATGGTGGGGAGGCCACAGCAGCCTCATGGCCATGGTTTTCTGCCATGCATGAGGCTATTGGTGGGAGGCCGTCTACTGAGCCTCCCATCCTAATAGACTCATGCGATGCAGAAGCCACTAGCTGTACTGCTGTGGCCAAAGACACCAGCTTGCCACAGTCAGCATCTGTGGAGGAAAGGGAGGAGGAGGACATGACATCCTCCGCACCGTCTGGCCCAAGCATGCAGGAGGAACCACCCTGTACTTCTTCGGGTCCACCGCCACCTGAAAAGAGAAGATCTAAAAGAGTGTTAGACTTTCTTGAGAAGGAGAAAGATGTAATTCATAAATTATCTGAACACAACATTGTGTGGAGCAACATTTTTCTTTATTCATCTACAAATAATCATGCTCATTTAACTCCACTGGATATACCTGAGGAGCTGAGGGTTTTGCTGCCAGTCTATCATGCCAGGCATTACCAACTACAGACCCCTCTCACTGGACAGGAGATAATCAATAATGTCTGGACTTCAATAATGTCTCCTGTTGTCAGGCAAATGTTATGCAGAACTGCACATGCCACGATGACTGTTGGGGCAAAGGTGTGGTCCACCTCAAGAGACTTGAAAAGCAGGCACCTCCAGCGTGTTTTCATTATACCAAAGACCCTCTCAATTATAGAGCGAGCCTTGGCTTGGTGGTGATTGAAGCGGACCTGCACTCTCCCTTGGACTGGCTCCCGGTACGGAGTAATGATGGCCACAGGATGGAAGGTGCAGGGGTATCCTCCATCACCCACAAGGAAGTATCCTTGTGGAGAATACAATGCCTCTTTATAGATCCTGCTGTTTCTCAGGACTCTAGTGTCGTGGACAGAACCATCACATACTGCCTGCATCTGAATGGATGGGAAGAGTTTTCTGTTGATGTAGTCCTGGCCATTGGGTCCAGCAGGGGTCTTGATTCAGACATGACATCCATCTATAGCACCCACACACTTGATGGAGGTGTTGGCTAAATTTTCAAAGCCAAGGCTAACCTCATTAAGGTCTTGTGCTTCTGACAACTGTATGACCTGCTGGCAGAGGGCTGCAATCTTCATTGTTCCTGTGTGAACCAGCCTGCAAACAGAGGATACTGGAACATGAAAGGCCCGGGCCACCACACTGTATGACAGACAGTGTGCTAGCCAGTACACAGTTATCAGTATGGTTATGTGGTGTCCCCAGTCATGTGCTTCATCTTGTGGCAGCATCCTTATCAAAGTTTCCACAGAGTCCCGGCTCAGTCGAAAGTCCACCTTGAGGTCCTGCCTAGCATCAAAGTATCATTTTAGCACTGGTACGGTGGCCTTTATTTCAGCTTTATTTTATGTATAAGCACATTGTACTCTTCGGTTTAAATTAAGAAAGGATACACAACAAAGAAGGCTGTGAATCTGAATTCAAATATTAATCTTGCACATAGTATTTTTTATCAATACCTCAGCCAATGATGTAATCGTGTTTTCCATCTACTTGAGCGACGCTGTTCATGCTGTGCAATTTTTTGTAGAATGTGGTGTAATGATAGGGCACAGGATATACCTACTATCGTTTTCATCGTAATTGTAGATGGAAATGTGTAATGCAAATTGGTTTATATAGGCTACAGAATACACACCTGACACTGATGATGTTATGGAATGAACAATAATACTATTAGGCTAACAATTGATCCTTGTTTGTGTATGCAAAGAAATATGTATGTATTGTGCATGAATTCATAGTTAAATAACCCAGACCTTTTGCAAACTTTTATTGTATTTTTCTTTAGTAAAAAGTTAGTGTTCTTGCCAGAGTTTATTAATTAATGATAATTTTTGTTTACATGTACAAGACACAAATGTATGTCAAATTACAACAAGATGGAGTAGGACAGTTGCAGAATCATATCAAAACACAAGAAAATTAAAGAAAATGAACTGTAATACAACAAATAAAAAGCAGTTAATAACTGGAAATAATTCATTGTTAATAATAACTGATAATATTAAAAAATAAGGACTAATGTGGTATTTTGTGGAGGTTTAAACTATTACAATATAAATAATGTCCAAGAATCCCGACGTGCAAGCTAAATCCAGCGGTGTAGAGTCATCATTAATTGATGACGCTTTTAAGTGACGCTAAAGGGAGCGAGGATATATCATTTTACTTTATTCATTTCCTCCGTCCTCGCATATTTTCCTTGTGTCCTTCCCTTGCATCCTGAAGGGGTGGAGCTAAGACGCAAGGAAAGGAAGCGAGGAGAGGAATCGAGGATGCACAAATAAGAATTGAGAAGCACCCAAGGTGAGCAGCAAACCTGTATAGTATGAAAGTTTGAGTGTTCCTTGACTTCCCACAACTTGTTGGACCTTTTATATTGTCATTACTTTGAATAAATACTGACTCATCTATTTTGTTTCTTTATTTCCAGATGGAATTTCCATTAGAAGGTTCCTTTGTCATCGGACAATCAAAATGCAACTGCAAAGCTGGCCTGGGTCACTGCAATCATCAGATTGGGCTACTGTATACCCTGGCACACTATATCAAATTAGAATATAAGTCTGTTCCACCTATCGTTAGTAAAACCTCCCTGCCACAGACATGGCATATTCCCTCACGTTCTATGGGTCTAACCCCTAAACCTAATAATACAGTAATAATCAAAATATCAAAATTAAAGCCACCAACAGCTAATCCACCTCAAACAACCTATAAAAGATCTAGTCATGGAATCATACCTAACATGTATTGTCCTATTTCAACCCCTCTACCAAGTGATCAGTTTGCTAATGACCTTCATGAACACCTTGCTAAAATTGGAAGCAACAGCCAAATGTACAAATTGCTGCAGGCATCGAAGACATACCCAGGGGACAAAGTTGCAACTGAATTCGGACATCTGCCTCATGGATCAGCATTGACCTACCAGGTCGCCGGGTTGCCCACCACCTCCACTGATCCCTACCCACCTTTTCCTCTCCGACCACAACCGTTCACTTATTCAACAGCTCTGAGTGAAAAGGAGAGCACTTTTTATGGTGGTATGACTGTTACTCTTTCTGATTCTGAGGCACTAGAAAAAGAAAGAAGGGGACAGAGCAACAGTAAGATGTGGCACCGTGTTCGCTCCCAGCGTTTGATTTCATCCAATTTTAAGCGGATAGCCTCACGAGTTGCAGACTTTAACAGCCTTGCCATCAGTATGCAGAAGCAGAAAAGGTCAGTTCAGACAAAGGCAATGAAGAGAGGGCTGGAACTGGAGTCTGATGCAGCTGCACAATATGAGCAGGTAACCACCAATCGTGTTTACCCTTGTGGCTTTGTTATAAATCCCCATGCACCACATTTAGGCACATCTCCTGTTCGGAAGGTGGTTGACAGCACTGTCTACATCAGGGCACTTGATTTCAAGTAACCCCAGAGCACCAGTGTCCTAGAGTGCAAGTACCTCTCTGTAAGAGCAAATGGTATGCTTACTCTCAAAACCAGCCATGAATACTATTATCAGATGATTGGACAAATGGGAATCACAGGGATGACATGGTGTGACTTTGACTTCTGACTTCCACCTGGAACACATTCACTTTGATGGAGAGAAATGGGAGTCAGTAAAAACTAAGTTGGACTTTTCTTTTTTAACTACTGGCTGCCCAACCTATGCTTTTTTAAACCCAAGAATACCACAAACACACACACACACACACACACACACACTTACTCTAAACATGCAATGAACACATTAGATAAGTTTTAAGTAAATATATACAGTTTTAGAACAACTGACTTCTACATTAAAGAAACTGAATTCCACTAATTGTACAAAAATATAGTTTTATTTAGAAATGAATTTTACTGTATATTGTCTAAAGTATGAAAAATATATGTACAGTTTTAGAACAACTCATATTTACATTTACATTAGGCTTGCTACGGTAGTCGGTGTTACCAGTGTTCAGTCGCAACACCGGTTTCATCACTTGCCCACGGCGGCACCGAGGCATTTTTATTTATTTTTTTCAGTTTAACGCATTAAAAATATTGAACGCAATTAAAGCAGTATCCGTTTTTCAGCATTATATTATCAAGCTCTTATTCATGCAAATGCTTTAAACCATTCAAGTGCGACAAAAGAGAATGCGCTGTTTGTGAATGCCCTGCCTATGTGACACACACACACAACACGTGCCAGTATTGAGTTCTCTTCCGCACTTGAACGAACCATTACACACACAAATTATGCCAAAATGTCCGTTTTGTTGAGTGTCCTAATAAGAGCAGTCTTCAAGGAGTTAAATTAAGTCTTGAATGAACGTAAAGATTTGTGAGAAAACGTGTCAGAGCCACGTCGTGTGCAGCAGCAGCAGCAGATCTTAATGCGTCATTAATGTTAATCAAAGAACAAAGGTAAGAGAGAGAATTACTCACTGCTCTTTACTAGTCAAGTCAAGTCACCTTTATTTATATAGCGCTTTTTACAATGCAGATTGTGTCAAAGCAGCTTTACAGTGATAACTGGTATATAATTTTGGCTGCACAGCAGCTCTTAAAGAAAATAGTGTTAATGCAGGCAGATCAAAGCACTGTTGAATATCAAATATCAAGTGTCCCCGACTAAGCAAGCCAAAGGCGACAGCGGCAAGGAACCCAAACTCTAACAGGTGACATCAGGTGGCAAACAGGTGTTAAAATGGAGAAAAAAAAAACCTTGGGAGAAACCAGGCTTAGTCGGGGGGCCAGTTCTCCTCTGGCAAACAGTGCTTTGTTACGATTCAGGCTGCTATCATAAGTCAGATAGGATCGCAACATTCGAAGTGTTTAATTCAGTTCCATCCAGCTGAGGATCGTATTCATCACGCCGGTATGGACGGTTGTTGAGGAGATGTGCCACTGGTTGTCATGTTGATGAGGCCTTCATAGTGGATGATCTAGTTGACTCAATCTCTGTTGATACTTCAGGGCTGTGTTGTGGTTGTGTCATGGCGCAGGTCCTCGATCTCACCCGGATACGGCCCGGATCCGGCTGACTACGGTAAACCTCGGGATAAACAGAAAGACTAATATTAGCGTAGATGCCATTCTTCTTCTGATGTAACGAGTACATCTGGTGTTATTGGAAGTGTTCCCGGTTCCGGCTGACCTAATTTATGCAGCCTAATAATCCTTTAACGGATTTGAAAATATAAATTGATAATGTGTTATGTGTATGCCAGGTTAAAGAGATGTGTTTTTAGTTTAGATTTAAACTGACAGAGTGTGTCTGCTTCCCGAACAATGCTAGGAAGATCGTTCCAAAGAACTTAAACATTCTGTTTCTTATTATTTTGGTTCCAGAGTTTCCACGGTTTGATTTTCAGTTTTTTATATAAACGTTAAGTTAGCCGTGGCTATCTGTTATTTTATTTGGCCTAGCATGGTGTATTCTTACTAATTTTGTTAATAAACGTTCTATATTTAATATAAGCGAGTTTGTCGTTGTACTGTTTTGTTGTTGTGTTTTTCAGTAAGAATAATAACCCACCATTCAAAATTGCCACTAATTTGAAAGTGAAAGTAAAATTCACATGGCTGCACACCGGGATTCATAAGCGATTAAAAAAATAAATAAATGGAGGCCCCGCCCCCCGGTGACACCGTATTACATTTTCTCACCGTCACATCCCTAATTTACATACATATTTACATATATATAAAAATGTATACATTTGTTCCACTGTATATTCTCTACCTACTGTACAAATTATAACATTAAATCAAAGTAACAACATTGTTTTGTGGCCATCATGAGTAAAATGTTTGGAGCACAACGTGTTGTCTGTAATCTAATGAGAAAATCGGTAAATTATTTTGATAACGGCCATCCAAAACGCGTGCAACTTGGAAAGCTAGCGTTAGCTAACTGTTTGCTAAGTTATTTCACTTACCTGAAAAAGAGGTCCAATATCCCATTTTACTTTCACAATCCACTCACGACAGGCTTTTGAGTCACTCGGAAAGCGATGAAAGGATATATTTTTATCACTCTCTTTCCGTTGATATGATGTACAGCCTGGTACACAAAAATTACGCCATCACATTCGCAACTCTCCTGTGATTCAAGGCGATACTTCGGGGTTTCTTCCCACCGGAACCTCGTTTTCGATTTCAAAATCGAATCGATTTCACGGCTGCGTGAAATCAGCGTATTGCTGTTTGTTCTCAGCATGATGTTTTTGCTTTCAAACAAAGAAACTTGGCTCCTTTGACCAATTCTTTTATGGTTAATATTTACTGTTATAATATATTAACATATTCATTTGATTTTGTTGCAGTAAATTGACAAGCAGAATTGCTTCAGGATCATGGAAGCTGATCAAAAACAAGGTTGGTTTTGTTAGGTTTTCAAAAAAACATGTTACTTAAAACAACAATCTACAGTTGCAGGAAAAAGTACGTGAACCACTTGCAGAATCTGTGAAAATGTGCAAAATTTT